>SKCR01030558.1:0-96367 GCA_019454045.1 Zanthoxylum bungeanum
TCTGAATTTATAAACATCATTATGAAGTCGACGGTTTCGAAGGAGAAATACGATCGTCAGTTATCAGGCATAAATCACATGAATTAAACCATCATTGAAGAAGGATTCCAATGGGCAGAATATGGACTCCGCATCAAGGAACCTATAAAAATAAGAAGACAAAGCAATAGAGAGGCATCTTCTCCTAAAGACTACTCCTACATCAAGACACTAATCTAATACACCGCCCTCACGGCTAGAAAATCTGTGGTTGAGGTATTCCATAGACCTTAACCCTTTCATCATGAACTCATTCGCCCTTAGGCTAACTTGAACGTCGGAGTGCCGACGGCTTTCACCACACCGGTGGGAAGTAACCTCCTCTTTCGCTCTACTCTTGTTTTGCAGGTTCGTTCGTGCCCCTCGGCTCACTTTCTTGATTGTGGACCTCGACCGAAATCAGCTTCCACAGTATAGCTGACATATTTCATAAATGAAACATGCAGCATTAGCAAGCATTGTCCAAATGGATTTACCGTGGAAACAGGTAAAAGGTTGAATCGTAATCAACACAATGTTGATAAAGATACCTTTCCGCTAAAAGCCTAGCTTCATACGTTCGTATGTTGCCATCCATGTACGTCTTCCTTGAAGACTTATATAGTACCAATAGGCACAATGCCTTGTGGTACATCAACTAGTATCCAAACATAGTTGATATACATGGAATCCATTTCGGATATCATGACACTTTGTCATATTAGGGAGTCGATACCTTGTATCACTTCCTCATACGTAGTCAGTTGGTATACCTCAATAAGATAGACATCTTTATGAGGTGAGATCAGAAACCCATACCCCAAGTTGTTTTCTGACTCTCTCCGACTTACGCGGTTCTTGTGTATTCGAAGATTATTGGTAATAGTTTCATCCTTGATGAAATATATTTGTTCCATTAAGGATCGATGCCTTTGAATAATATTACTTCGATCTTCATCGAGTTTTACTATCCTCCCACTTACCACTGCATATCGGTATTCCTCTTAGGAAAAACCGCATGGCGAGCAACAATTACATTGTTCTCTAGTGAGATGTATAAGTACAATACTTATGGTATCCCTAGGATGACCTACAATTGGAACTTATCAAATTTGGGTTCTAGTTTGGTATCATCCAAACATATGCCTAGCATTCCCAAATAATCAGGAATGATAAACCCGGTTTCTTTCCCGTTCATATCTAATATGAAATCTATCAAACAGATTATTATGGAACCTTATTCAAAATAAGTTCTGCACTGTTTTAGCTAGACATTGGCCCACTTACTTCACTATGAACTAGGGCTAACAGATTGGTGGCATTTGCACTTTTACCAAGTAAAGGTGTTTTAGGCACTTTGCCCAATAAACTAGATTCAAAGACTTTATTTGAATGAAATCAAATTAGTCTGAGTACCCACTCTTCAAAAGTGTGGATATACGATTCTTGTTTAATTGTGTCCCAGACAACAATGCCACAATTAGTTTCTTCTGATCAAATCAGTTTGAGCTGTTTGTTTGTCATGTTATATGTTTGAGATTTTATATTCAAAATATAAATACTGTTATTCACATCTAATGTGTTTATCTCAATATCATCTTTATATAATGAAACACTTTAGTGTTACAGAATATAAAGGTTCACCCGCAGCGGGTCAAACACTGATATAAAGATAATGTATCTAGTCAAACTAGTTACATTATAACAGTTTCCTAATTTAAGTACACACCCAAAGGGTAGTTCCTAAACTTAGGTATCTACGGTTAAAACAACGACTTTCGTCCCATTTCCAATTCGCAGATAAATCTCAACTGAAGTCAGTATCCTGCTCATAGCAGATTCTGATCATCAATACATATTTATGTACCACACTAAGTATCTAAAATCCAATTTTAATACTAGTAGTGAACATATTTATGACAATCATATTTGAAGTCAGAGCCTTGCTCGTTCTTCAATTCCTTCATGTCTGCTTTGTCCAAATGGCAGTCACGCTTCCGCGATCCCGTTTGCCACAATTCAGGCAGATATTTTGGGATATGTCCTTTATCTTCCCAGAAGATTATAATGATTTTGCCTTTGCCCTTTTCGATATTCCAGAAGCCTTTGGCCAAGCCTTGGCCTTCTAGAATATCGAAGTAAGGTGCGTCTTTTGCTACTTGCCTATTGCAAACTTTGACTTTATCTCCTTAAGAATAGTCATTAACTCTCAAAGAGTTATTTAATGCAATTTAATACTTCTAAAATCTAATAAGATTTATGAAGATCCTTCAATTTCTTTATCATACTTTAAAGATCTAATCCTTAGTTTTGATTCACAAATTAAGGAGTCTACTGCGACAAGCTTAATGGATTAAGCACTAAAGTTATCATCACATAAATCTTCTAAAGATTATGCTCTACTATTTGCTTAACTCCGGGCTTAGGCCCAATATGTTATTTTATCAAATAAAGTAACTTATTATTTTCCAGGACCATCCTGAAATTATTTTCCTAATTTGAAAATTAAACCATTTAAATACATTTTCCATAGGATTATGTTTTAAATGTCAATCTTTCAATTACATCTTGATTCTAATAGTCCAACTATTTAATCAACGATTTAGGTACTATTTATTATAATGATTACAATAGTCCAACTATTTAATCAATCATAATTTAATAAATTGAATTCAATTATATTGATTACTATAATCCAATTATAAAATCAACTATAAATGAATAGTTTGAATATAGTCCAACTATTAATTAAAACAACGATTTAAATATTAGTCCAACTAACATTTAATTCATTTGTCGAATGATATTTGTGTTGAGTACTCGGGAAACCGTGTTTCCTAGTGGGCTAGGATCCCGTTAAATATCACACAATCTTGACTTTGGCCAACAAATTGTATGATAATTAACTAGGTAGATCTCTAAGATCGATTGGATCCAATCCAATTCCTAGATCCGATAGGGGGACATTCAAGTTCGAAACATATATCTTATATATGCCAATACATCCAATGTATTACCTAACCGTTTTCCTCTGAATCAACTAAGCCTTGGCTTTGGCACAACAAACTTAGTGATCCCAGTTAAGCGCGACCCATTGACCATGGAAAGCTTCGTAATCAATGTCGATGGACAAGAAGTGGTCTTGACTTTGGCCAACAAACCACAACTTGGACAAGACACCAATATGGAACAAAGCTTTCGTGATTTAAACACATCCTCGACGGACAAAGGCCTTGACTTTGGCCAACAAGCCAATGCCAGTCTCAGATCTTGAGTGAGAATCACTCAATGGAAGGAAAAACTCTTAATATTTTTTTTGAGGGTTTTTCGAGTGCAAATTGGCAACCAATTTATTATCTTTGTTAAGGTCTCATCATCATACACCCTTAATCATGCATTCTAAACACATAATAAGGCGCGTATGTAAAATAATAATGATATGCGGATGGATACTTTACACATTGTTCCTAGATCAAATCTTTCATTTTCTCTCTCCCGCTAGCACAAGTATCACTTCTACCCGTTACACTACACTTCTAAAGAAACCTCATTTACATTTAGGGGAATAGGTGAGAAGAGAATACAAAGAATGAGGAGGTAATAAGGCTGGACACACAGGTCCAATTAATAAATCAAATTTATTACAACAATTTCTAAAATTGTCCCACCCATCTAATATCCATCCGATATACATTATTCATGCATCACAACCATGTATTCACACAAGCATGTTATTAATCAATCTAATCAAATTAATTAATCTGATAATTAGTGATCATCCAATGTTCAAACAACGATTTGATTTTGCTCGAGTCAAACTCGTTTTTGCGAATAAGTACTCAAAGTATGAATTCTCGAATTAAATTAAACTACATCATTAAATTCAATTTAATATGCATTCAATTCTAATTCGCTATTTAACTCCAAATTAAACATTACACTTTATTTAACGAACCTTTACGACTTAAATTCCAAATTTACACTTTATTTAACGAACCTTTACGACTTAAATTCCAAATTTAATCGTTACGGGTCTCAAAGCCCGATAACGTCCAACGTCAATTTAATTAAAGTCCAATGGGCTTTTAATTAATTTCTTAAGGCGTGGACTTTTGGTCAACTCGGGTCAAACCGAATAACCAAAATCCAATCCGGGAGTTACCCCATAAGCCTAGAAATCAATCTTGGCCCATTAGGCCCAATTAAACTTTAAAGGTCATTTAAGTCGCATTTGGGATTTATGGAAGCGGTTTTGGGCCCAATTGGATCCAACCAATTTTGCCTAAACCCAAATTTGTACAACAAAGCCCAACAAGCCCATTTACAACATTAAAGCCCAAATCAATTTTAAGGCCCAAATAATTAAATTTCAAAAATCCAATTTTCCCAATTTAATTGCCAAAGTGTATAACATGATTAATTACCCAAATTAACATTTCTAAAACATCAATATACACAATTAATCATGCTCATTTTCATCATCACATGTCCAACACATTTTGATTAAAATCAAACCCAAACATGCTTTATCATTCTCGGCAATGGAGGGGATTTTTGTGTCCGATTCGAATTCAATCCAATTAATTCCACAATCGACATTAAATCACATTCCTCAATCGTTTCAAGTCATCCAATGAACAACGAAACAAAAATTCACCAAGATACTTAGGGCTATAACTCTCGGCAATTAGGGTTTATTATGCCAAATTACAAATCCAATCCAATTGAATCAAATTCAACATTAAATAAACATTGCCTAATGATTTCCAACACATCTAATGAATCAAAAATCAAAATCACCAAGACATATTGGATCACCAACCATTCGGCCAACACATCCAATTTTGGGGAAAATTGTTCCAAATCAATTTTCTTGAAATTGATCAAATCAAACTTCAATTAAACATGTTTTAAGCATACTCAATCATCCAATTCAACCAAATCATGCTTGAAAACATTTTGCCCAAATTTTAAGCCCTAAACTTTTTCATGCTCAAACCTCGCTCTAGATGCCATTGTTGGTTTCTATTAAGGTCTCAAGATCAATAATAAGCATCAAATCATGTGTGAATAAAAATCGAGAAGTTGCGAAATACTCACATCGATCGGTTGAGCGACGTAGAGACGAACAAAAATAGAAAACTGCTCATCTTCACTGGTTCGGCAGTGGCAGTTCACAACCCACTGGTTTGGCTCGGTTTTGGTCCTTCGTCAAGCTCCAAGCTTCGTCGAATGATTCCCGGCTCATGGGTGAACTTCCCTATCACCTTCGCATGTCTCGTAGTGCGCTAGCACTTCCGATTTTGCCACAAAATCGTAACTCATTGCTTCCCACTGCTCATGGTTTTGGAGGAAACCAGTGAACAAAAATTGCCCCAAGGGCGTGAAGAGAAAGAGATGAAAGAAAGAGAGAAAATTGTGAGATGTGTTCCAAATTTGTGTATCTTATACACAAATATGAATTTCAAATTCATTTGGAATGAATTTGGCCTTTCAAAAGTTAAACAATTAAAAGCCACACCTACTTCCATCAACTCACATCAGGTTGTCAAGTCACATCACTCAAAGTGACATGTGATCGCTTGATTTGACTTGCGTGCCGCACTCGAATTCGAAATGCGAATGCGTTCGCAATTCGAAATGACTTGCGTGCCGCACTATTCACGTCGCTAACGAATTAATTCTAAATTAATTTTTTCGCCCGAATTAAAATCTAATTTTAATTCCGTGTCGAAATCTAATTTCATTTAATATATCAATATATTAATTTCTCGATTAATTCCAAATTAACCGTTATCTCTCTTTTAATGATATTTTATCCCAGATAAAATATCTTCGCAATTAATCCTAGATTAGTTTTCTCTCTCTTCTAATTAATCCCAGATTAATTTAGAGTGCGATTCATACGTCATCGGTGAATCTTTGGGAAGCGACCCATGAGATCCCCGGATATGTTGTCAGTAAATTCGGTCGTCGGACTATCCGAACACGTAAGTACCAAGTACTACGTTTTACCGATTTACAAGACAAGGTTGGCCTCTAGCAAAGCGCCATGCCTACCCAATTCTCCGGAAATATCTTTACAAGAATAAAGGATCTATATCAGGCGTAGTATACGTAGTATTACGTATTTTTGTCCAGTATCGGATGATCACGTGCTAGGCCTGGGGCTGGAATTGTGTCTGCCCCGTACGAAGCACATGTCAGATGTCTGGTAACTAGTCTCTATAATCGGATAAACCTGACCTTGTCATTTTATCCTGATAGCTGCAACATTTAAGAGAACAAGTCCCGTATCCTATGTGACCATCATCTCCATATGACTGGAGTGACACTTCCATCTTGACATCACACCCAACACACTACGATTCTCAATATACCCAGCATTGGTGTACACGGAACCTGTTAAAGCCCTGGACGACCGCAACCAAAGTATATTGATTGTCGCAAGTATTAGCGGTGCAAGTCTCAGGTTAAGACCAAATACACCTACCCTGATTTCAGAATTCCATAGACACATAGTCATACTACCAATGGAATTCCGAGGGCGTCTATCCAGAGCGACGCCATTTCCCGTACCATCGGTAAAACACAACCTCCTATTACACTTGCATAAGTATCCTATACCCAAATATATGAGAACTATGTCGTTGTGCCCTCACAAACGCGCACAAGTGCAATACTAGTCTTTTACGTGTTTATCGATGTCCAATCTCGATAATACTCTGACTAGGGATATTTAATGATTTATCCTTCGTGGACTGATACTGTCTCATATCATTCTCCGTCTAGGAACAAATCATAGGGACCTCCTATCATTTATATATCTAGGTGATCTAATCACAAATGATAAGAGTGCAATCTCCTTTGTCACATAGTTAATTTGTACAACAACACAATGATCTGTACAAATAGTGACGCTATGGGTCATAATTGCCCAACATTGTCTCAATGCCAAAATGCAGGATTTGAAGGTTTAAAATATTTTGCACATGACTCTAATGCATCTATATGAATGTGCATGTGTTAATGAGCTTAGATACTTAAGTAAACAATTCACTTTAAAAATAAAGACCTAAGCTACGACTACACAAGATTTTCTTCAATATGCTATAGTCTTCACATCCGTTGCTTTTTACCACCAATGTGCTTCGACATCTTTTTGTAATGTCTTGCTAATGCGCGTCTAAGACTTCTAGTGTTGCATCATCAAAATTCATCTTGAAAATATGTCCCTAACAATCTCCCCATTTTTGATGATGACAATCTTTAAAACTTGTGAGGCTTTGAGAGTATAAATTATGGACGATTTTTCTCCCCTTTATTATGTGTCTTCAATATAATTCTTTAGCACTTAGACAAACACATTAATACAAATTTTCTCTCTCCCTTATTACAAGGGTGAGGGTAACATAAATTTTAATCTCATTTCGATGATTTCTCCCTCTTTGACATTATCAAACAGAGTGGAGAAACAATAATTACGCTTTATGAAATACCAATTTAGATGTGCAATAAACATATGAAAATTCATCGAAATGCACACTTTACCATGAAAAAATACATATAACATAAAATGTACATAGATTAAGGCAATATTCATTTTATTCAAAAAGTAGCTATAAACATTAAGATCCATGAACATTTACCAAAATACATGCAAAATATGTAAGTATATGTAGGCCATAATCATAAGCTAGATATCTGCAGCAAGGGAATCGATCTTCTGCTCCATGGAATCTTGGCGCTGTCTCAACGCGTCAAGGGTCTGCTGCTAAGCATTGAATTTCTGTTCCACAAGATTGTTTAAGGCAATAAATTTTGTGGCAATGCTGTCTGTGTGAGAGTGAAGCCTAGCAATAATAAGGTTGTGTTGCTCGTCCGCAAATGCCTTAGAACTCGATGGTCATGCTGCTTCAGCGACAGCAGTTTCAGCTTCTTCATCAGAATTAGCACCGTCGATCGTCCGTGGTCGTTTGGAAGTGGAGGCTTCTTGAGCTTTGTTCTTGGTCTTCATACTCCAACTGCCGCCGAATTTCTCCCATTGTTTAGCATGAAATTTGGTTAAAGTGATTTGTTGGTGTAGAGTAACAATGAATGTAGGCTCATCAGGGCTGATTTGAACATGATATTTCTAGAGAATTTGTGAGATTAGAGAACCATAAAGAAGACTCTGTTGAGGATGAGATCGGGCGGTTATATGTACTGATAAACCAGAAACCCTATGTCTATAGGAACGTCTAGCCCTAGGGATCCCATGACCCAGATATCTAACAAGTTAACGGTATCAATGTGGCTTTTCCTAGGTAAGAGAATGCATTGGGTGATTTCGGTGAAGACCTGCATGTCAAAGCCTAAGTCAACCTTTTTAAGAACATGAACATCCAGATATGGAAGAGGGACGGGAGCATCTCTCTGCATAAATTCCATAACGTCGGATCCAGATATGCACTCAAGTTAACGGAAAGCTCTATGGGAGGAGACACAAATAGTTATGGAGTTTGGAGTATGGAGGAGATGGTTAACAGAATTGGGAGTGAATATGAAGTGAGTTTCATTGACTGCAGTACTAAAAGAGCCAGAAGTACTAATAGGAAACTCCATATTTGTGAAAAATACTTTGACAAGATTTGGATAGATAAGATCACATATTTGATAAAAATGAGTAAGTTCATGACGTTGGAGAATGGAGTGACAGGGAAAATCGGCCAAATATATAGGATTGCAAAAATATGGTTTGGAAAACACTTTCTTTTAATAAAGTCATTATAAATTCTCTTTTGACGATCATTTTGAAAGTACCGTGCAGGATCAAGCTCATGATTTATTTTGTAAAAAGTGCAGAATTTTGGGGTTTTTGTGCAAAATGAGCAAAGTTTTAGGGTTTGTAAAAAATGACGTGATTAATGCAAAAAATGTGATGTATATAGATTCTAAACACATCCTAGAGTGATTTTGAAAAAGAAATTTTGCCAAAATCAACCTAAAAATATCGAATCTAACAAATCTATTTCTAGGGCTTTCAAAACTTAAAAAATTGGGAATCTAAGAGATTAATGAGTAATAGACAGAAATGATAACCAAATATTAGTAGCAGAGGGACGATATTACCTTAGGAGGAGTTTGGAGGTCGAAGGAGATGATTTTGAGTGATTTTGAGAGAGAGAGAGAGATGAAAATGTTGAAGAAAAATACGTCTGGCGTTTTAAAATCAGGAGACCGTTATACTGACCAGTATGTCAGTATTTTAGATCGGTAAGCACTTAGCCTGACTGGTAAGCGATGCTCGAGACCAGTATACCGATCTCAGAAGGGTCGTGAAGGTGAATCTTAGAGTCTTATTGACAAAATGGCCCGGAAGTAATTTTCGAGCATTTTTAAAGATTCACACAAGTTATTTATTAACTTAATGAGATCCTTTAACACTCAAAACAAATAAGTCATATCAAGAAAAACACATTATGCATAATAACACTTAAAACTTATGGATAGGCAATAACAAATATTTCATTCATTTAATGCAATAATGCCTAATTCCCTTCTAATTCTTGTGAAACTTTCTTCGGGTAGGGATTTTGTAAAGATATTCGCAAACTGTTGATCGGTCGGGACAAATTCAAGAATTACACCCCCTTTGCCAACATGATCTCTAAGGAAATATGCCTTATATCAATATGTTTGGCTCTAGAGTAGAGAATAAAATTTTTGGTCAAGTTGATGGCACTAGTGTTGTCACATTGAATGAGATTTTTCTCAAGAATGACCTTGTAGTCTCTAAGTGTATGTTGTATCCAAAGTATTTTAGCGCAACAACTACCCGCTGTAATAATTTCGGTTTAGGTAGTGGAAGGAGCAATATTATTTTATTTCTTGCTAAACCATAAAACTAGACAATTACTCAATATATAACAAGTACCACTTGTACTCTTTCTATCCAATCTACAACCGCCAAAGTCGATATCAGAATAATTAATCAAGTTGAAAGCTACTCCTTTTGGGTACCAAAGTTCCAAATTGATTACTCCCGAGAGATATATATTAAAATTCATTTTATGACACAAAGATGAGTTTCACGAGGATTAGATTGAAATCTTACACACATACAAACACTAAACATGATATCTGATCTACTTGCAGTTAAATAAAGTAAAGATCCGATCATACCTTGATATCATTTAATATCTATGGCTTTACCTTCTTCATTCTGTCAAGCTTCAATGTTGAACTCATGGGTGTTGAATGATGTTTATGATGAAAATCTATCACCATTTACCGCCCATTTGACCTAATATTTTGTTTAGTCTCTCGGGTTTGATGAACGTTTTGATGTGTTTTAGTTTATTTTGCAGATAAAATAAAATCAGGACTTAATGGAATCAATCAGGACTAAATGTGGAACAAATAAGGGCAAACTGGACTTGAAATTTGTATTTTGGAGGTTGGAAACTTGAAATGGCGTTCTAACGAAGTAAAATTTCAGAAATTTCAACTTTGTGCAATTTTCGTATTTTGGCCATAACTCTTTACTCTGATACCAGATTGAGGTGATTCAAGTTCAAGATTAAATAAAACTCAAAGATCTACAACTTTGATGTTCATCATAAATTCGAATTCTAAAGATTGCATGACCGAAATGGATGAATAATATGAAAGTGTGTTATGTGTAATGATTAAAGTCATTATCAAAAACAAAAAAAAAAAATGGAAAATGACAATTTACAATTTACAATTTTCAAACTTCCACCAAACATGCTTCAATGTTTGGTGGAGGATTTGGTTCCATGTTTGGTGCCATGTTTGGTGGAGAAATTGGTGGAAGCCTTTATATTTGCCTATAAATACCAAGCCATTTCATTTGTAAATTTCATACTTTCCTTGAGGTTTCTAATAATGAACTTGAGAATTGTATCTTGTATGTTTATTTTCTGTATTTTAATTATGTATTTTTATTTTTTGTATTAATAGTTTGTGTGTTTTTACTTTTATTTTTATGTTTTATAGTTAATTTCTGTTGGGGGAAGGGTGAAACCTTTAATATGATAAGGTAGATTAATCTCACTTAATTTATAATATGGAAATTGTAATTTAAAATTATGGATTAAAGTTGATACCGCCTTAATGACTGGTTTTTATTATTTTTCTTGAGTTATTAATTTTGAAGCTATCTATTCTACTTGTATTTAATTTTCTTTATTTTTATTTGTCATTTTTATTTCTTTCTTTTATTTTTTTCAGGTGGTTGAAAAATGGATCACTATTGGGCGATATAAGAATTACGAGCTTTACGAGGTGAAGATACACCCCATAGAAGAGAGCAGCAGTCCAGTTTTCTGAGGCTTGTTGTCCAGCCCAATTATCACTGGATGTCAGAACCAATCAATACAACATTTGCCCAACCATTTCAGAACGCAATGGGGAGATGTGAGATATGTGATGGTAACCACCTGAGCGATCAATGCATATACCTCTATAATTCAGGGTGGCAGAACTATCAAAATCCTTCATGTTATGATGAACCAGCGTATTTCCCTGAACCTTATTCTTCATCTTATCCACTATCCTCCTACGATCTTCATTAAGAACCAGAACCATCAGAGGAAGATCAGATGATTGACATGCTTAAAGATTGGCTCAAGAAACAATACGAAAAGTTAGATGTAATGTTTCAGAGTCAAATAGAATTCCTTCAGAGTCAAGCGGCATCCATACAAAGAATGTCAGATCAAGCGAGACAATTAACAGAAAACCAGAGCTACAAACCTCACGAAATATTTTCAGATGAAACAGACGAAGCCTTCGAGTACCAAAGTTTTCACGATAACACCATAACAGAGGAAAATGATGAGCTGTATCAAGAATCTGAGGTATCAGTTCTGGAGATCGAACCAAAAGAATCTCAATTTGATCTTTATTATTCATCGGACACTGATGAGGAATAAGAAGAAGATCTGTTTTTACCAACTACACAAACAAGTGAGGATGAAACATTGCATCATAAAAATGAAGATCTTGGAATGCATTGCACTGATGTTTGAAGAAGAGCTACCCGATCCATTCATACCAACCACAGTGGATAAAGACCTACAATCATACATATCTTTATATCCTCAGGTTGACACATATGGAGCATGCATTTCACATATGACAGATGAAGAGCTGAACAGTGAAATTCTGAAGTACATTTGTGAAGAAAAGATGGAACAAGAAGCTGAACAAATGGAAAAGCAAGTGTCTGACCTTATTAAAGATCTTATGCATTCAGGAGAAATATCACTGTATTGGGGAGTACAAATCAAAGACACCGCCCTGAAGTTTGACAGAATGGAACTCCCATTCAAAGTCAAGCACCATACGAGACCTCCTGATTTGTTTTCTTTCTTTTCAGGAATCACATGAGCGACAAAGTTTAAAAAGGTGGCACAAGCACTGAATGTGACAAAATTATTTTTGCCACTTTATTGTTGTAAGAGACCTTTCAAAAGCAACACACATGGGACTGTCTTTAATTAGACGTCCAAAACCACGCTGAAACCGCCTTGATGGTTGGACTTCAGTCACGTTTGGCTGAAGACGAACAATTTAGCGTTAGCAGGGAGGCAACCCATGCAAAATTTTTATTTTTTATTTTTTAAATTCAATTTTTGTATTTTGTTTACACATGATTGTAGAGTTTTTAATTTTGTGTGATATTTTTGCAGGGAAAAATATAGACAGAGCACTTAAGGCAAAACAGACCAGTTATCACGGAATAAAGTTTGAAAAAATCACGAATTTAAAAAGTCAATTCAGTAGAGACGGCGGAGTAAGGAGTCAATTCTTGATACACGTCCTAGTGGATATATTCGTCAAATGACTCGATTTTGTTAAAAAAAAATTCACGTCGTGACTCGCAAACCCCATGTGTCACGAGGATGATGACGAGGCTGAGGAATGAAAACCACGGTAACATTATTCCGTTATCTTTCTTTTGTTTTGTAACGCATTGAGGACAATGCTAGGTTTAGGTTTCGGGGTGAAGTTGTTTATTTTTATTTATTTTCTTTGTCAATTTTTTCCTTTCCTTCATGTTTTTATTCCTTGCATGTCATGCATGTTTTGTGTGTTTTAATTTTTTGTTGCTTTATATAAAAAAATAAAAAAAAATGAAAAATAATATATATATAGTCTAATGATGAGATTGTTTGTCTTAGTAAAAAGTTTTAGGAAAAGGTAAATGTTAATTTCACTTTTATCTTATACTTTGAACCTAATATCTAGGTCAGACTCATATGTACCTAAAAAAAATAGTTCCGTAGCAGTTAGATAAAAAGGAATTGACAAAGTGACTAGTTGAAATAATCGGTGGTTGATGAATGACCATTTGCCTGAATATCTGTTTCTGTCTGCAGCTATTTTTGATGTGAGGAATGATTATAAAAAAATAAAAAATAAAAAAAAATTGTTGTGTATATAAATAAAAAGTTTCTACTTAGTAACCGGACGTCTTGCCTCAATAAGCAGCGATTGTTCGCGTCAAACGGTAGAGCCTTTAAACATCTGAGATCCCAGTAATTAGGTTTGTAGGGGTGTTTTAACACCTAGTGCCCTAAAGACAACTGTTTTAGGTGTCACTGGCACAAAGCTCGCTACATGGATTAAGGATGTTAAAAAAAAATTCATCACATACCTCACTTTGCGCAGATTGTAGTAGACAAAATAATTTTAGATAGTCAGATTGGTTTGACCCATTAACTACAGAGAATTGAGACAAACTCACCTAGTTAATAACTTAAAATCGAAGCTGTTTGCAGAGCTATTCACACACACACTCAGAGTCTGATTTAGATACCTTGTTCAAAGGAAAGGATTTTAGTTGTAGTATGCATTTTGAAGGTTCCTTTAACTTTGATGCTAGATATTCTCTGAGGACATTGTATATATAGGGGTTGGGATTAATGTCCTAAAGCTTCATGTATTGTAAAACAGAATTGATTATTGTAATAATAATAATAAATGCATTATTCATTTTATCAAAGTTGTTTGATTTATATCGCATATTGTCCAATTGTCTTGTTTACCTTGATTACTATTGTACCTTCAGACTTAGTGTATGTTTGATGCACAAGAGGATTTAAGTCTGAAGTTAGTAATCTAAATAGTCCATAAAGAGCAAAGAAAGAGGGTACTTTGTTTGTGGTTATCTATAGTTGCGGTCCATTCTATACTTGTATGACGACCTTGATCTAGGATCGTTCATGTAGTGACATGGGAGTGGAGGCACCTTATATGATGAGATCATATAGGACTGGACTCAGATAAATACGAATTTCTTTTAATAGCTGTTAACTGAAGAAATTCTTAATATAATAGATGGTCATATATGGATTCGATCTTAATCATGAGTGTACTACGAACTCCTGCATGCCAGGCTATGTCATTTGATTTACTATAATGAGGTTGGTGTTTCATTCCCGACCAATAACTACGTATTTTGGGGATATGGTTTGGTGTGTAGATGGGAACGTTTTATAGATATGGAATTCACTCATTCTTACAAGAAAGAGAAGAGTATCTATGTTAAGAGTTGATTCGGGACTTGAACAATTTGAGCGCTCAACTTTTCTATTACGAATAGAAAGTTTTATATTCATAATTGTTATGAATTAATTGTTCATTGTAGAATCAATGGTGCTTAAGAGACAAAATATTTAGAGGGGTTTAACATACTTATGACCCGACTCTATTTATGAGATATTCGTGAAGGGCTATATCCATATGTAATGACTATATCGATGGACACCGAAGTTGTTCGGTTTTATTTTATCCATCTATGGTAACGAGAGTTCAACTTCGAGTTTTTAGTGGAATAACGCGGAGTTAATAATTCGTAATATTTGATTAAAGAGTTTAATTAATATTTCGGAATTATTGGAGCTCGGAACCGTAGGTCCATTTGGTCCCATGCTAGCTCGATTAACTGTAGCAAACATAATATAATTAGATTGTCTAATAATATGCTCACATTATATTTATATATTATTAATGAGATTAATAATATTTATTGTCACAAATGAAAAATATGTTAAATTAGTTTAACTTAATATTTTCTGGAATTCCTTGATTATGAGATAATCAAGTTAGTAAAAATTATGAGATAAATATTGCAACATAATTGAAGGTAATTTAATCATTATTGAGATGGTGATTTTTATTTACCTTAGGAGACAAAGCTATATGGCTTGCCATGATCTCCAATTTATTATGTCTATTAGGTAGCTTGTATACACCTAATATATTTTTTATTAGCTAATGCATTTTATACTTTGGTATGGCCTCCACATTTATGTGTTTGCCATTGAAAGAAATCATTAGATGTTTAATGACAAAGTCCTTGTCTTTAACTTATCATTTATTATGCTTTGGTATGGCATTCACATTTTTGTGTTGGACATTGCAAGAAAGCATTAGATGCTTAATGACAAGGTTAGTTGGCTTGTGTAATAGAATATAATCTCTATAATTTCTCTCACTTCAAAAGGTTAACATTTTTTGCAAACATTCACACAATTGTTGTGAGAAAGATTTGAGAGAAAATAGAGAGAGTTCAAACATTCACAAGTGTTGTGAGAGTGTTTGAAATTCGTAAAGCCAAACACCAATTGTGACATCTTAATACTCTAAATTGTTTAGAGGTTTAATCTTTGTGAGTGAAGCCCATACTTCGGTTTGTTGGTTTCGAGTCATAGTTCGGAAGATCAAGTGGTTGATCCAAGCATTGGACACCAAAGGATTGATTTCGGCTACTATAACAAAGGGAGAAGACAAAAAAAAATTTAAAGATCCATACCGGAGTCGGTGCCACCACAAGCAACTTCCACTACGCTAAGGAAAGTTGTTTCCTACAATTGGAATCGAGAGCTTAAGGTTGAAAAGTTTTCTTAACCCTTTAATTTTATCTTTAATAATTTATATGAGATATAGATTATTAAAATGCATGTTGTGATGAATAGGCACAATGAGATTCATGAGATGAATGGTTTTAATGTTCATGTGATGAATGTTTACTTTTGATTCATGTGATGAATGTGTTGCGTTGATCGTTAGTTTTTCCAGCTATTGATTTTAGCATTGGAAATGTAAGACCACAAGGTCATTTTCTTTCAAGTGTTGTAAGTTCATTTCCTTTGTAATAAGTTCATTATGTAACTCTATTTGTAACTTGGAGGAACCAATGCCGCGAAGGACTTTGACGAAAAAATTCCACAAAGAACTCAACTACACTCCATGGAACAAGATTTGAAGACCAATGGATACCTTGGATTTATTGTACTAATTAGATTAGTATAGAAAAATAAGAGTCTGGTCAACGCAATTTGTAATGTGTATGTTTCAGCATTTCCAGCCTATGGAAACCGGGTTGCGTCTTGATGCAACCCCTTTACGTGTCGCGACGCGACTAGTAAATCAATACACATGCTACTGCCTCACACGCATCGCGACACAGGTCCCCTCACGTTGCGACACGATGCTGAACTGGCACAATTCCAATATCTGGAATTGTGGGCGTCGCGACGCCCACCAGTGTGCGTCGCGACGCCCAGACCTGGGTTAATATGTATGTTTAAAGTGTTTAATAACATGTCATATAGCCTAGGGTACCTACTCTTGCATTTTCACACACCATAACATGTAGATATGCATGATATTCTAGTCATAAAATATGATTTTATGTAATTTAAATGTTAAATAAGAATATGAGGTGCATGCAAACAGATTAATAAGATTAATTGGTTTAAAGGTTTAAAAATTGCGAATTCAAGTTTTAGAAACAAATGGACCTTATGAGTACATTATTTTCCTTGGTATATCGGATGGAAACCCGGACGTAAATTTCATAGCCGGTTCTGAATGAATGGTAATATAGTCTACACTCGGGATACAATACCACATACCTTTTGAATAAATAATGTGCTTTTATCGATTAAATGGTTTAATGACATTTGGTGCGTTCGTTGAATTCTAAATTTTAAAACCTATAAATGGACTAGTAATTTAAGAGTTAAATTGATTAGATCACTATAACAACTTGATTAAATTAGTTGAATTAAGTTAATTAGTTAGAAGAGACTAATTGGGATTAGTGAATAAAATTTTAAGAGTTAAAATTGGTTAGATCACTAAATTATCAACTAGTATTAATAGGGTTATGACTTTAGCTGAGCATAATCTAAAGTTCATAAGATACTAGTGAGATAAAAACCTTATAGTTTTCAAATAGTGAGTGGGAGAGGGGTATACCACAATATATTCTGCGATCTCCATTGTTATCCAGAAACGTGAGATTCAATAGGCGCCTCGAGACGGCTTTGCTTTCGTCCCCTACGGATGGTGTGCTTTTCGGGTGAATATCAGGTTTGGATTCTAAAAGGATAGAGACTCTAAATGTATCTCGTAATTTGACCTATCCTACGGTGGCACTTCACTAGTTAAGTCCAAGGGTTCCGAAATGATGGGTCACACTCGCAAATGAATGATTAAGTTGTTAATCAAAGCTTTCTTGATCAAAATAACGGTAGTTGATTAATATAAGAATAAGAGTTATTTCAGATATATTAATCAATTGAGAATGTCTCAGTCTATGATGCGAATACTTGACCTACCCTACGACAACACTTATTTATTGGATGATAGATAACCGTGGCGTAGTAATTATTTTAGGTTTCTAATTCATTATTCATTTATCATGCATTATGTTTAATTTTATGCCTAAATGTTTGACAATTTTAATATGCGATGAATGAATGTTGAATACGCGCTTATTACTTTTTCAGCCATGGCATCTGCAATAATCTCAATTCTCAAACAACAAGAAAAATTAACCGGAGATAATTATGTTAAATGGAAAAGTGACATGAATGCTATCTTGGTCTGCGAAGACCTTAAATTTTTCATAATGGAGGAATGTCCTCCTGAGCCAGCACCAAATGCTGGCAGAGCTGCACATAATGCCTATAATAATTGGATTAAAGCTGATGAGAAAGCCCATAGCTATTTGATAGCATCCATGTCTGAGGTTCTTGCTGCACAACATGAGCCTATAGCGACATCATCAATGATTATGCATTCATTACAGAACATGTTTGGACAACCTTCAAACCGGCAACAATATGAGGCAATAGTCTCTGTATTGACTGCTAGAATGAAGGAAGGCACATCAGTCTGAAACTATGTGTTGAGGATGATGTCTCATCTTAATATGGCTGAAACCCATAGTGCACATATCAATGTGCAAAGCCAGGTGACAATGATCATGGAAACCCTTTCGAAGTGTTTCCTGCAGTTTAAAAGCAACTGTTCTATGAATAAGTTGACTTTTATGTTGATTGAACTGCTGAATGAGCTCAACAATTATGAGTCTGTTATGAACGGTCCTCGTAGGTCTAATGCTGAGTCAAATGTTGCCGAATCTTCTAAATCTGCAAAGAAGAAGAAGAAAGGCAATTGGAAGGTAAAGGCAAAACCAATGAAAAAGAAGAACAACAAAATCTCCAAAGGAACCAATGCCAAAGGAAAATGTTTCCATTATGAACAACAAGGGCATTGGAAAAGGAATTGTCTGAAATAGCTTGCAGAGCTTAAAGAAAAGAAGAATATAGGTAAATACGATTTACTTGTCATTGAGTATCTTTTGGTGGAGGATGATAAATCTATATAGAGTGCTGATTCTGGTGCCACTAACCATGTGTAGGCACTGCATTTTGCATGTAAGTCCCTATGATGAGTCTCATTTGGAGACACTACCTTTTAATTCATGAAAGTCTCGGGAAACAGACGTCGGAAGGGGAAATTCAAAAGAAGTATGTCATCAGATTCAAATCACATGTTCACTACTTTCGTTCGTGCTGTGTTGTTAGCACGTTCGAACGTCAAACAGATTATGGGCGTTCGTGTAGCGTTCGAATCGGCATTCGAACGGTGTCGGTACTTCTGGTTTTGTTGCTAGCCTCACACCCAAGCCCAATTAGCCCATCAAAGCCCATAAAACATATCCAAGTTAATAAAACACATATTTAACACATGGTGAAATTAAAACAAATCTAAAAAATCACATACCAAATTAAAATAAAATATAAAATATATTCATACCTAAATAAAACAAATCTTGTCCCCAATCAAATAAAAATTTTCCTTCTAAAACACTAATTGGTCCTTTTCCTTTTCAAACATGGATTCACCATTGCCTATAAAAGGAAGCCTTCACCACACATCCAAACCCTAGCTCATTCACACAAAAAAAACTCATAGCATTCACGCATAACAAGCCATAAGCAACAAAGAATTCTCTTCTCCTCCCTCACTCTCAATAACCAAAAATCATAAAATCAAAAAGCCCTCATTGCTGCAACAAAATTACTCACGTACAGCCCCATTGCCGCGACAAAAAATACTCCCATACAGCCCCTACAACCACCGAAACAGCAGCTATTCACAGCCCCTACAACCACCGAACAGCCCCTGAAAACACCCCCTGCATTCACAGAAATCTATACCCCAAAACAGTGGCCTAAAATCACCTAAAATAGTGAACAAAAACTGCACTTTAAAACCCTTAAATAACCACATAAAACAGCAGCCCCAACCCCATTTAAACCGCAAAAAAGTCCATCAATACACCAAGAATAGTGACCAGAAAATACGGTGAAAATAGCAGCGAAACGAAGTGAAAACGGCAACCCGAGTAGTGAAAACAGTGAGGAAAGACGTGAACCAGTGAACAGGAGGAGCCGCGGAGCATTAACTCTTTCGACGACCGTGCACGGTACTTCCGAGAGACGATCTAAAAGGTTAGACCTGAGGGCACCATCCTTTATTTATCTTTATTCCTATTTTAATCATTTATCGAATTTTCTTCGCATGAGAGTCGTTGATTGATGTGTGTTGTGGCCCTTGAATGAATGGAAAATGTGTCGTGTCTTGTGGTATATAGGATGGAAAATCAGATGTAAATTCCGTAGCCGAATCCGAATGGACGGTAGTGCGGTCTGTACTTGGGATACAACTCCACGTACCACTAGAGCAAACGACACATATTTCGATATGTTTTATCTTGTTCGTTTGTTATCCGTATTTTATATTCTGCCATTTAATTTCTGTACGATTATTTGTTCGTATTGATGATGTGATGCGCATGGGCTTAGTATGTTGGCCTAAAGGTTCCCTATTTGAGGGAAGAAAAGTCTGAAAGACTACCTTTACGACAATGCTTTGCCGCGCCGGACAAAGTGTGTTTGATTGAATGTGATATATGTTTAATCGAATATGCGAAGTCCTATATTGTTGTTCTTATTTTATATGCACGGTAACATAATGCGCATGGGCTAACTAGGGTGGATTAAAGGTCCTCTATTCGAGGGAAATGCCTGAAGGCTACCTTTACCATGATGTTTTGCCGCGTCTTTTTATTATGTCATTTACCCTTTGCATATCGTTGCTTTATTTACGCATGCATTGCATTTTTGTGCGCATGGGCTAACTAGGGTGGATTCAAGGTCCTCTATTCGAGGGAAAATGCCTAAAGGCTACCTTTACAACGATGTTTTGCCGTGCCGGACGAGGTTCACCCGATTGAATGGAAACGAGTTCAATCGGGCACACGGGGTCCTACATTGTGGATTTGCTTATCTATGTATGTGTTGTGTCGTCTATCATGCACCAGGTCTGGTCCTGTTCGAACACGTTCTCAAAAGCTATACGAACGCGAACCTTCTGTTTACCGTTCGAACGCGTTTACTAACGCTACTCAAACGCGCACATATTTCCTTTGTTTTATCATGCATTAGGTCTGGTCCCGTTCGAACGCGTTCTCAAATGCTATACGAACGCGAACCTTTTGTTTACCATTCGAACGTGTTTATGAACGCTACTCGAACGCGCATGCATTTTGTTTCATCAGGTCTTGTCCCTTTCGAACGCGTTATCAAATGCCACACGAACGAGAACCTTCTGTTTACCGTTCGAACGTGTTTTCGAACGCTACACGAATGCACATACACTGAACTGAGTCCTTTTCATCACATTTCATGCATGATTGCCCCATTAGTTATCTCTTTGCATTATTTACCTAACTGCTTCTCTTTATTACGCATGATTGTACAATAGCCATTTATTTATGTTCCCACATGTATAAGTACGATGTGCTTATGAAATTATATGCTTGCCATTATCCCGATTCACTTTTATGCCTATTTGTATAATTACCATTTCCTTGCGTTTCTGTATCCATGAATATGGTGTGCTTATGAAGTTGTATGTTTGTCGTGTTTCAATTTACCTTTATGCATGCAAATTTGGACATAGGTTACATGGAAATAGGTTGTATGCAAACTCGGACATAGGTTATATGCAAACTTAGATATGAGCCTTGTACTTATGCATGTGAACTTAAAAGTATAATATTCTTGGAAATATGTTGCGTAGATTCGATTAGATTATTGCACAAATCATTTCATTACAAGTGGCATAAGTAAGGGACCATTCCGAACCCAACGGTTTGACGTCTTCCCTTGCAAGGGGTGAGTGCGGCCTTAAATCATTTTCCCGGTTCGCATCGAGTGGTGACTCCATGTTATTTATCCGGTTTAGTTCCCCCGTGGGCTACTCCGTACTCCCGACCGGGCCGCGAGCCCTGAATAGTGTCTTTCAACATCTGTGTCCTACAGTCTGGCGACTCCACTGGGGATAGAGAATTGGCCCCGAAATAATGTCTTGTAATGTTTGGATTTGTGCTTTAATTAACCGTGTCTACCGTGGGTTGAAAGAGGTTTAACCAAAGACATTTTTAAGGCTAGGTAATGGTTTGGTGTCTTCCCTCATTCATTACCTTTCTATAAGGAAAAGCTGCGCAGGAACCTAGATAATCATGTACTTGTAGCCTATTGTGATGGACTAATTTAGAGGACTCGTTGTTTATTCCTGTCACCAAGCGATAAGAGCCTAAGAGGCTTGGGTATTTAAGAGAGTTCGCACCACCTTCCCTCTGGGGAATCTACAATAGGAAATCCATTTGACAATCAGTCACGCACCATAACTCGTTAGAACGTACCGTAAGGTATAAAAAATGTGCGCTCACTTGGTCACTCGAACCCTTGAGTGGGGAGACCTAGTTGTGGGCAATCTTTCACCGGCGAGAGTCTTTGTCTACACTCCCACAAACCCACACATAGACCGGAGTTGTATGGCTTATATCAACTATTTCCTTGTGCTCGTGGATCATCCTTATTTGGATTCAGTTGGACTTCTTGTAAGAAATGTGAGCTTGTTGGGCCATTTAAATTGGGACGAGTTCGTATCCTATGACAATTGGACCAAAAGTTTCTAAAATACCGATGGGCCATCCTATGTTTAGGCCCCTTATCATTTGAAGTTGTTTAAATTTGTTATCGTAAAGGTGTGAACCTGTTGGGCCTTTTCAACTGGGACAAGTTTTCACCTTGCAATAACAGGACTAAATACTTTAAAATGATAATGGGCCGATTTTTATGTTCCATGCATCGTATGCATCTCATGCATCTCATACATACACACATCATGTTAACTCTCTTGTGTTTTAAAAGCCATCATAGATATCCGTTGGGTTAGGGAAAAGGGAAGACTTGTTAAGAGGCCAATAACAAATATGAGTGAATCATAAAATGAGGTATCTCGCATAGATCAGCTGGAGAATGGTCTCACCAAGGTTACCGAACAATTGCAAGCATTGACTACTGCTATGCTAAAATGGTTGTGCCCCGTGCTGGGGGAAATTCTGAGAATGTGAGGCGTGAGGAGCCTCCGAACAGTTTGGGGGATGACATCCCCACTTTGGATGATGATATGGCTGAATATGCGGCAGGAAGAATGATTGGGTCTCAGGCAGATTAACAGAAGCTACGGGATCAGGTAGATTCGATTACCCGCAAAATGAGGGGTAAACATGAAGACTTGCTGGATTATGAAGCAATGACTTTTGAAGATGCTGCCAGCTTAGTTCAAGATGCCGGATATAGCTAAGTTTAATGGGAATGGGGATCCGAGGGTCCATCTCTGACAGTATGTTTCGGTTATGAGCTCAGTGGGCCTGTCACAGCGCCAAGTTCAGAAGATGTTTGGGACGTCACTCGAGGGGGCACCCGTAGTGTGGTACCATAGCCTTGAAAGAAAGGTTAAGGAAGATTGGAGGGAACTGGAAGATGCCTTTCTGAAATAGTATGTTACAGACCTGGAGATTGATTTGTCACTCCGCGATTTGGAGAACACTAAGCAGAAGCCGGAAGAAAGCTTCAAGGAGTATGTATACCGCTGGAGAAGCCAACTTCTAAAAATGCAGAGACTCGACCTTCGGAGAAGGACCAGATCAAAATGATCATCAAGGGCACCAAGTCCTCGATTTACGGCAAGTTGAGGAGGATGACCTCCATGATTACTGATTTTTGACAGTTGAGGGAAACTGTCATGGATATTGAAGAGGAAGAGGCTAAAAACAGAAAGTTCTATGGCTAGAATAGAAGGAATATTGGGGGACCTTCAGGGACTATGCCCGCTACCGCTGAGGTCACTGCCATTAAAAAAAAGGCGATTTTCCAACCTTGGTAAGCCTCTTTCAAGGGTGTTCAAAAAGCTGAAGGCGCAAGGACTTCTTGAACCCTT
This sequence comes from Zanthoxylum bungeanum, assembly GCA_019454045.1. Lineage (NCBI taxonomy): Eukaryota > Viridiplantae > Streptophyta > Magnoliopsida > Sapindales > Rutaceae > Zanthoxylum > Zanthoxylum bungeanum. The sequence continues at coordinate 23,683 of SKCR01030558.1, forward strand.
AGAGCCTAAACCAATTCCAAACCCTGTGCCGCCCAACCTTGACTTAAGCATGTATTGTCACTTCCATCGGAGAAGAGGTCATGAAACTGACAGCTGCACCCGCCTTAGGCACGAGATCCAAAACCTCATCGACTCCCATAAAATACCTGACCCAAAAAGAGAACAACCCAACATAAACAGAAATCCTCTACCAAACTACCACTCTGTTCCCCCACCCACCTATATGATCAACTCCGGCCTACCCGAAAGCTTCATCCTCCAAGCTTTCAACCACTCAGCTTCTTTCATGGGGATAGGGGATGACAATATTGGAAAACTATAGGCCAAGGAAGAAGGCAATGCTGCGAATGATGAAGTTGTTCCTCCTAGTTTATTTAATCCGATATTTTTAATATAGACATTGATTTTGCCTACTTGTTCAAAACATTTCTTAATGATAATAAAGGCTTTCATTCCGTTTACTTGCCTGAGTCTCTTCCTTTCAACCTGCAACATGAGTATGTTTGATAAAAGCATTCAACCCTGGCACTATGATACTCAGCGATGTTTAGAACACAATGAGTCCTCGGAAGAAGAAAGTAGAAAAGACAGGGTAGCCATTCAGAAATTGGGAAACAAGGCAGTGAGACTGTCAAACTTGGAAAGGAATGAGTTCACTGAGCTGATCAACATGGATAGATTGAAGCAGTACTTTGCCTAAGGAAGAGAACACCGAGTAGTCACCAGTAGAAGACCTGACCCGACGGGATAGGAAACTCATGCATGCATGCATACATGTAACCTATTTTGCATTCCTTTTGTGTTTGTTTTGTTTTGTAATAACAGGTTTCAGAGGAGAAAAAAAGAGAAAGCGTCAAATGCAAGCCAACCAGAAGCAGCAACAGTACAGTGTTAGTAGTTTTTAGGAATGAATCACAGGGTTGAGGCCCATATCAGTATCAGTTTGGGGCGAGGCCTATATCAGTATCAGTCTAGGGGCGAGGCCCATATAGGTATCAGTTGGGGGTGAGCCCACATCAGTATAAGTTTGGGGCGAGGCCCATATCAGTATCAGTCTGGGGGCGAGGCCCACATCAGTATCAGTTTGAGGCGAGGCCCATATCAGTATCAATCTGGGGGCGAGGCCCACATCAGTATCAGTTTGGGGCGAGGCCCATATCAGTATCAGTCTGGGGCGAGGCCCATATCAGTATCAGTTTAGGGGGCGAGGCCCACATCCGCATCAGTTTGGGGGCGAGACCCATATCAGTATCAGTTTGGGGCGAGGCCCATATCAGTGTCAGTTTGGGGGCGAGACCCATATCAGTATCAGTTTGGGGCGAGGCCTATATCAGTGTCAGTTTAGGGGTGAGGCTCTCATCCGTATCAGTTTGGTGCGAGGCCCATATCAGTGTCAGTTTAGGGGCGAGGCCCACATCCGCATCAGTTTGGGGGCGAGGCCTATATCAGTATCAGTTTGGGGCGAGGCCCATATCAGTATCATTCTAAGGGCGAGGCCCACATCAGTATCAGTTTGGGGATGAGTCTCGAGGGTCGAGGCCCATATCAGTGTCAGTTTAGGGGTGAGGCCCACATCAGTATCGGTTTGGGGGCGAGGCCCACATCAGCATCATACATCCATGCATACATGCATACATATCACATACAAATTTTATTTTGAGTTCGCAGGATTGTAGCGGTAAAGACCATCTAATCAAGTAACGGTTAAAAAATGAGCCACCTCTCATCAAGTAACAGTTCAAAAATGAGCCACATTCTCACACAACACGGTTCGGAAATGGACCACTACCACAATAGATGCCGAAAATGGCACTCCAAAATGGAGCACACATGATAGATGCCGAAAATGGCACTCCAAAATGGATCACACATGACAGATGCCGAAAATGGCGCTCCAAAATGGAGCACACACAATAGATGCTGAAAATGGCACTCCAAAATGGAGCACACACAACAGATGCCGAAAATGGCGCTCCAAAATGGAGCACAGTTCGAAAATGGGCCACCAGATCAACTCAGTTCGAAGCAGCAGGCAAGTTAGGTGGCAGCTGGTGAGCCAGGTAAGTAAAAATGCATTGCATAAACTTTGATAGGATTGTCATTGTCACACACTGCACAAGTCCTATCAAAGGGCGCGACTGTAGGCACTGCATTTTGTATGTAAGTCCCTATGATGAGTCTCATTTGGAGACACTACCTTTTAAGTCACGGAAGTCTCGGGAAACAGATGTTGGAAGGGGAAATTCAGAATAAGTATGTCATCAGATTCAATTCACATGTTCACTGCTTTCGTTCGTGCTACGTTCGTTAACACGTTCGAACGTCAAGCAGATTACGGGCGTTCGTGTAGCGTTCGAATCGGCATTCGAACGGTATCGGTACTTCTAGTTTTGCTGCTAGCCTCACACCCAAGCCCAATTAGCCCACCAAATCCCATAAAACATATCCAAATTAATAAAACACATATTTAACACATGGTGAAATTAAAACAAATCTAAATAATCACATACCAAATCAAAATAAAATATAAAATATATTCCTACCTAAATAAAACAAATCTTGTCCCCAATCAAATATAAATTTTCCTTGTAAAACACTAATTGGTCCTCTTTCCTTTTCAAACATGGATTCACCCTTGCCTATAAAAAGAAGCCTTCACCACACATCCAAACCCTAGCTCATTCACATAAAAAGACTCCTAGCATTCACGCATAACAAGCCATAAGCAACAAAGAATTCTCTTCTCCTCTCTCACTCTCAATAACCGAAAATCATAAAATCAAAAAGCCCCCATTGCCGCAACAAAACTACTCTCGTACAGCCCCATTGCCGTGACCAAAACTACTCCCATACAGCCCCTACAGCCACCAAAACAACAGCTATCGCAGCCCCTACAACCACTGAACAGCCCCTGAAAACACCCCCTGCATTCACCGAAATCTATACCCCAAAATAGTGGCCTAAAATCACCTAAAACAGTGAAGAAAAACTGCACTTTAAAACCCTTAAATAACCACACAAAACAGCAGCCCCAACCCCCTTTAAACCCCAAAAACACTCCATCAATACACTAAGAACAGTGACCAGAAAATACGGTGAAAATAGCAGTGAAACGGAGTGAAAATGACAGCCCGAGCAGTGAAAACTGCGAGGAAAGACGTGAGCCAGTGAACTGGAGGAGCCGCGAAGTATTAACCCTTCCGACGACCATGTACGGTACTTCCGAGAGACAATCTAATAGGTTAGACCTGAGGGCACCATCCTTTATTTATCTTTATTCCTATTTTAATCATTTATCGAATTTTCTTCGCATGAGAGTCGTTGATTGATGTGTGTTGTTGCCCTTGAATGAATGGAAAATGTGTCGTGTCTTGTGGTATATAGGATGGAAACCCAGATGTAAATTTCGAAACCGAATCCGAATGGACGGTAGTGCGGTCTGTACTTGGGATACAACTCCACGTACCACTAGAGCAAACGAACATATTTCGATATGTTTTATCTTGTTCGTTTGTTATCCGTATTTTATATTCCACCATTTAATTTCTGTACGATTTTTTGTTTGTATTGATGATGTGATGCGCATGGGCTTAGTATGTTGGCCTAAAGGTTCCCTATTTGAGGGAAGAAAAGTCTGAAAGACTACCTTTACAATAATGCTTTGCCGCGCCGGACAAAGTGTGTTTGATTGAATGTGATATATGTTTAATCAAATATGCGAAGTCTTATATTGTTGTCCTTATTTTATATGTATGGTAACATAATGCGCATGGGCTAACTAGGGTGGATTAAAGGTCATCTATTCGAGGGAAATGCCCGAAGGCTACCTTTACCACGATGTTTTGCCGCGCCTGTTTATTATGTCATTTACCCTTTGCATATCGTTTCTTTATTTACGCATGCATTGCATTCTTGTGCACATGGGCTAACTAGGGTGGATTCAAGGTCCTCTATTCGAGGGAAAATGCCTAAAGGCTACCTTTACCATGATGTTTTGCCGCGCCGGACGAGGTACACCCGATTGAATGGAAACAAGTTCAATCGGGCACACGGGGTCCTATATTATGGATTTTCTTATCTATGTATGTGTTGCATCGTCTATCATGTATCAGGTCTGGTCCTATTCGAATGCGTTCTCAAACGCAATACGAACACGAACCTTCTGTTTACCATTCGAACGTGTTTACTAACGCTACTCGAATGCGCACGTATTTCCTTTATTTTATCATGCATCAGGTCTGGTCCCGTTTGAACGTGTTCTCAACACTATACGAATGCGAACCTTTTGTTTACCGTTCAAACGCGTTTACGAACGCTACTCAAATGCGCATGCATTTTGTTTCATCAGGTCTTGTCCCGTTCGAACACGTTATCAAATGCCACACGAACGAGAACCTTATGTTTATCGTTCGAACGCATTTTCGAATGCTACACGAACGGACATAAACTGAACAGAGTCCTTTTCATCATATTTCATGCATGATTGCCCCATTAGTTATCTCTTTGCATTATGTACCTAACTACTTCTCTTTATTACGCATGATTGTTCAATTGCCATTTATTTGTGTTCCCACATGTATAAGTACGATGTGCTTATAAAATTATATGCTTGCCATTATCTCGATTCATTTTTATGCCTATTTGTACAATTATCATTTCATTGCGTTTCTGTATCCATGAATATGGTGCGCTTATGAAGTTGTATGTTTGCCGTGTTTCAATTTACCTTTATGCATGCAAATTTGGACATAGGTTACATGGAAATAGGTTGTATGCAAACTCGGACATAGGTTATATGTAAACTTAGATATGAGCCTTGTACTTATGCATGTGAACTTAAAAGTAGAATATTCTTGGAAATATGTTGCGTAGATTCGATTAAATTATTGCACAAATCATTTCATTACAAGTGGCATAAGTAAGGGACCATTCTGATCCCAACGGTTTGAGGTATTCCCTTGCGAGGGTTGAGTGCGGCCTTAAATCATTTTCCCGTTCCCACCGGGTGGCGACTCCATGTTATTTCTCCGGTTTAGTTCCCCCGTGGGCTACTCCGTACTCCCGACCGGGCCGCGAGCCGGAATAGCGTCGTCCAACATCTGTGTCCTACACCATGTTTGTTGTTCTTTGCAGCTACTTGACTCGTGGAGGGACCTTGCTGAAGGTAGCTTTACCATGAGAGTTGGGACATGGGATGCTATTTCAGAAAAGCAGTGGGAGATTCCAAATTAAACTTTAATAATAGTTATTTATGTTTAAATGGTGTGCTCTATATTCCTGATTTTCGCAGAATTTGATTTCTGTAACAAAACTTATGGAATGTCATTTTTCTATTTCATTTAATAATAAGTCAGTTATTATTAGTAGAAATGGATTAAAGATATGCACGGAAACTCCGAAAATAACCTATATGTATTAAGGCCGTTAATGCATGAATCACTGCTTAATACTGAAATGTTTAAGATTGAAAAATCTAAAACTAGACGGCAAAAGATTTCTCATGATGATACCTATTTATGGCACCTTAGACTTGGTCCATTTACCTTGACCGAATAGATAGACTAATTAAGAATGGAGTTTTAAATCAGTTAAAACTCGGTACTTTACCTATCTACGAATCTTGTCTAGAAGGTAAAATGACCAAGAGACCTTTTACTGGAAAAGAGATAAGAGCCAAAGAAACACTTGAGCTAATATATTCAGACATTTGCGGACCAATTAATGTAAAAGCCCGAGGTGGTTTTGAATACTTCGTCACTTTCATTGACGATTATTCCAGATATGGGTATGTTTACCTAATGCAGCACAAGTCATATACATTTGAAAAGTTCAAAGAGTATCGTGCTGAGGTTGAGAACCAGTTAGGTAAAAGCATCAAAATTCTACGATCAGATCGTGGAGGAGAATACCTTGATAGAAATTTCGAGGAATTCTTAGTTGAGCATGGAATTGTTTCACAGCTCACCGCACTTGGAACACCACAACAAAATGGTGTTGCAGAAAGGAGGAATCGCACCCTACTAGACATGATGAGATCAATGTTTAGTTATATCACTTTACCTAGTTCATTCTGGGGGTATGCATTGCAAACTGCAATGTATATCCTGAATGTAGTTCCTTCTAAGTCTGTTCCTAAGACTCCCTTAGAGTTGTGGAATGGTCATAAGTTAGTTTACAACATTTTCGCTTATTGGGGTGTCTAGCACATGTGCTAAAGAACAAGACTACTAAGTTGGAACCACGTCCAACTTAATACTGAAATGTTTAAGATTGAAAAATCTAAAACTAGACGGCAAATGATTTCTCATGATGATACCTATTTATGGCACCTTAGACTTGGTCACATTAACCTTGACCGAATAGATAGACTAATTAAGAATGGAGTTTTAAATCAGTTAAAACTCGGTACTTTACCTATCTACGAATCTTGTCTAGAAGGAAAAATGACCAAGAGACCTTTTACTGGAAAAGAGATAAGAGCCAAAGAAACACTTGAGTTAATATATTCAGACATTTGCGGACCAATTAATGTAAAAGCCCGAGGTGGTTTTGAATACTTCGTCACTTTCATTGACGATTATTCCAGATATGGGTATGTTTACCTAATGCAGCACAAGTCATATACATTTGAAAAGTTCAAAGAGTATCGTGCTGAGGTTGAGAACCAGTTAGGTAAAAGCATCAAAATTCTACGATCAGATCGTAGAGAAGAATACCTTGATAGAAATTTCGAGGAATTCTTAGTTGAGCATGGAATTGTTTCACAGCTCACCGCACTTGGAACACCACAACAAAATGGTGTTGCAGAAAGGAGGAATCGCACCCTACTAGACATGATGAGATCAATGTTTAGTTATATCACTTTACCTAGTTCATTCTGGGGGTATGCATTGCAAACTGCAATGTATATCCTGAATGTAGTTCCTTCTAAGTCTGTTCCTAAGACTCCCTTAGAGTTGTGAATGGTCATAAAGTTAGTTTACAACATTTTCGCTTATTGGGGTGTCTAGCACATGTGCTAAAGAACAAGACTACTAAGTTGGAACCACGTCCACAGGTGTGCCTATTTGTAGGCTATCCTAAAACAACTAGGGGTGGATTCTTTTATAGTCCAGAAGATAATAAAGTATTTGTGTTGACAAATGCTACATTTCTTGAGGAGGACTATATGAGAGAGTTCAAACCTCGAAGTAAAGTGTTACTTGAGGAGTTACTTGCTGGTACGACCAGTACACCATTGTCAAATGTTGACAAAGACATTACAACCTTCTACATATGAAAGTCAGATGCAAGTTTATCAGGATACCATACCACCTAGACGTAGTGGGAGGGTTGTAAGACAACCTGAACGCTATCTAGGAAATGGTGAGGTGCAAGTTATTGCATCTTGTGATGGTATAGATGATCCATTGACCTATCATAGTGTAATGAAAGATACTGATAAAGTGGAATGGCTCAAAGCCATTAACCTCGAGATGGAGTCTATGTACTCTAACTCAGTCTGGGAACTTGTAGACCAACCTGATGGAGTAAAACCCATAGGTTGCAAGTGGATCTACAAGAGAAAAAGAGGAATAAATGGGAAAGTACAGACTTTCAAGGCTAGTCTGGTGGCAAAGGGTTATACCTAGAAAGATGGAGTTGACTATGAAGAAACTTTCTCACCAGTAGCCATGCTTAAATCCATCAGGATTCTTCTTTACATTACCGCATATTATGAATGTGAGATTTGGAAAATGGACGTCAAGACTGCATTCTTGAATGGAAATCTTGATGAGAGTATCTATATGGTACAACTAGAGGGGTTCATTACCCAAGGTTAAGAGCAAAAAGTTTGCAAGTTGCAAAGGTCCATTTATGGACTTAAGCAAGTATCTAGATCTTGTAATATAAGGTTTGATACTACGATCAATTCTTATAACTTTGAGCGGAACATCAATGAGCCTTGTGTCTACAAGCGCATCATTGATGGGAATATGGTTTTCCTTGTGTTATACATGTTGGTTTCTAATTAGGTCCCAAGAATCATGAAATCAAGCACAAAAACACATGAATACACAAAGGAGAATGGCAGAAACATACTCACAATGAACGGATCTTGCGACGCGATGAACTCGAGCCTTCAAGCTCCCTCAAAAGTCACGGCAGTAGCTTCCTTGGGCAGTGGACTGCTCGGTTTTGACTGGTTTGGTTCCTACAAGAATCGGCCATGGGAGACTCCATTGAAGCTCCAAGCTTTGTGATTCCAAGCTCACGAAATCATTTCCCTATCACCTTAAAAAGACTCAAGGTGTGCTAGCACTTTGATTTTGCAACAAAATCATTTCTCTTGCTTCTCTTTATTTTCGGCAGAACCAGAAAAGTGGAAGAGGAAGAATATGGCTCCAAGCCGTGAGAGAAGAGGAGGGAAAAGAGAGGGTTTCCTTGAAACCGATTGGGAGAGAGAGAAAAAGAAAAAGAAATGTTTTATATATATATTTATTTTTATTTTCCAAAAACAAAAACAAATACACAAATCATTTTCCATTTATCAAAAAATCAAAAAGCAAAAAACAATTAATGTTTTTCAACTACAACATCAATCACTCAAATCAATCAATCAAATTGTCATATCACTCAAAGTGACATGTGATTTGATGCTTGATGTGACTAGCGATTTGACGCTTGATGTGACTTGCGTGCCGCACTCGAATTCGAAATGCGAATGCACTTGCAAATATTCCCGGGCTCGGGTTCACTAATTCCAAATTAATGAATTTTCCGTTGCGACGCAATTAAATGATTACGCCTAGCGAAATCACTATTAACTTCGCTAACGAATTAATTCTAAATTAATTCGTTCGCACCGAATTAAAATCTAATTTTAATTCCGCGTCGAAATCTAATTTCGTATAATATATCAAATATATTATTTTATCGATTAATTCCAAATTAATCATTCTCTCTCTTTAATAAATATTTTATCCAGATAAAATATCTCCGTAATTAATCCCAGATTAATTTCCTCTCTCATCTAATTAATCCCAGATTAATAAAGTGTGAGTCATACATCATCGGTGAATCTTCGGGAAGCGACCCATGAGATCCCCGGATATGTTGGCAGTAAATACCGTCGTCGGACTATCCGAACACGTAAGTACCCCATACTACGTTTATACCGATCTACAAGACAAGGTTGGCTTCTAGCAAAGCACCATGCCTACCCAATTCTCCAGAAATATCCTTATAGGAATATATGATCTATATCAAGCGTAGTATACCATAGTATTGTGTATGTCGATCCAGCATCGGATGATCACGTGCTAGGCCTGGGGCTGGAATTGTGTATGCCCCGTACGAAGCACATATCGGATGTCTGGTAACTAGTCTCTATAATCGGATATACATGACCTAGTCATAATATCCCGATAGCTCGAGCATTTAAGAGAACAAGTTCTGTATCCTACGCGATCATCATCTCCACTATGACTGGAGTGATACTTCCGTCTTAACACCACACCCAACACACTACAATTCTCAATATACCCAGCATTGGCGTACACAGAACCTATTAAAGTCCTGGACGACCTCAACAAAAGTATATTGATTGTCGTAAGTATTAGCGGTGCAAGTCTCAGGTTAAGACCAAATACACCTACCCTGATTTCGGACTTCCATAGACACATAGTCATACTACCAATGGAATTCCGAGGGGGTCTATCCAGACTGAAGCTGTTTCCCGTACCATCGGTAAAACACAACCTCCTATTACACTTGCATGAGTATCCTATACCCAAATATATGAGAACTATGTCGTTGTGCCCTCACAAACGCGCACAAGTGTAATACTAGTCTTTTGCGCATTTATCGATGTCCAATCTCGACAATGCTCTGACTAGGGATATTTAATGATTTATCCTTCATGGACTGATACTGTCTCATATCATTCTCAGTCCAGGAACAAATCACAGGGACCTCCTATCATTTATATATCTTGGTGATCTAATCATAAATGATAAGAGTGCAATCTCCTTTGTCACATAGTTAATTTGTCAACAACACCATGATCTGTACAAATAGTGACGCTATGGGTCATAATTGTCCAACAATCTCCCACTTGGCCTATAGCCAGTCACTCGAGTGTTTGACACCCGAACTATGTACGGTTGGCTCAAACTGCTGAGAAAAGCTTTCGTCAGCGGATTTGTATGAATATCATCTGATGCGATTTATTCGATCATCACATCACCACGATGTATGATCCGAATGAATCAGATGAATATCGAAGTATTTATCTGGATCGATGATGAGACCATTAATTATTTAGCCTGTGCTGACGCCTAGCTCAGTTGCTAACAGAACTATATCTAATCTAATTAGATTTGTTATTGACCCAGATGGCTTCTATTGTTGCCTCAGCTGCAGCAATTAACCCGCATTTGTTGTTTATTCGGTAACAGTATCTTCCTTGGAAGATTTCCAGCTCACTGTATCGTTATTCAAACTGTATAGTACCGTTTGCGACTTTTAGTCGTCTTTATCGGTTAGGAAACTTGCTACAGTGATCCTAGTCACTTCAAGTTCTTCATCTCCACAGATTAAGACAGCATCATTAGTTCTATAAGATACTAACATACGTTCTTAACTTCAATCCAGTGACTATCACTCGGATTGGCCTGTTTGTGAATCCATATGCTCAAAGCGTATGAGACACCAGGTCGGGTATATTTTTCAATGTACGGTTTCTCGGAGAGTTTCAAAAACTTTAAATATTTCCCAGAAGATCTTTATTCCTTGAATAAATGTTGTTTCTCCCAAGAATTCCACGGAGAATTTTCTCGAAAGCCAAGCTTTTGCCGATTGTAATATGAGAATATCATTTCCAAGAAATGACGTATATTATCATATTTATAGGACATCTATTATCAGTGTGCTCCCACTAACCCTCTTATATACACAAGAATCATTTTCGTTTTGAATTAAATCATAAATCATTATGATTAAATCAAAATGATAATTTCAAGAACCTAATGCTTGCTTCAATCCAATCATGGATCGAATAACAAGCATTATCCAAATGGATTTACCGTAGCAACAGGTAAAAGGTTGAATCATAATCAACACAATGTTGATAACGATACCTTTTTCGTTAAAAGCCTAGCTTTATACGTTGGTATGTTGCCATCCATGTATGTCTTCCTTGAATACTTATACAGTACCAATATGCACAATGCCTTGCGGTACATCAACTAGTATCCAAACATAGTTGATTTACATGGAATCCATTTCGGATTATATGGCACTTTGCCATAATAGGGAGTCGATACCTAGTATCACTTCTTCATACGTAGTCAGTTGGTATTCCTCAATAAGATTGACATCTTTATGAGGTGAGATCAGAAAACCATACCCCAGGTTATTTTCTGACTCTCTCCGACCTACGTGGTTCTTGTGTATTCGAAGATTAATGGTATAGTTTCATCCTTGATGAACTATTTGTGTTCCATTAAGTATTCGGTGCCTTTGAATAGTATTACTACGATTTTTCATCGAGTTTTACTATCCTCTCACTTACCACTGCATATCGGTATTCCTTCTTAGGAAAACCGCATGGTGAGAAACAATCTAATTGTTCTCATGTGAGGTGTATAAGTACAATAATTATGGTATCCCTAGGATAACCTACATTTGACACTTATCCAATTTTGGGTTTTAGTTTGGTATCATCCAAACATATGCCTAGCATCCCAAATTTAACAGGAATGAGAAACCTGGTTTCTTTCCCGTTCATATCTAATATGTTATCTGTCAAACAGATATTAATGGAACCTTATTCAAAATAAGTTCTTGCACTGTTTAAAGCTTATCCGTTGAAGGAAATGGTAGCTCAGAGCGACTCATGATTAACCTTATCATGTCTAACAAAATTCGGTTAATCATGTTCGGACACACCGTCAAACTGACGTGTTCCGGGAGGAGTCCTCTTTTGAAAGAATACTATACTCTTTCAAGTATACGAGAAACTTATTGCTTAAGTATTTTCCATTACGGTCTTACCGTGACGGTTTAATACTTTAACCGATCTGTTTGTCTATTTCGTGTCGAAACTCTAAAAGTTTCTAATTTGTGTTCTTCAAAAGAAACACACAACCATAACGCGATGCCACGTCTGTATAGGTCACGAATATTCATATCCACTTCTAGCCTAGCTAGACATGGGCCCACTTACTTCACTATGAACTAGGGCTAACAGATCGGTGGCACTGGCACTTTTACCAAGTAAATAGTGTTTTAGGCACTTTGCCCAATAAACTAGATTCATAGACTTTATTTGATTGGAATCAAATCAGTCCTAGTACCCACTCTTCGAAAGTGTGGATATACGAGTCTTGTTTGATTGTGTCCCAGACAACAATGCCACAATTAAGTTTCATCTGATCAAATCAGTTTTGAGCTATTAGTTTTTCATGTTATACGTTTGAGATTTATTTATATTCTAAATATAAATTCTGTTGTTCACATCTAATATGTTTATCTCAATATCATCTTTATATAATAAAATACTTTATTGTTCAAGAATATAAAGGTTCACCCGCAACGGGTTAAACATTGATAAAGAGATAATGTTTCTAGTCAAACTAGTTACATTATAACAGTTTCCTAATTTAGGTACACACCTGAGGGTAGTTCCTAAACATAGGTATCTACGGTTAAAACAGCGACTTTCTTCCCGTTTCCAATTCGCAGATAAATCTCAATTGAAGTCAGTATCCTGTTCAAAACAGATTCTGAACATTAATATATATTTATGTACCACACTAAGTATTTAAAATCAAATTTAATACTAGTAGTGAACATAATTTTGACAACCATATTTGAAGTTAGAGCCTTGCTCATCTTCAATTCCTTCATGTCTGCTTTGTCCAAGCTGTTGGATAATATGACCCATAGCGTCACTATTTGTACAGATCACGGTGTTGTTGTACAAATTAACTATGTGACAAGGAAATTGCACTCTCATCATTTGTGATTAGATCACCATATATGTATAAATGAAGAGAGGTCCATATGATTAGTTCCTGGATTGAGATGATATGAGACAGTATCAGTCCACGAAGGATTAATCATTAAATATCCCTAGCCAGAGTATTATCGAGACATGACATCGATAATGCGGAATAGGCTAGTATTGCACTTGTGCGCGTTGTGAGGGCACAACGGCATAGTTCTCATATATTTAAGTATTGGATACTTATGCAAGTGCGATAGGAGGTTGTGTTTCACCGATGGTACGGGAAACAGCTTCGCTCTGGATAGACCCCTCGGAATCCCATTGGTATTTGACTATGTGTCTATGGGAGGCCGAAATCAAGGTAGGTGTGTATAGTCTTAACCTGAGACTTGCATCGCTAATACTTGCGATAATCGGTAGACTTTGGTCTTGGTGGTACAGGGCTTTAACCGGTTCTGCGTACACCGCTTCTGGGTTTATCAGAGAGTCGTAGTGTATGGGGGTGTGATGTCGAGACGGAAGTATCACTTCAGTTATAGTGGAGATGATGTCACGCAGGATACGGTATTAGTGCTCTTAAGTGCTGGCCGGCCATCGAGATATTATGACAAGGTCATGTATATCCGATTATAGAGACTAGTTACCAGACATCCGACATGTGCTTCGGACGGGGCAGACACTTATCCAGCCCCAGCCCTAGCACGTGACTATCTGATACTGGGCTGATATACACAATACTACGGTATACTACGCTTGATACAGATCTATATATTCCTATAAGAATATTTCTGGAGAATTGGGTAGGCATGGCGCTTTGCTAGAGGCCAACCTTGTCTTGTAAATCGGTATAAACGTAGTACGCGATACTTACGTGTTCGGATAGTCCGACGACCGTATTACTACTGCCAACATATCCGGAGATCTCATGGGTCGGTTCCTGAAGATTCACCGATGACGTATGACTCGCACTTTAATTAATCTGGGATTAATTGGAAGAGAGAGAAAATTAATCTGGGATTAATTCGATGAGAGAGAAAATTAATCTGGGATTAATTACGGAGATATTTTATCACGGATAAAATATCGTTAAAGAGAGAGAACGATTAATTTGGAATTAATCGGTAAAATTAATATATTCGGTATATTAATCGAAACTGGATTTCGACGCGGAATTAAAATTGGATTTTAATTCGGGTGAACGAATTAATTTAGAATTAATTCGTTAGCGACGTGAATAGTGATTTCGCTAGGCGTAATCATTTAATTACGACGCGACGGAAAATTCGTTAATTTGGAATTAGCGAACCCGAGCCCGGGATTATTTGCGAGTGCATTCGCATTTCGAATTCGAGTGCAGCACGCAAGTCAAATCATGCGTCAAATCGCAAGTCACATCAAGCGTCAAATCAAATGTCACTTTGAATGATGTGACATGTTGTCACTTGATTTGAGTGATTGATGTAGAAGTTGAAAAGGCAACTTTTGCTTTTACTTTTTGACTTTTGGTAAATGGAAAGTTAAAAGAAATGTAAATGGTTTTTAATTAATTTTTAGAAAATATAAAATCTAATTACATTTCTTTTCTCTCTCTCTCTCCACTCTTCTATTTTACGCATCTCTTCCTCTCCCTCTCTTTTCTCTCCTTCTCACATACGGCTTTGAGCCATTCTTTTCTTCTGTTTTTGCCGATTGAAAACGAGAAGCAGTGAGATGAAGGTGACGATTTGTTGCAAAATCAAGTGCTAGCACACTCTAGGAGGCATCCAAGGTGATAGGGAAGTGTCTTCATGAGCATGGAAAAGCTTGAAGCTTGGAGCTTCAATGGAGGTCATCAATGGCCGAACATGGAGGAGACCACCACACCAACGCCGAGCAGTCCACCTGTGCGCAGCTCACTGCCGAGCAGAGACATGCAGTGCGTTTTTGGTCTTCGTAGCATCCAACCGATCAATGTGAGTTTACTCCGCACCTCCTATGTTGTGTATTCATGCGTTTTCTTGCTTGATTTGTTGATCTTGGGACATATATTAGAACTCAACAATCGTATCTTGAGCTATTATCAAGCATGAAACTTTTAGGGTTTGAAATTGGGGATAATCAATTGAAGCATGATTGGTTGAATTGATTGATTAAGTATGCTTGTATGTTGATGAATTGAAGTTGTGCATGATCAATTTCATGAAATTGGATTGGATTCAATTTTCCCCAAATTTTGGGCATGACAAATTGGGTAAAATCAATTGAAGCATGATTTGGTTGAATTGATTGATTAAGTATGCTTGTATGTTGATTAATTGAAGTTGTGCATGATCAATTTCAAGAAAATTGGATTGGATCAATTTTCCCCAATTCTTTAGGTTGAACATGTAACTTGAAATTGGGTAAAATGTGTTTGAGCATGTTTTAATTAAATTGGATGTTTAAGTATGCTTAAAACATGTTTAATTGAGATTGTGTGTGATCAATTTCAAGAAAATTGGATTGGATCAATTTTCCCCAAATGGAGGCATGACCGAAATTGGAAGAACCCTAATGTCTTGGAATTAATTTGTTTTTTGATCATTGGATGACTTAAAACAATTGGGTAATGTTGTTTTGAAGTTCAATTGGATTGAATTTTGATTTGGAACATTTTTTCCCTTTTAAAGTGGCTTGGCCGAATCTTACTGAACATGAAATTCATTGTGATTTTTTGTTTTAATTCATTGGATGAATTGAATTGATTTGGGAAATGATGATTGTGGATTCAATTGGATTGAAACCGAATCGGATTGAAAAACCCCTAATTGCCGAGACTTGAAAGCATGTAAATTGGGTTTGATTTTAATTGAATTGTGTTGGACACTATTTGGTTGTTAAAGTGCATGATTAATTAGGCTAATTGATGTTTTAGAAATTTTAATTGGGTAATTGATTGTGTATTACACTTAGGTTAATTAATTGTGAAATTTGGAATTTTATAAGTTAATTAATTTGGGCTTGATTTTGGAAATTGGGCTTGTTAGGTTGTAATTGGGCTTTTGGGCTTTGTTGTAACAAAGTTGAGTTTAGGCAAATTTGGTTGGATCCAATTGGGCCTAAAACCGCATCCATAAAGTCCAATTATGACTTAATGGACCTTAATTATTTAATTGGGCCTAATAGGCCAAAATTAATTTAAAGGCTTATGGGGTAACTCCCGGATTGGATTTTGGTTCTTCGGTTTGACCCGAGTTGACCAAAAGTCCACGCCTTATAGAAATAATTAAAAGCCCATTGGACTTTAATTAAATAAACATTAGATGTTAATCGGGCTTTGAGACCCGTTGCGATTAAATTTGGAATTTAAGTCGTAAAGGTTCGTTAATAAAAGTGTAATATTTAATTTGAAATTAAATAGTGAATTAGAATTAAATGTGTATTAAATTGGATTTAATTATGTAGTTTAATTTAATTCAAGAATTCGTACTTTGAGTACTTATTCGCAAAACGAGTTTGACTCGAGCAAAAATCAAATCGTTGTTTGAACATTGGATGATCACTAATTATCAGATTAATTAATTGGATTTGATTGATTGATAACATGCTTGTATGAATACATGGTTGCGATGCATGAATAATGTATATCGGATGGATATTAGTCGGGTGGGATAATTTTGGAAATTGTAATAAATTTGATTTATTATTGGACCTGCGTGTCCAGCCTTATCACCTCTATACTCTTTGTATTCTCTTCTCACCTATTCCCCTCAATGTAAATGAGGTTTCTTTAGAAGTGTAGTGTAACGGGTAGAAGTAGTACATGTGTTAGTTTGGAGAGAGAAAATGAGAGATTTGATCTAGGATCAATGTAAAGTATCCATCCGCATATCATTATTATTTTATTTCATATGCGCTTTATTATGTGTTTAGAATGCATGTTTAAGGGTGTATGATGATGAGACCTTAACAAAGATAATAAATTGGTTACCAATTTGCACGCGAAAAGCCCTCATCAAATATCATGCGTCTTTTCCTTCCATTGAGTGATTCTTACTCAAGATCTGAGATTGGCAGGGGTTGTTGGCCAAAGTCAAGCCCTTGTCCGTCAAAGATGTGTTTTAATCACGAGGCTTTGTTCCATATCGGTGTCGTGTCCAATGTGTTTGTTGGCCAAAGTCAAGACCACTTCTTGTCCATTGACATTGATTACGAAGCTTCCATGTCAATGGGTCCGCGCTTGACTGGGATCATAGGTTTGTTGTGCCAAAGCCAAGGCCTAGTTGATTCAGAGGAAAAAGGTTAGGGTATACATTCGATGTATAGGCATATATAAGATATATGTTTGGGACTTGGATGTCCACCTACTGGATCTAGGAGTTGGATAAGATCCAATTGATCTTCGAGATCTACCTAGTTAATTATCATACAATTGTTGGCCAAAGTCAAGATTGTGTGATATTTAACGGGATCCTAGCCCACTAGGAAACATGGTTTCCCGAGTACTCGACAGAGGGTTAGAGGCTCGACGAAAAATAGTGAGAGGCAAGAATTGAATTTGCAATACTCGTTAAATTACTCGCCATACGCGCTCATTAAATTATTTCGTCATTAGATTAAATGTTAGTTGGACTAATATTTAAATTGTTGTTTTAATAAACAGTTGGACTGTATTATACTTGATTATATAT
The DNA here is from genome assembly GCA_019454045.1 of Zanthoxylum bungeanum. Lineage (NCBI taxonomy): Eukaryota > Viridiplantae > Streptophyta > Magnoliopsida > Sapindales > Rutaceae > Zanthoxylum > Zanthoxylum bungeanum. The sequence goes on from SKCR01030558.1 coordinate 41,323, forward strand.
AATTGGATTATATTAATCAATATATTTGAATTAATTAATTTCAGTTTACAGTTGATTTTATAATTGGATTATAGTAATCAATGTAATTGAGGTTAATTAATTTGGATTATATTTGATTATATAGTTGGACTATTATAATCATTATAATATATATAGTACCACTAATCGTTGATTAAATAGTTGGACTATTGTAATCAAGATAAAATTGAAAAGTTGGATATTTAAAATATAATCTGGGATTAAAATATTTTAAATCATTTAATTTTCAAATTGGGAATAAATAATAGGTTACTTTATTTGATAAAATAACTTATTATACCTCACGCCCAAAATTAAGCAAAATAAGTAGAGCATAAAATCTTTGGAAGATTTATGTGATGATGACTTTAATACTTAATTTAATATACTTGTCATAAATCTAATTTTAGATTTAAGAAGTATTAAAATTGCAATTTATAATTCTTGGAGAATTAATTGACTATTCTAGAGGAGATAAAGTCAAAGTTTGCAATTGGGCATGTAGCACGAGGTGCACATCGTTTCAATATTCCGAAATCCAAGGCTTGGCCAAAGTTTCTGAAATATTGAAAAGATAATTGAAATATCCCAAAGTGACTACCATTTGGATATGGCAGACACGAAGGAATTAAAGAAAGGGCAAGGCTCTTACTTTAAAAATGTTTGTCTTAGTTATGTTCACAGCTAGTATTGAAATTAGATTTTAAATACTTAGTGTGGTACATAAAATATATGTATTGATGTTCAAATCTGCTTTGAGCAGGATACTGACTTCAAGCTGAGATTGCTCTGCGAATCGGAAACGGGACGAAAGTCGCTGTTTCGACCGTAGATACCTAAGTTTAGGAACTACCCTTCGGGTGTGTACTTAAATAGGAACTGTTATAATGTAACTAGTTTGACTAGAGACATTATCTCTATATCAGTGTTTAATCCGTTGCGGATAAAACCTTTATATTATAGAACACTAAGTGTTTTATTATATAAAGATGATACTGAGATAAATACATTAGATGTAAATAACAGAATTTATATTTTGAATATAAATAAAATCTCAAACATATAAAATGACAAATAAATAGCTCAAATTGATTTGATCAATAGAGACTTATTTGTGGCATTGTTGTCTAGGACACAATTTAACGAGACTCGTATATCCCACTTTTGAAGAGTGGGTACTAGGACTGATTTGACTATTCAAATAAGGTCTGCGAATCCAGTTTATTAGGTAAAGTACCTAAAATACTATTTACTTGGTAATAGTAAAAGGGCCACCGATCTGTTAGCCCTATTCATGGTGAAGTTTGTGGGCCCATATCTAGCTAGGCTAGATGTGAACATGAATATTTCGTGACCTTAACGGATGTGGCATCACGTTATGGTTATGTGTTTCTTTTGAAGAACACAAATCAGAACCTTTTAGAGTTTCGACACGAAATAGACAAACAGATCGGCTATAGTATTATACCGTCACGGTAAGACCGTAATGGAAAATACTTAAGCAATAAGTTTCTTATATACTTCAAAGAGTATAGTATTCTTTCAAATGAGGACTCCTCCCTGAACACGTCAAAGTGACGGTGTGTCCGAACGGATTAACCGAATCATGTTAGACATGATAAGGATAATCATGAGTCGCTCTGAGCTACTATTTCCTTCAACGGATAAGTTTTAACAGTGCAATAACTTATTTAGAATAAAGTTCCATAATAATCTGTTTGACAGATTACATATTAGATATGAACGGGAAAGAAACCGGGTTTCTCATTCCTGACTATTTGGGATGCTAGGCATATGTTTGGATAATACCAAACTAAGGACCCAAATTGGATAAGTGCCAATATAGGTTATCCTAAGGGAAACCATAAGTATAGTACTTATAAATCTCACATGAGAACAATGTGATTGTTGCTCACCATGCGGTTTTTTCCTGAGAGGAATACCGATATGCAGTGGTCAGTGGGAGGATAGTGATACTCGATGAAAATCGAAGTAATACTGTTCAAGGCACGAAGTCCTTAATGGAACACAAATAGTTCATCTATGATGAATCTATACCATTAATCTTCGAGTACACAAGAACCGCGTAGATCAGAGAGAGTCAGAAAATGACCTAGGGTATGGGTTTCTGATCTAACCTCATAAAGATGTCAATCTTATGAAGGTATATCCGCCGACTACATTTTGAGGAAGTGATACGAGGTATCGACTCCCTATTATGGCAAAGTGCCATGAATCCGAAATGGATTCCATGTATAACAACTATTTTGGATACTAGTTGTTGTACCACAAGGCATTGTGCCTATTGGTACATTAAACGTCTTCAGGAAGACATACATGAATGGCAACATACCAACGTACAAAGACGGGCTTTTGACGGACAGGTATCGTTATCAACATTGTGTTAATAACGGTTCAACATTTTACCTGTTGCCATGGTAAATCCATTTTGAAGATGCTTGTTGATAACTGCATATTTCATTTATGAATGTGTCAGTTGCAGATCAAAATCGCTTTCCTGAAAAGGAAACCTTTTGGAGGATGCTTACAACATCCTGACGATTTTGTATAACCGACAAACAAGGTTTGCAGGTTATTCGATCCATGTTTGGATTGAAACAAGCATAAGGTTCTTGGAACTGACGTTTTGATATAATCATAGTGGTTTATGATTTGACTCAAACGAAATAATTCTTGTGTATATAAGGAGGTTAGTGGGAGAGCACTGATAATGAAATTCCCATAAAGCAATTGGTGAAAGCTTGGCTTTCAAAAGAAATTCTCGTGGAATTCTGGGGAGTAACAACCTTTATTCAAGGAATAAAGATCTACAGGGATAGATTTGGAGTTGTTAACACTCTCTGGAAATTGTACATTTAAAATGTACTTGTATTGGTGTCTCATACGCTTGAGCATATGGAGTCACAATCGGGACAATCCAAGTGATAGTCATTGGATTGAAGTTAAGGACATCTATTAGTATCTTAGAGAACTAAAGATGTTGTCTTAAACTATGGAGATGGAGAACTTGAAGTGACTAGGATCACTGCTGCAAGTTTCCAAACCGGTAAATACTGCGGTACTATAAAGTTTGAATAACGGGACAGTAAGCTGGAAATATTCCGAGCAAGATAACTGTTGCCGAATTAACAACAAATGTGGATTATTGCTGCAGCTGAGGCAGCAATAGAAGCCATTTGGATCGATAATAAATCTAATTAGATTAGATATAGTTCTGTTAGTAGCTGAGCTAGGCATCAGCATAGGCTAAAGAATTAATGGTCTCATCGACGATCCAGATATATACTTCTATATTTATCTGATTCGTTCGGATCATACATCGTGGCGATGTGATGATTGTATAAATCACGTCAAAAGATAATTACGCAAATCCGCTGACGAAACCCTTTCCTCAGCAATTTGAGCGAACCGTACATAGTTCGGGTGTTAGACACTCGAGTGACTGGCTATGTGCCAAGTGGGAGATTGTTGGATAATATGACCCATAGCGTCACTATTTGTACAGATCACGGTGTTGTTGTACAAATTAACTATGTGACAAGGAAATTGCACTCTCATCATTTGTGATTAGATCACCATATATGTATAAATGAAGAGAGGTCCATATGATTACTTCCTGGATTGAGATGATATGAGACAGTATCAGTCCACGAAGGATTAATCATTAAATATCCCTAGCCGGAGTATTATCGAGACAGGACATCGATAATGCGGAATAGGCTAGTATTGCACTTGTGCGCGTTGTGAGGGCACAACGGCATAGTTCTCATATATTTAAGTATTGGATACTTATGCAAGTGCGATAGGAGGTTGTGTTTCACCCATGGTACGGGAAATAGCTTCGCTCTGGATAGACCCCTCGGAATCCCATTGGTATTATGACTATGTGTCTATGGGAGGCCGAAATCAAGGTAGGTGTGTATAGTCTTAACCTGAGACTTGCATCGCTAATACTTGCGATAATCGGTAGACTTTGGTCTTGGTGGTACAGGGCTTTAACCGGTTCTGCGTACACCGCTTCTGGGTTTATCAGAGAGTCGTAGTGTATTGGGTGTGATGTCGAGACGGAAGTATCACTTCAGTTATAGTGGAGATGATGTCACGCAGGATACGATATTAGTGCTCTTAAGTGCTGGCCGGCCATCGAGATATTATGACAAGGTCATGTATATCCGATTATAGAGACTAGTTACCAGACATCCGACATGTGCTTCGGACGGGGCAGACACTTATCCAGCCCCAGCCCTAGCACGTGACTATCCGATACTGGGCTGATATACACAATACTACGGTATACTACGCTTGATACAAATCTATATATTCCTGTAAGAATATTTCTGGAGAATTGGGTAGGCATGGCGCTTTGCTAGAGGCCAACCTTGTCTTGTAAATCGGTATAAACGTAGTACGCGATACTTACGTGTTCGGATAGTCCGACGACCGTATTTAGTGCCAACATATCCGGAGATCTCATGGGTCGGTTCCTGAAGATTCACCGATGACGTATGACTCGCACTTTAATTAATCTGGGATTAATTGGAAGAGAGAGAAAATTAATCTGGGATTAATTCGATGAGAGAGAAAATTAATCTGGGATTAATTACGGAGATATTTTATCACGGATAAAATATCGTTAAAGAGAAAGAACGATTAATTTGGAATTAATCGGTAAAATAATATATTCGATATATTAATCGAAACTGGATTTCGACGCGGAATTAAAATTGGATTTTAATTCGGGCGAACGAATTAATTTAGAATTAATTCGTTAGCGACGTGAATAGTGATTTCGCTAGGCATAATCATTTAATTACCACGCGACGGAAAATTCGTTAATTTGGAATTAGCGAACCCGAGCCCGGGATTATTTGCGAGTGCATTCGCATTTCGAATTCGAGTGCGGCACGCAAGTCAAATCATGCGTCAAATCGCAAGTCACATCAAGCGTCAAATCAAATGTCACTTTGAATGATGTGACATGTTGTCACTTGATTTGAGTGATTGATGTAGAATTTGAAAAGGCAACTTTTGCTTTTACTTTTTGACTTTTGGTAAATGGAAAGTTAAAAGAAATGTAAATGGTTTTTAATTAATTTTTAGAAAATATAAAAACTAATTACATTTCTTTTTCTCTCTCTCTATCCCTCTTCTCTTTTACGCATCTCTTCCTCTCCCTCTCTTTTCTCTCCTTCTCACATACGGCTTTGAGCCATTTTTTCTTCTGTTTTTGCCGATTGAAAACGAGAAGCAATGAGATGAAGGTGACGATTTTTGGTGCAAAATCAAGTGCTAGCACACTCTAGGAGGCATACCAAGGTGATAGGGAAGTGTCTTCATGAGCATGGAAAAGCTTGAAGCTTGGAGCTTCAATGGAGGTCATCAATGGCCAAACATGGAGGAGACCACCACCACCAACGCCGAGCAGTCCACCTGTGCGCAGCTCACTACCGAGCAGAGACATGCAGTGCGTTTTTGGTCTTCGTAGCATCCAACCGATCAATGTGAGTTTATTCTGCACCTCCTATGTTGTGTATTCATGCGTTTTCTTGCTTGATTTGTTGATCTTGGGACATATATTAGAACTCAACACAAGCGGCAGTCACGCTTCCACGATCCCGTTTGCCACATTTAGGTAGACATTTTGGGATATGTCTTTTATCTTCCCAGAGGATTATAATGATTTTGGCTTTGCCGGTTTCAACACTCCAGAAGCCTTTGGTCAACCCTTGGCATTCTGGAATATCGAAGTAAGGTGTGCCTTGCGCTGCTTGTCTAATTGCAAACTTTGACTTTGTCTCTTTGAGAATAGTCATTGACTCTCCAAGAGTTATTAATTGCAATTTTAGTACTTCTAAAATCTAAGTATAGATTTATGAAGATCCTTCAATTTCAGTATCATACTTTAAGGATCTAATCCTTAGTTCTGATTCAGAAATTAAGGAGTCTACTGCGACAAGCTTAATGGATTAAGCACTCAAGTTATCATTACATGATCTTCCAAAGATCATGCTCTACTATTTGCTTAACTTCGGGCTTTAGGCATAATACGTTATTTTATCAAATAAACTAACTTATTATTTTTCCAGGGTCATCCTGAAATTATTTCCAATTTGAAAATTAAACCATTTAAACACATTTTCCCCAGGATTATGTTTTAAATGTCAATCTTTCAATTATATCTTGATTCTAATAGTCCAACTATTTAATCAACGATTTGTGGTACTATGTATTATAATGATTATTATAGTCCAAGTATATAATCAAATATAATTTAAATTAATTAACCTCAATTACATTGATTACTATAATCCAATTATAAAATCAACTGTAAATTGAAATTAATTAATTCAAATATATTGATTACTATAATCCAATTATATAATCAACTATAATACAGTCCAACTGTTTATTAAAACAATAATTTAAATATTAGTCCAACTAACATTTAATCTAATGACGAAATAATTTGTGATTGAGCGCATATGGCAAATAATTAAACGAATATTGCAAATTCAATTCTTGCCTCCCACTATTTTTCGGTGAGCCTCTAACCCTCTGTCGAGTACTCAGGAAACTGCGTTTCCTAGTGGGCTAGGATCCCGTTAAATATCACACAATCTTGACTTTGGCCAACAAATTGTATGATAATTAACTAGGTAGATCTCTAAGATCAATCAGATCCAATCCAATTCCTAGATCCGGTAGGGGGACATCCAAGTCCGAAACATATATCTTATATATGCCAATACATCCAATGTATTACCTAACCTTTTTCCTCTGAATCAACTAAGCCTTGGCTTTGGCACAACAAACTTAGTGATCCCAGTCAAGCGCGACCCATTGACCATGGAAAGCTTCGTAATCAATGTCGATGGACAAGAAGTGGTATTGACTTTGGCATACAAACCACAACTTGGACAAGACACTGATATGGAACAAAGCCTTCGTGATTCAAACACATCTTCGACAGACAAAGGCCTTGACTTTGGCCAACAAACCAATGCCATCTCGGATCTTGAGTGAGAATCACTCAATGGAAAGAAAGATGCTTAATATTTAGCGAGGGTTTTTTCGCGTGAAAATTGGCAACCAATTTATTATCTTTGTTAAGGTCTCATCATCATACACCCTTAAGCATGCATTCTAAACACATAATAAAGCGCATATGAAAAAATAATAATGATATGCAGATGGATACTTTACACATTGATCCTAGATCAAATCTCTCATTTTCTCCCTCCCGCTAGCACATGTATTTACTTATACCCATTACACTACACTTTTAAAGAAACCTCATTTACATTGAGGGGAATAGGTGAGAAGAGAAATACAATGAGAAATGAGGTAATAGGCTGGACACGCAGGTCCAATTAATAAATCAAATTTATTACAATTTCCAAAATTGCCCCACCCATCTAATATCCATATGATATACATTTTTCATGCATCGCAACCATGTATTCACACAAGCATGTTATCAATCAATCTAATCCAATTAATTAATCTGATAATTAGTGATCATCCAATGTTCAAATAACGATTTGATTTTGCTCGAGTCAAACTCGTTTTGCGAATAAGTACTCAAAGTACGAATTCTTGAATTAAATCAAACTACAAAATTAAATCCAATTCAATTTGTATTTAATACTAATTCACTATTTAATTCCAAATTAAATATTACACTTTATTAACGAACCTTTATGACTTAAATTCCAAATTTAATCGTTACGCGTCTCAAAGCCCGATTAACATCCAATGCTTATTTAATTAAAGTCAAATGGGCTTTTAATTAATTTCTTTAAGGCGTTGACTTTTGGTCAACTCGGGTCAAACTGATAACCAAAGTCCAATCCGGGATTTACCCCATAAGCTCAGAAATCAATTTTGGCCCATTAGGCCCAATTAAATAATTAAGGTCCATTATGTCATAATTGGACTTTATGGATGCGTTTTTGGGCCCAATTGGATCCAACCAAATTGGCATAAACCTAACTTGGTACAACCAAGCCAAAATCCCAATTACAACCTTTAAGGCCCAAATCCAATTTAAACCCCATTAATTAACTTATAAAATTCCAAATTCCACAATTAATTAACCTAAGTGTAATACATAATTAATTACCCAATTAACATTTCTAAAACATCAATTAACCTAATTAATCATGCACTTTAACATCAAATAGTGTCCAACACAATTCAATCAAAATCAAACCCAATACATGCTTCAAGTGTCTCGGAAATTAGGGTTTTTACAATTCGATTCGGTTTCAATCCAAATGAATCCACAATCATCATTTCCCAAATCAATTCAACTCATCCAATGAATTAAAATAAAAAAACACCATGAATTTTGTATCACTTAAGATTCGGCCAAGCCTTAAGAATTTGGGGAAATTGTCCAATTCAAAATTTAATCCAATTAAACCTCAAATCAACATTACCCACTTTTTTTAAGTCATCCAATGATCAAACAAACAAAAATTACCAAGACATTAGGGTTCCATATTTTCGGCCAAGCCTCCATAATTGGGGAAAATTTGATCCAATCAAATTTCATGAAATTGATCATGCACAACATCAATTAATCAACATCCAAGCATACTTAATCAATCAATTTAACCAAATCATGCTCAAATTGATTTTACCCAATTTTAAACCCTAAAAATTTCATGCTTGATATAAGCTCTGATACCATTGTTGGTTTCTAATTAGGTCCCAAGAATCATGAAATCAATCACAAAAATGCATGAATACACAAAGGAGAATGGCGGAAACATACTCACAATGAACGGATCTTGCGAAGCGATGAACTCGAGCCTTCAAGCTCCCTCAAAAGTCACGGCAGTAGCTTCCTTGGGCAGTGGACTGCTCGGTTTTGACTGGTTTGGTTCCTACAAGAATCGGCCATGGGAGACTCCATTGAAGCTCCAAGCTTTGTGATTCCAAGCTCACGAAATCGTTTCCCTATCACCTTAGGAAGACTCAAGGTGTGCTAGCACTTTGATTTTGCAACAAAATCATTTCTCTTGCTTCTCTTTATTTTCGACAGAACCAGAAAAGTGGAAGAGGAAGAAGATGGCTCCAAACTGTGAGAGAAGATGAGGGAAAATAGAGGGTTTCCTTGAAACCGATTGGGAGAGAGAAAAAGAAAAAGAAATGTTTTATATATATATATTTATTTTTATTTTACAAAAACAAAAACAAATACACAAATCATTTTCCATTTATCAAAAAATCAAAAAGCAAAAAGCAATTAATGCTTTTCAACTACCACATCAATCACTCAAATCAATCAATCAAATTATCACATCACTCAAAGTGACATGTGATTTGACGCTTGATGTGACTAGCGATTTGACGATTGATGTGACTTGCGTGCCGCACTCAAATTCGAAATGCGAATACGCTCGCAAATATTCCCGGGCTCGGGTTCGCTAATTCCAAATTAATGAATTTTCCGTTGCGACGCAATTAAACGATTACGCCTAGCGAAATCACTATTCACATCGCTAACGAATTAATTCTAAATTAATTCGTTCGCCCGAATTAAAATCTAATTTTAATTCCGCGTCGAAATCCAATTTCGTATAATATATCAAATATATTATTTTATCGATTAATTCCAAATTAATCGTTCTCTCTCTTTAATAAATATTTTATCCCAGATAAAATATCTCCGTAATTAATCCCATATTAATTTCCTCTCTCATCTAATTAATCCAAGATTAATAATGTGCGAGTCATACATCATCGGTGAATCTTCGGGAAGCGACCCATGAGATGCCCAGATATGTTGGCAATAAATACGGTCGTCGGACTATCCGAACACGTAAGTACCTCATACTACGTTTATACCGATTTACAAGACAAGGTTGGCTTCTAGCAAAGCGCCATGCCTACCCAATTCTCCAGAAATATCCTTATAGGAATATGTGATCTATATCAAGCGTAGTATACCATATTATTGTGTATGTCGATCCAGCATCAGATGATCACGTGCTAGGCCTGAGGCTGGAATTGTGTCTGCCCCGTAAGGAGCAAGTATCAGATGTCTGGTAACTAGTCTCTATAATCGAATATACATGACCTAGTCATAATATCCCGATAGCTCGAGCATTTAAGAGAACAAGTTTTGTATCCTACGCGATCATCATCTCCATTATGACTGGAGTGATACTTTCGTCTTAACATCAAACCCAACAAACTACGATTCTCAATATACCCAGCATTGGCGTACACAGAACCTGTTAAAGTCCTGGACGACCTCAACAAAAGTATATTGATTGTCGTAAGTATTAGCGGTGGAAGTCTCAGGTTAAGACCAAATACACCTACCCTGATTTCGGACTTCCATAGACACATAGTCATACTACCAATGGAATTCTGAGGGTGTCTATCCAGAGCGAAGCTATTTCCCGTACCATCGGTAAAACACAACCTCCTATTACACTTGCATGAGTATCCTATACCCAAATATATGAGAACTATGCCATTGTGCCCTCACAAACGCGCATAAGTGTAATACTAGTCTTTTGCGCATTTATCGATGTCCAATCTCGACAATGCTCTGACTATGGATATTTAATGATTTATCCTTCGTGGACTGATACTGTCTCATATCATTCTCAGTCCAGGAATAAATCACATGGACCTCCTATCATTTATATATCTTGGTGATCTAATCACAAATGATAAGAGTGCAATCTCATTTGTCACATAGTTAATTTGTACAACAACACCATAATCTGTACAAATAGTGACGCTTTGGGTCATAATTGTCCAACAATACATTGATGATATTTTACTCATCAGGAATTATGTAAATATATTATCGGACGTGAAAAACTGGCTAGCTAACCAATTCCAAATGAAAGATTTGGGAGAGCCAAGTTATGTACTTGGGATCCAGATCATTCAGGATTGCAAGAAATGATTGTTAGCAATGTCTCAAGCAACCTATATCGACAAGATTCTTGTGTGATTTGGTATGCTGAATTCCAAGAAAAATAATTTACCTTTCAGGCATGGAATTCATTTGTCTAAGGAACAGTCTCCTAAGACAGCTCAATGATTTGAGGAGATAAGACATACGCCATATGCTTCAGCAGTTAGAAGTCTTATGTATGATAAGTTATGCACGAGACCGGACATCTATTTTGCAGTAGGAGTGGTCAATAGGTTTCAATCCAACACAGGATTAGATTATTGGGTAGCGGTGAAACATATTCTCAAGTATGTTTGGAGAACGAGAAATTATATGCTTGTATATACGAGTCAGGATATGATTATGAGAGGATATACTGACTCTGATTTTCAGATGGATGTCGATTTTAGGAAATCAACATCTGGATCAGTGTTCACCCTAGGTAGTGGGGCTATAGTATAGAGGAGCATTAAAAAATCTTGTATTACTGACACCACCATGGAGGCTGAATATGTATCAGCTTGTGAAGCAGCTAAAGAAGCAGTCTGGCTCCGTAAGTTCTTGAAAGATCAGGAAGTTGTTCTAGATACGGATAAACCACTCACACTTTATCGTGATAATAGTGGTGCAGTGGCGAACTCCAAAGAACCAAGAAGCCACAAGAGGGGTAAGCATATTGAGAGGAAATATAACCTCATTTGGGAGATAGTGCATAGAGGAGATGTAGCTGTCACACAGATTCCCTCCACAGACAACTTGGCTGATCCATTTACAAAGATCTTATCGGCTAAAGTGTTTGAAGGTCCCTAAAGGGTTTAGGATTACATGACATGTCCCATTTGCTCTAGTCCAAATGGGAGATTGTTGGGATTATGTCCTAAAGCTTCATGTATTGTAAAACAGAATTTATTATTGTAATAATAATAATAAATACATTATTCATTTTTATCAAAGTTGTTTGATTTATATCACATATTATCCAATTGTCTTGTTTACCTTGATTACTATTGTACCTTCAGACTTAGTGTATGTTTGATGCACAGGAGGATTTAAGTTTGAAGTTAGTAATCTAAATAGTCAATAGAGAGCAAACAAAGAGGGTACTTTGTTTGTGGTTTATCTATAGTTGCGGTCCATTCTATACTTGTATGACGACCTTGATCTGGGATCGTTCATGTAGTGACATGGGAGTGAAAGCACCTTGTATGATGAGATCATATAGGACTGGACTCAGATAAATACGAATTTCTTTTAATAGCCGTTAATCGAAGAAATTCATTTTATCTAATAGATGGTCATATATGGATTCGATCTTAATCCTGAGTGTACTACGAACTCATGCATGACAAGCTATATCCTTTGATTTAATATGGTGAGGTTGGTATTGCATTCCCGGCCAATAACTATGTATTTTAGGGATATGGTTTGGTGTGTAGCTGGGAACATTTTACATAGATATGGAATTTACTCTTTCTTATGAGAAGTAAAAGAGTATATATTTTAAGAGTTGATTCGGGACTTGAACAATTTGAGCGCTCAACTTTTCTATTACGAATAGAAAGTTTTATATTCATAATTTTTATGAATTAATTGTTCATTATAGAATCAATGGTGCTTAAGAGACAAAATATTTAGAGGGGTTTAACGGACTTATTATCGGCTCTATTTATGAGATATTCGTGAAAGGCTATATCCATATGTAATGACTATATCGATGGACACCAAAGTTGTTCGGTTTTATTTTATCCATCTACGGTAACATGAGTTCAACTTCGAGTTTTTAGTGGAATAACGTGGAGTTAATAATTCGTAATATTTGATTAAAGAGTTTAATTAATATTTCGGAATTATTGGAGCTCGGAACCGTAGGTCCATTTGGTCCCCGTGCTAGCTCGATTAACTGTAGCAAACCTAACATAATTAGATTGTCTAATAATATGCTCATATTATATTTATAAATTATTAATATTTATTGTCACAAATGAAAACTATGTTAAATTAGTTTAACTTAATGTTTTCTAGAATTCTTTGATTATGAGATAATTAAGTCTTGATTATGAGATAATCAAGTCTTGATTATGAGATAATCTAAGTTGTAATAAGTATGAGATAATTACTACAACATAATTGAATGTAATTTAATCATTATTGAGATGGTGATTTTTATTTACTTTATGAGACAAAGCTATATGGCTTGCCATTCTCTCCAATTTATTATATCTATTAGGTGGCTTGTATACACCTAATATATTTGTCATTAGCTAATGCATTTCATGCTTTGGTATGGCTGCCACATTTATGTGTTTGCCATTGAAAGAAAGCATTAGATGCTTAATGACAAAGTCATTGTCTTTAACTTATCATTTCTTATGCTTTGGTATGGCATTCACATTTTTGTGTTGGCCATTGCAAGAAAGCATTAGATGCTTAATGACAATGTTAGTTGGCTTGTGTTAGAGAATATAATCTCTACCATTTCTCTCACTTCAAAAGGTTAACATTTTTACAAGCATTCACACAATTGTTGTGAGAAAGATTTGAGAGAAAATATAGAGAGTTCAAACATTCACAAGTGTTGTGAGAGTGTTTGAAATTCCTAAAGCCAAACACCAATTGTGACATCTTAATACTCTACTTTGTTTAGAGGTTTAATCTTTATGAGTGAAGCCCACACTTCGATTTGTTGGTTTCGAGTCATAGTTCGGAAGATCGAGTGGTTGATCCAAGCGTTGGACACCAAAGGATTGATTTCGGATACTACAACAAAGACAGAAGACAAAGAAAATTTTAAAGATCCATACCGGAGCCGGTGCCACCACAAGTAACTTCCGCCGCGCTAAGGAAAGTCATTTCCTACAATAGCTATTATTTTCGTTTATTTTATTTATTTCCTTTATCTTGTCTTTTTGCTTTTGTGTGCATTTCATTGACGTTTGTGGGTATCGTCACTGTAAGCCCTCACGAGACAAAAACTTGTCCACTAGGGACACCTAGGGGTTTAAAGACTTATTGCATACGCTAAATGCAACTGTGATCCCTACGAAAGTGACTTAGATTAATTTATTTTAGTTGTTTATTTCATTTTGTTTTGTTTATTTTGCTCGAGGACTTGCAAACTGTTAGGTTTGGGGGCATAATGAATGGAAAATATATCACTATTTACCGCCCCTTTGACCTAATTTTTTGTTTTATTTCTCAGGTTTGATGAACGTTTTGATGTGTTTTAATTTATTTTGCAGATAAAATAAATTCAGGACTTAATAGATTCAATCAGGACTAAATGTGGAATAAATAAAGGTAAAATCTGGACTTGACATTTGGATTTTGGAGGTTGGAAACTTGAAATGGCGTTCGAGCGAAGTAAATTTTCGGAAATTTCAATTTTGCACAATTTTTTGTATTTTGGCCATAACTTTTACTCCGATATAGGAGTGAGGCGATTCAAGATCCAGATTAAAGAAGACTCAAAGAGCTACAACTTTGACGTTCATCATAATTTCGAATTCTAAAGATTGTTTGACCGAAATTGATGAATAATCTGAAAGTGTGTTATGTGTAATTATTAAAGTCATTATCAAAAACAAAATAAAAAATGGAAAATGACAATTTACAATTTACAATTTTCAAACTTCCACCAAACATGGGGGATTTGGTGCCATATTTGGTGCCATGTTTAGTGGCAAGTTTGGTGGAGAAATTGGTGGAGAAAATGGTGGAAGACTTTATATTTGCCTATAAATACCAAGCCACTTCATACTTTCCTTGAGGTTTCTAATAAGGAACTTGAGGATTGTATTTTTTTGTTTTATTTTTTGTATTTTAATTATGTATTTTTATTTTTAGTAATAATAGTTTGTGTGTTTTTACTTTCTTTTATGTTTTATAGTTAATATCTTATAGGGAAAAGGTGAAACCTTTAATATGATAAGGTAGATTAATCTCACTTATTTTATAATATGGAAATTTTAATTTAATAATATGGATTAAAGTTGATACCACCTTAATGGTTGGTTTTATTTATTTGACATAATGTGACACCGCCTATATGGTTGGTCTTTAGGTGAAAAATGATTACCGCCTATATGGATGGTTTACGGACAAATAATAACACCGGCTTTATGGCTGATTTAACTTAATTGGGAAACACTGAAAATTTCTATATTATAATAAAGTGAGATTTCTACATTTGAAATATTAAAGGAGGATCCCCTAACCACGTCATTTTATTTTTATTCTAGGGAAGTATGAAGCACAAAATTCACAAGTTTCATAATTGATTTTCTTTGTATTATGTTTAATGTTTTGGTTTGTTTATTGAATCTTAAGCTTAATGCTTCTTGTTGCCTGATCACCAATAAGATTGATGTGGTAAACTAAAAATTAACATGGAAAATGGATTTTAGGTTTCAGCCTTAGATTCAATAGCTCAAGATCTCACATTGGGGTAAAAGTCTCATAAATAAATTTCCTTACATGATAGGAATATACATGTCGGGCGGGGGTAGCCATAATTGGAACTTGAACTTAATGAATTCAGATAACTTGGTTAACATAGGAATTTAATTAATTGGGTTATTTTGGGTGTTTAGATATGACCATCAGAATAGGCTTTATCATATCTTCGTGTTCTAGGTTAGCAAACTGATTTATTACACATATATAAGAGAATCAATTCATCATTAGAATAATATTGTGTGGAATCATAACCCTAGATGTTTGTGTCTTTTGTTTATTTTCCTTTGTATTTTCTTTCGTATTTTTATTTATTTATTTATTTAGCAAATCCACATTCAACCAACCAATCAAGCAATCATTCTCTTCTCCCTTTAATTAGATACCTGTAAATAAATAGAATCAGTAATTAATAACAACAATAGAAATTAAGTCCTCGTGGGATCGATATTTTTATACTACTTGAGCGATACGTGCACTTGCGTTACGTGTGTGATTTCACTGATCAAGTTTTTGGCGCCGTTGTTAATTTTGAAGCTATCTATTTTACTTGTATTTAATTTTCTTTATTTTTATTTGTAATTTTTATTTCTTTCTTTTATTTTTTTGAGGTGGTTGAAAAAAGGATCACTATTGGGCGATAGAAGAATTACGAGCTTTACGAGGTGAAGATACACCCTATATCAGGGAGCAGCAGTCTATTTTTCTGAGGCCTATTGTCCAGCCCAATTATCACTGGATGTCAGAACCAATACATAGAACATTTTCCCAACCATTTCAGAACGCAATGGGGGAGATGTAAGATATATGATGGTAACCACCCGAGCGATCAATGCATATACCTCTACAATTCAAGGTGGCAGAACTATCAAAATCCTTCATGGTATGATAAACCAACATATTTCACTGAACCTTATTCTCCATCTTATCCACCATCATCCTACGATCTTCATCAAGAACCAGAACCATTAGAGGAAGATCAGGTGATTGACATGCTCAAAGATTGGCTCAAGAAACAAGGCGAAAAGTTGGATGCAATGTTTCAGAGTCAAATAGAAATCATTCAGAGCCAAGCGGCATCCATACAAAGAATGACAGATCAAGCGAGATAATTAACAAAAAACCAAAGCTAAATACCTCACGAAACATTTTCAGATGAAACTGGCGAAGCCTTCGAGAACCAAAGTTTTCACGATAACACATTAACAAAGGAAGAGGCAGAGCAGTATCAAAAATTCGAGGTATCAGTTCTGGAGCCCGAACCAAAATAATCTCAATTTGATCTTTATTATTCATCGGACTCTGATGAGGAACAAGAAGCAGAGCTATTTGTACCAACTACACAAATAAGTGAGGATGAAACTTTTCATCCTAAAAATTAAGATCTTAGAGCATGCATTGCACTAATGTTTGAAGAAGAGCTACCCGAGCTGTTCATACCAACCACAGTGGATAAAGACCTACAATCAGACATATCTTTACATCCTCAGGTTGACACATATAGAGCATGTATTTCAAAAATGACAGATGAAGAGCTGAACAATGAAATTTTGAAGTACATTTTTGAAGAAAAGATGGAACAAGAAGCAGAACAAATGGAAAAGCAAGTGTCTGACCTTATTAAAGATCTCATGCATTCAGGAGAAATATCACTGTATTGGGGAATATCACAGAAGCTTGACAGAATGGAACTCCCATTCAAAGTCAAGCACCATACGAGACCTCTTGATTTTCTTTCTTTCTTTTTAGGAATCATTGGAGCGACAAAGTTTAAAAAGGTGGCATAAGCACTGAATGAGATAAAATTCTTTTTACCACTTTATCGTTGGAAGAGACCCTTCAAAAGCAACGCACATGGGATTGTCTTTAATCAGACGTCCAAAACCACGCTGAAACCTCCTTGACGGTTGGAATTCAGTCACGTTTGGCTGAAGATGAAAAATTTAGCTCTAGTAGGGAGGCAACCTATGCAAAATTTTTATTTTTTTTTAAATTCAATTTTTGTATTTTGTGTACACATGATTGTAGAGATTTTAATTTTGTGTGATATTTTTACAGGGAAAAAACATAGATGGAACACTTAAGGCAAAGCAAACCGGTTATCACTGAATAAAGTTTGACAAAACCGCGAAGTTAAAAAGTCAATTCAGTAGAGACGGCGAAGTAAGGAGTCAAATCTTGATACGCGTCCTAGTGGATATATTCGTCAAATGACTCTATTTTGTTAAAAAAAAAATCATGTCATGACTCGTAAACCCCTTGTGTCGCGAGGATGATGAGGAGGCTGAGGAATAAAAACCACGGTAACATTGTTCCTTTATCTTTCTTTTGTTTTGTAATGCATTGGGGACAATGCTAGGTTTAGGTTTGGGGGTGAGGTTGTTTATTTTTATTTGTTCTATACGTCAATTTTTTTCTTTCCTGTATGTTTTTATTCCCTGCATGTCGTGCATGTTTTGTGTGTTGTAATTTTTGCATGTTTTATTTAAGAAAATGAAAAAATGAAAAAAAAATATATAGTCTAATGATGAGATTGTTTGTCTTAGTAAAAAGTTCTAGGAAAAGATAAATATTAATTTCACTTTTATCCTATACTTTGAACCTAATATCTAGGCCAGACTCATATGCACTTACAAAAATAGTTTTGTAGCAGTTAGATAAAAGGAATTGACAAAGTAACTAGTTGAAATAATCAGTGGTTGATGAATGATAGTTTGCTTGAATATCGGTTTCTGTCTGCAGCTATTTTTAATGTGAGGAATGATGATAAAATAAAAAAAAAAAAAATTATTGTGTATATTAATAAAAAATTTATACTGAGTAACTAGACGTCTTGCCTCAGTAAGCAGAGATTGTTCGTGTCAAACGATAGAACCTTTAAACATCTGAGATCCGAGTAATTAAGTCTGTATGGGTGTTTTAACACCTAATACCCTAAAGCCAACTGGTTTGGGAGTCACTGGCCCAAAGCTCGCTACATGGATTAAGGATGTTAAAAAAAAAATCATCACATACCTCACTTTGAGCAGATTGTAGTAGACAGAATAATTTTAGATAGTCATGTTGGTTTGACCCATTAACTACTGAGAATTGAGACAAACTAACCTAGTTAATAACTTAGAGTCGAAGTTGTTTGTAGAGCTATTCACACACATACTCAGAGTCTGATTTAGATACTTTGTTCAAAGGAAATGGTTTTAGTTGTAGTATGCATTTTGAAGGTTCCTTTAACTTTGATGCTAGACATTCTCTTAGGACATTGTCTATATAGCTACTATTTTCGTTTATTTATTTATTTCCTTTATTTAGTCTTTTTTCTTTTGTGTGCATTTCATTGACGTTTGTGGGTATCGTCACTGTAAGCCCTCACGAGACTACAACTTGTCCACTAGGGATACCTAGGGGTTAACGTCCCGGACGTACACAGAACTTGTTAACGTCCCGGACGACCAAAATCAAAACGTACTGATTATCGCAAGTATTAGCGATGCAAGTCTCTGGTTAATACCAAATACACCTACCCTGATTCGGATTCCCATAGACACATAGTCAACTACCAATGGGATTCTGATGGGTCTATCCAGAGCGAAGCTGTTTCCGTACCATCGGTAAACATAACCTCCTATTACACTTGCATGAGTATCCTATACCCAAATATATGAGAACTATGCCATTACGCCTCCATGACGCGCACAAGTGTAATACTAGCCTATTCCGCATTATCGATGTCCAGTCTCGATAATACTATGACTAGGGATATTTAATGATTAAACCTTTAGTGGATTGATACTGTCTCATA
The DNA here is from genome assembly GCA_019454045.1 of Zanthoxylum bungeanum. Classification (NCBI taxonomy): domain Eukaryota; kingdom Viridiplantae; phylum Streptophyta; class Magnoliopsida; order Sapindales; family Rutaceae; genus Zanthoxylum; species Zanthoxylum bungeanum. The sequence continues at coordinate 60,537 of SKCR01030558.1, forward strand.
TCTTATAATCCGAAACTAATCATAAGGAATTTTATCATTTATATATTTAAGTAATCTAATTACAAAATGATAAAATGGCAATTTCTTTTGTCACATAGTTAATTTGTTCAAAAACCACAATGTCTTTTACAAATAGTGATGCTATGGGTCACAATTGTCCAACAATCTCCCACTTGGCCTATATCCAATCACTCAAGTATCTAACACCTTAACTATGTACATGTCACTCAAAATTTTGATGAGGAATAACCTTCGTCAGTGGATCTGCAATGTTGTCATCTGATGCGACCTTCTCGATCTTCACATCGCCAGGATGTATGATCTCATGAATCAGATGGTAACGTCGAAGTACATGCTTGGATCCTTGATGAGACAGCGGTTCCTTAGCCTGCGCTATAGCCCCGTTATTGTCACAATACAAAAGAACGGGCTCAACTGCTAACGGAACTACTCCTAATCCAATTAGGAATTTACGGATCCAAACTGCCTCTTTTGCTGCCTCAGCTGCAGCGATGTATTCCGCTTCTATTGTTGAATCGGCAACAGTCTCTTGCTTGGAAGATTTCCAGCTGACTGCTTCGTTGGTCAAATAAAATATGTACCCGGATTGTGACTTACAGTCATCTTTATCGGTTTGGAAACTTGCATCGGTAAACCCAGTTACCTCAAGTTCTCCATCTCCATATATTAAGAAAGCATCCTTAGTTCGTCTAAGATACTTAAGGATGTTCTTAACCACAACCCAGTGACCATCACCTGGATCGGCCTGATAGCGACTACACATACTCAAAGCATACGAGACATCAGATTGCGTACATATCATGGCATACATGATAGATCCGACTGCAGAAGCGAACGGGATCCGACTCATGTTGTCTCTCTCAAAGGAGTAAGGCGGAATTCATACTCACATTGATGGGTTTTGATGAAATGAAGAACAAAAACGCACTGCCCTTGGGAGCTCGGCAGTGGGCTGCGCATGGTGGTGTGCTGCACGGCATGGGGCTGCTTCCTCCTCCAAGAATCGGCCATGGGAGACACCATTGAAGCTCCAAGCTTCAAGCTCCAAAAATGGATTCCAAGCTCAAAAATTCGTTTCCCTATCACCCATGTATAACCCAAGGTGTGTGCTAGCACTTGTCTTCTTCCTTTTATTCTCTTCTTGATTCGGCAAAAACCAGAAAAACAAGAAAGAAATCGGTTCCAAGCGTGAAGGAAAGGAAGAAGAAAAGAGAGGGAAAAGAGAAGTGTGTTTCTTGCATGTTGGAGAGAGAAGATAAAGCTTTAATATATATGTTTATAATATTTACCAAGTAAATTAAATAAAACATATATATTACTTTAATTCAAAAGTCAAAAAGTAAAAAGCAAATGTTGCTTTTTCAACTTCTACATCAATCACCCAAATCAAGTGACAACATATCACATCACTCAAAGTGACATTTGATTTGACTATTGATGCGACTAGTGATATGACGCACGATTTGACTTGCGTGCCGCACTCGAATTCGAAATGCGAATGCGCTCGCAAATAATCCCGGGCTCGGGTTCGCTAATTCCAAATTAACGAATTTTCCGTCGCGTCGTAATTAAATGATTACGCCTAGCGAAATCACTATTCACGTCGCTAACGAATTAATTCTAAATTAATTCGTTCGCCCGAATTAAAATCTAATTTTAATTCCGCGTCGAAATCCAATTTCTAATAATATATCAAATATATTAATTTATCAATTAATTCCAAATTAATCGTTCTCTCTCTTTAACTAATATTTTATCCCAGATAAAATATCTCCGCAATTAATCCCAGATTAATTTTCTCTCTCTTCTAATTAATCCTAGATTAATTAAAGTGCGAGTTATACATCATCGGTGAATCTTCAGGAAGCGACCCATGAGATCTCCGGATATGTTGGCAGTAAATACGGTCGTCGGACTACCCGAACACGTAAGTACCTCGTACTACGTTTATACTGATTTACAAGACAAGGTTGGCTTCTAGCAAAGCGTCATGCCTACCCAATTCTCCAGAAATATTCTTACAGGAATATATAGATCTGTATCAAGCGTAGTATACCGTAGTATTGTGTATATCGGCCCAGTATCGGATAGTCACGTGCTAGGGCTGGGGCTGGATAAGTGTCTGCCCCGTCCGAAGCACATGTCGGATGTCTGGTAACTAGTCTCTATAATCGGATATGCATGACCTAGTCATAATATCCCGATGGCCGGCCAGCACTTAAGAGCACTAATACCGTATCCTGCGTGACATCATCTCCACTATGACTGAAGTGATACTTCCGTCTCGACATCACACCCAATACACTACGACTCTCTGATAAACCCAGAAGTGGTGTACGCAGAACCGGTTAAAGCCCTGTACCACCAAGACCAAAGTCTACCGATTATCGCAAGTATTAGCGAAGCAAGTCTCAGGTTAAGACTATACACACCTACCTTGATGTCGGACTCCCATAGACACATAGTCATAATACCAATGGGATTCCGAGGGGTCTATCCAGAGCGAAGCTGTTTCCCGTACCATCGGTGAAACACAACCTCCTATCGCACTTGCATAAGTATCCAATACCTAAATATATGAGAACTATGTCGTTGTGCCCTCACAACGCGCACAAGTGCAATACTAGCCTATTCCGCATTATCGATGTCCAGTCTCGATAATACTCCGGCTAGGGATATTTAATGATTAATCTTTCGGGGATTGATACTGTCTCATATCATTCTCAATCCAGGAACTAATCATAGGGACCTCTCTTCATTTATATATCTATGGTGATTTAATCACAAATGATGAGAGTGCAATTTCCTTGTCACATAGTTAATTTGCTACAACAACACAATGATTTGTGCAAATAGTGACGCTATGGGTCATATTATCCAACAGTCCGTAGATAGAGTGATGCCATGTAACACTGGCAACAGTCCCATCTTAGACTGATCCATGTTGCATCTCTTCGACATTTTTTCAATGTATGTGCTCTGGGAGAGTCCAAGCAGCTTTCTAGATCTATCCCGGTAGATCTTTATTCCCAGAATAAAGGCTGCTTCTCCCAGATCTTTCATGGAGAATTTTAATGAAAGCCAAGCTTTCACCGATTGTAGCATGGGAATGTCATTGCCAATAAGCAATACATCATATACGTAAAAGACAATGAATATGAATGCACTCCCACTAACCTTCTTATATACACAAGGATCATCCTCGTTTTGAATGAAATCATATTCTTTTATGATCTCATCAAAACGTTGGTTCTAAGAACGCGATGTTTGCTTCAATCCATAAATGGATCGATTTAACTTGTAAACCTTGTTTGCATGTTTAGGTATGACAAAACCGTCAGGCTATTACATATAAACATCCTCCAAAAGGTTTACGTTAAGGAAAGTTTGACGTCCATCTGCCATATTTCATAATCGAAATATGCAGCAATAGCAAGCATTATCCGAATGGATTTAATCATGGAAACTGGTGAAAAAGTTCCATCGTAATCGACTTTATGTCTTTGACGATAGTCTTTCGCTACAAGCCTAGCTTTGTACGTTTGTATGTTGCCATCCATGTCAGTCTTCTTCTTGAAGACCCATTTGCAACCATGAAGGCGCAACCAGTGTCCAAACTTGGTTGGTGTACATGGAATCCATTTCAGATTTCATGGCTTCTTGCCATAAAGTGGAGTCGATATCTTGTATCGCTTCCTCATACGTAGTCGGCTTATTATCCTTAATAAGATTAATATCCACATGAGGTGAGATCAGAAACTCATACCTCTCAGGTTGTTTTCTGACTCTCTCTGACCTACGCGGTTCTTGTGTATTAGAAGATTGTGGTACAGTCTCATCCCTGATGAACTGTTCGTGTTCCGTTAAGGAATCGGTGCCAAGAATAGTATCACTCCGACTTTCATCAAGTTCTACTTTCCTCCCACTTACCACTGCATTTAGGAATTCCTTTTCGAGGAAAACTGCATGTAGAGTAACAAATATTTTGTTCTCTTGTGGGTGGTAGAAGTAATATCCTTTGGTTTCCCTAGGATAACCTACAAATAGGCACTTATCCGATTTGGGTTCTAGTTTGGTACCATCCAAACGTTTAACGTATGCCCAGCATCCCCAAATCTTCATGAATGAGAAACCTGGTTTCTTTCCTGTCCATATTTCATATGGAGTCTGTTGAACAGACTTTGACGAAACCTTATTCAAAATAAGTGTTGCACTGTTCAATGCATATCCCCATAAGGAAATTGGTAGCTCAGTGCGACTCATCATATACCTTATCATGTCTAACAAAGTTCGGTTTCTCCGTTTGGACACACCATTTAATTGAGGTGTTCCGGGAGGAGTCCACTGTGAAAGAATACCATACTCTTTCAAGTAATCGAGAAACTCATTGCTCAAGTATTCTCCACCACAGTCCGACCGTAATGTTTTAATACTTTACCGGTCTGTTTTTCTACTTCGTGTCGAAACTCATTGAATTTCTCAAAAGTTTCCGACTTGTGTCTCATAAGATACACATAACAGTAACGTGATGCATCATCCGTAAAGGTTACGAAGTATTCACATCCACCTCTAGCCTGGCTAGACATGGGCCCGCATACGTCACTATGAACGAGGGCTAACAGTTATGTGGCACGTGCACCTTTACCGCTAAAAGGTGTTTTAGGAATTTTTCCTAATAAATAAGATTCGCAGACGTCATATGAATTTGGATCAAATCCATCCAAGTATCCACTCTTCGAAAGTGTTGATATGCGAGTCTTGTTAATATGTCCAGACGACAATGCCATATATAAGTTTCATCTTTGTTACTTAATTTAAGCCTTTTGTTTGTTACGTTATATGTTTGAGATTGATTTATATTCAAAATATAAAGACCATTATTGACATCAGCACTACATATCTCAATATCATTTTTATAAACAAAACACCCTGTGTTTCTGAATACAAAAGTATACCCACATTGGGCTAAACAAGATACATAAATAATATTCCTAGTCAAACTAGGTACATAATAGCAGTTTGATAAAGTAAGTACATGCCATGTGGGCAATTCCAAAATATAGGTCCCACTAGCCAAAACGGCGACTCTAGTCCCATTTCAAACTCGGAGGTCTATCTCTCTTGAAGCCAGTATCCTGCTAATCTGCAGATCCTGCACATCAGTACATATATGAGTACCACAACCACAACCAGAATCAAAAATCTAATTTTTAAAACTAGAAGTAGACATGTTTATTTCAATAACAAACATACTTGAAGCCGGTGTCTTGCCCGCTTTGATTTCCTTCATGTGCGCCTTGTACTCACGGAAGTCACGCTTCCAGTAACCCCGTTTGCCACACTGTAGGCATACATCTTTGGATTTTTCCTTTGCCTTCCCAGAAGACTTCGATGATTTGGCCTTGCCCTTTCTCTTCTTCTTATTCTTTACGCCTCCAGTAGCCTTTGGCCAAGCCTTGGCGGACTGAGATGTCGAAGCGAAGTGCGCCTCGCGTTTTTGCCCTTCAAAAGCTCTTTTTCTACTTCTCGCAGCATTGCCATCAACTCTCCAAGAGTATGGTATTGGTTCATCATATTACAGTTCATGATGAACCCGCTCCAGCTGTCAGGAAGAGACTGCAAGATCAAATCTATAGAAGTCTCAGCCTCAAAGGTTATGCCTATCTGACCCAGCTGTTCGATGTTAGTAATCATCTGCGACACATGGTGCTCGACAGATGTACCCTCTGACATTCGAGAGCGAAAAAGATTCTTCTGTAATTCATACATTTGCGATCTAAGGTTAGATCGGTGAAATTCCTTCAATTTTTCCATCACAGTATAGGGATTCAATCCCTTGTTCTGGCGACGAAATTGAGGGGTCATTGCAGCAAGCATGACAGATTGAGTAGTTGAGTTCTCATTGCTGCTCAATTTCGGGCTTAGGCCCGAGATGTCTCTCTATCGTATAGAGCATCTTCTCGGCCCCCCGGACGATCCTGAGGTTCATATCCCAGTCAGGAAAGTTCACACCATTAAATACATTTTCGCCCATGATAATATCCCTAACGTTGATCTTTCCAGCCATCTTAATTGCAATTGTCTAACTATTCAATTAACGATTTTGGGTACAGTCCAAATGTTACAATAAAAATATTAAAATATTAGTCCAACTAATAAATATATTTGAAAGCGCGAATTTGGCAAGTATTTGAACGAAATTACAAATTCAATAATGGCCTCCCACTATTTTTCGGCGAGCCTCTAACCCTCTATTAAGTACTCGGGAAACATAGTTTCCTAGTGGGCTAGGATCCCGTTAAATAACACACAACCTTGACTTTGGCCAACAAGTTGTATGGTATTTAGCTAGGTAGATCTCTAAGATCAATTGGATCTCATCCAATTCCTAGTATATTTTCCTAACCTTTTCCTCTGAATCAACTAAGCCTTCTCGTGGTATATCATGTTTCATGTATGTCAATATTGGGTTAAAACCCAATCCATTCGGATTCAGCTATGGAATTTACATCTGGGTTTCCATCCGATATACCACGAGAGGCAACACTCAATTATTAACCCAATATTGACATACATGAAACATGATAATGCATATAACCATAAATAACTGAAGAGACAAACATGCAAAACAATGAAGAAAGATAAATAACACAAAATAAATGCGGAACAATGAAACAACAATAAACATAAATTAAATGCGAAATAATAAAAGACTAATAATACGAAATAGATGCGGAATAAAAAATATGTGACCAAATAATTTGGTCGTTTTCAATGTAGGACTTCACATACCCGGTTGGACGTATTCCACGTCTAACCAAACATTCCGTTTCCAGGACGACAAAATAAAATACAATAAAGGGTGCCCTCAGGTCTTACCTTTTAAGTCACTTCTAGGGAGTGCGTTGGGACGTCGCCGCAAGGGTTAATTTTCCGATGTTTTTCTGGTTCGCTGGTTAACTGTTTTCGCTTGTTGTTTCACTGTTTTGGGCTGCTATTTTTGCTGTTTTCAGTCGCTGTTTTCAGGGTGCAGTTTTTGGTAATTTGGGGATGTTTTTTGGGGTGCAGTTTGCGGTGATTTGGGGGTGTTTTAGGGTGCAGTTTGGTTTGGCAGTAGGCGTGCTTTTTGGGGCTGGTTTGGCTTCTTGTTGTTGTGCTGTCGGTGGGGCTGCTAGGGGTGTTATTGTTTTTTTGCGTGGCTGACTTGTTGATCAGTCAGGGGTTTGGTCAATGTGTACGGTGATGAGAGAGAGAAGCGTGTGAGTATGTGGCAGTGGGTAGTTTGTGAGGGCTTAGGGCTTGTGGTTGTTTATTTTTGTTTTTGGGAGTGAAATGGCAGTTCGTGAGTGGCCAGTGAGAGCATGTGGCGTGAGGCTGATTAGGTTTATTGTTCTTGATAGTGTGGTTCACGTTGGTGAGTGGAGGGCTGAATAGTTAACTTCTTGTTTGGTGGCCCATGTAGGTTAGTGGGGTAATGGTTTGTGGCTTCGTGGGTGGAGGGGAGAAGGGCGTGAGGCTGATTAGGGTTTCTTTTGTGTTTTTCTTGTTTTCTTGTGTGCTGGCCGTGAATGAGCTCTAGGGTTCAAAGGTTTGGTTTGTGTGTCTTTTTATAAGAGTGGGTTAGGGTTTTCCTTGTATGGGTATGAACAAAGATTATGTAATAATGGGGAATATTTTATTAGTTTGTTATAAGGAAAGGATTTGTTTAATTGGTGGGGAATATATTAAATTTGGAATGTGATTTATTTAGTTTAGGAGAGAGATTTATTTAATTTAGGAAAGAGATTTAATTTGATTTGATTGGATTTAATTTAATTTAGGAAGGGTATTTATTTGGATTTGATTTAATTTGTGACATGTGTTTTAAATGTTTTAATTATTTTGGATTGGGCTTGGAGGCTTGGTTCTTTGGGCTTGGGCATGTGGCTTTGGATGGGTGCGGGGGTTCGAGGCTTAATATTTTAAAATAGGGATTAATCGAGCGAACTCGAGGCCAAATAGCGAGTTAAATTTGTTGATGTATTTATTTCTTGAAATTTTCCCTTCCGACGTCCAATTCCCGCGACTTCCGCAACTTAAAGGGTAGTGCCTACATACGAGGCTCATCATCGGGCTTCTATGCAAAAATACAGTATCTACAGTCGCCCTCACTTTGATGGGACTTGTGCAGTGTGTGATAGTGACAATCATATCAAAGTCAAGCATGCATTTTTTTACTTACCTGGCTCGCCAGCCGTTGCCGAACTTACAGGTTGTTCTGAGATGCTTTAAACTGGGTTGATCTGGTGGTGAGGTGCTTCGTCCCCTGGGCTTTGTTCCCGAACTGTGTAGAGAATAGGCTTTGTTCCTGAACTGTGTTGAGAGTGGGCTTTATTCTCGAGCTGTACTGAATGTGTGCTTTGTTCCCGAACTGTGTAGATAGTGGGCTTTGTTCCCGAACTGTGTTGAGAGTGGGCTTTGTTCCCGAACTGTGTTGACAGTGGGCTTTATTCCCGAGCTGTACTGAATGTGGGCTTTGTTCCCGAACTGTTTAGAGAGTGGGCTTTGTTCCCGAACTGTTGATTGTGGGCTTTATTCCCTGGGATTTGTTCCCGAACTTGTGTTGACTGTGGGCTTTGTTCCCGAACTGTTGTTTGTGGGCTTTATTCCCTGGGTTTTGTTCCCGAACTTGTGTTAATTGTGGGCTTTATTCCCGAACTGAATTGATTGTGGGCTTTGTTCCCGAACTGTTGATTATGGGCTTTATTCCCTGGGCTTTGTTCCCGAACTTGTGTTGATTGTGGGCTTTATTCCCGAACTGAATTGATTGTGGGCTTTATTCCCGAACTGTTGATTGTGGGCTTTATTCCCTGGGCTTTGTTCCCGAACTTGTGTTGATTGTGGGCTTTATTCCCGAACTGAATTGATTGTGGGATTTGTTCCCGAACTGTTGATTGTGGGCTTTTTTCCCTAGGCTTTTTTCCCGAACTTGTGTTGACTGTGGGCTTTGTTCCCGAACTGTTGATTGTGGGCTTTATTCCATGGGCTTTGTTCCCGAACTTGTGTTGATTGTGGGCTTTGTTTCCGAACTGTTGATTGTGGGCTTTTTTCCCTAGGCTTTTTTCCCGAACTTGTGTTGATTGTGGGCTTTGTTCCCGAGCTATACTGAATGTGGGCTTTGTTCCCTAGGCTTTGTTCCCGAGCTGTGCGGAGAGTGGGCTTTGTTCCCGAGCTGTACTAAATGTGGGCTTTATTCCCGAACTATTACAGAGTGTGCGGGCCTCGACCCTGGGATTCATTCCCCAAAACTGCTGATACTGTGGGCCTCGACCCTGTGATTCATTCCTGAAACTGCTGATAATGTAGGCCTCGACCCTAAGATTCATTCCCGAAACTACTGATAGTGCGGGCCTCGACCCTGGGATTCATTCCCGAAATTGCCGATAATGTGGGCCTCGGCCATGTGATTCATTCCCCAAACTGCTGATAATGTGGGCCTCGACCCTGGGATCCATTCCCGAAACTACTGATGTTGTGGGCCTCGAACTTGGGATTCATTCCCCAAAACTGCCGATAATGTGGCCCTCGACCTTGGGATTCATTCCCCAAACTGCTGATAGTGTGGGCCTCGACCCTAGGATTCATTCCCGATGCTGCTAATAATATGGGCCTCGACCCTGGGATTCATTCCCGATGCTGCTGATAATGTGGACCTCAACCCTGGGATTATGTCCCGAATCTGCTGATACTGTGGGCCTCGACCATGGGATTCATTCTCGATGCTGTTTGTTTTTGCCACTTTTTCCTTTTCTTCAAAACTTGCGAACAAAAACAAAACAAAAAATTGCGTGCAAGTGACGTGTATGCATGTATGTAATGTATTCCTTACTCTGATGGGTTTCTTTGTCATATTTGCATGGGTGCATGTATGCATGTGTGCATGTATGTTTTCCCTACTCTGATGGGTGTTTCTTTGTCCTATTTGCATGTATGCATGGATGCATGTATGTATGTATGCTTTCCCTACTCTGATGGGGGTTTCTTTGTCCTATTTACATGTATGAATGGATGCATGTGTGTATGTATGCTTTCCCTACTCTGATGGGGGTTTCTTTGTCCTATTTGCATGTATGCATGGATACATTCTCTATTCCGATAAGTTAGGCCTTCCTTGGGCTCCTTTTGCTATTTGGTGCCCTTTGCCTACAAATGTCTCGGTCGCCCCCTAGGCCTGCTTACAACTTCCTTTTGTCAATTCTACTCTGGTGATTGCTCAGTTTTCTTTGATCCCATGACTCAAGATTCCATTATGTCCCTTATTCGCGAGGTGGTAGACTGGTCACCCCCAGACTTGATTTAGCTTTCTGCTATTTGCTACTTGCACTAGGTCAAAGTAGATAATATGATGTGACGTTCCATATCAACATACTATATTGCCTTTTACGAAATAATCCCAATAGTTATACATATTATTGTCCTCAAAGAATGCTCAGTAATGAGACCAGAGAACCTTCAAATCACTCAATGCAACTCAAATCCGACTGTTTGAATAAATGATCTGAACCAGACTCAAGGTGTGTGTGTGCTAAGGTTCTTTTACAACTTGATCCCTAGGTAAGCCAACTCAATGATTTTGTTTCAAAGAATGGGATCGAGGGGTCAAACCAACCTAGATATCTCAATTATGCTCTGTAATTGCTTTTCCGTGCTCAATATAGTATGATTTTCTTTTTCTTTTCTTGTCTTTTTTTTTCTTTTCGTTTTGAACTTATTCTTTTTTCTTTTGTTTTCAACACACCTACCCTTTAAGGTAGCATTTCTCCTCATGGCGGTTCTAATACTCGCCCATGAGTAGCTTCACGCTTATCGGTTATAGGTGGTTCAATTCTTTTCTTTAGAGACTTTTCTTTTATTTTCAACCATACCACACATCATAACACAAGCAAGTCAGGATAGACATCTAAGCGAACGGTCATTCATCGATCCGCAATCTCTTCAACTAGTCACATTGCTGACTACTCAGGCTTTCACTGCTAAGATCCTATAATTAAGTGTTCGTGAGTCTAGTCAAGATCGACTACTCAAAATATCGGATGAGAGTACCTCTCGCACTTATCATTTCTAAGGTTTCGCCTAAAGCAAACAATTTCATCATCGGACTTATGCTTAACTATTAAGGACTAAGAATAAACAATTTTTTCTTTTCTTTTTTATTTTCTCTTTTTTTTTTGTTTTTTTTTTGGCCCACAATGGTTTTTCTATCATTACCGTAAGGTTTTCTGTTTCTCGGTTTCCTTTCCCCGATATTCATGTTTACTAACCTTTTCTTGACAAATATCTTTTTCTCTAACCCAACGGATATCTATGATGGCTTTAAGCCACAGGGTTAACATGATGCGTGTATGCATGAGATGCATGAGATGCAAGTGGTTACCAAAACAACATATATCCTTCTGACCTTATTTCTCCCATACTCGTGGTAAGTCCATTTCTGTCCTAGGTGTGGCTTATTTTATGCACCAATGTGAGGTACACAAAATTGTTCTCTCCTATGCTTCGGGGTGAACTTTGGCTACTTCTGTCCCTTTCCATCGGTAAAAGACAAAGACCGTCCATTTACAACATGGACTAAACCGATGCCATTGTCTAGAAACGATGAATTAGGCTTTCGGCGACCGTAGTCATGGGGATGGACTTGGAAGCCTCCAACAGTATGCAAATATGCCGTAACAAGGCGTATCTTTTCTGGATGAAAGCCAGTGCGGATATCGGATTCATGCTTCTGGCATACTTGGATCATGTTTGGATTTTCTAAGCCCATCAAGGTTTTCATACAAGTTGGCCCATTATCATTTTAAAAGCATTCAATCACATTATTGCGAGGTGTGAACTTGTCCCAGTTGAAAAAGGCCCAACATGTTTACACTTTTGCGATAACGTGGCTAAACAACTTCAAATGATAGGGGGCCCAAACACAAAGCGGCCCATTGGCATTTTAGAAGCTTTTGGCCCAATTGTCATAAGACACAGACTCGTCCTAGTTTAAATGGCCCAACAAGTTCACATCTCATGACAAATGCTCCCATCGGCGAAGAATTGCCCACAACTAGGTCTCCCCACTTAAGGGTTCGGAAGACAAAGTGAGCGCACCCTTTTTTATACGCTAAGGTACGTGCCAACGAGTGATGATACATGAATGACTGTCAAATGGATTTCTTATTGAAGATTCCCCAGAGGGAGGGTGGAGCGAACTCTCTTAAATACCCTTGCCTCTTAGGCTTTTATCGCCTTGGTGACATGAATAAACAATAGGTCCTCCAAATTAGTCCATCACGGTAAACGTTGAGTAAATGATTATCTAGACGTCTTCACAGCTTTTCCTTTTGGCTATGAAAAGGTAGTGAGTGAAGGAAGACACCAAATCATTACCCAACTCTAATAATGCCTTTCGTTAAACCCATTGGTTCCAACCCGCTTGTAGACATGGTTAACTAAAGTAAAAATAACAAACATTACAAGACATTATTTCGGGGCCGATTCTCTATCACCAGTGGAGTCGCCAGACTGTAGGACACAGAAATCAGCAACGCTGTTCCAGGCTCGCGGCCCGATTGGGAGTACGGAGTAGCCCGCGGGGGACTAAACCGGAGAAATAAAAATGGAGTCGCCACCTAGTGTGAACTGAGAAATCATTTAAGGTCGCATTCACCCCTCGCAAGGGAACACCTCAAACCGTTTGGTTCGGAATGGTCCCTTACTTATGCCAATTGTAATGAAAAGATTTATGCAATAGTATAAACACATGCATGAGTGTTTCCCCTAGCGGTACGTGGAGTTGTATCCCAAGTATAGACCGCACTACCGTCCATTCGGATTCGGCTACGGAATTTACGTCTGGGTTTCCATCCGATATACCACGAGAGGCAACACTCAATTATTAACCCAATATTGACATACATGAAACATGATAATGTATATAACCATAAATAACCGAAGAGACAAACATGCAAAACAATGAAGAAAGATAAATAACACAAAATAAATGAGGAACAATGAAACAACAATAAACATAAATTAAATGCGAAATAATAAAAGACTAATAATACGAAATAGATGCGGAATAAAAAATATGTGACCAATAATTTTGCCGTTTTCAATATAGGACTTCCCATGCCCGATTGGACGTATTCCACGTCCAACCAAGCATGCCGTTTCCAGGACAACAAAATAAAATACAATAAAGGGTACCCTCAGGTCTTACCTTTTAAGTCGCTTCTCGGGAGTGTGTTGGGACGTCGCCGGAAGGGTTAATGTTCCGCTATTTTCTGGTTCGCTGGTTAACTATTTCCGCTTGCTGTTTTTCTGTTTTGGGCTGCTGTTTTCTCTATTTTTATTGCTATTTTTGGTCGATGTTTTCAAGGTGCAATTTTCGGTGATTTGGGGTGCAGTTTGCGATGATTTTGGGGTGTTTTAGGGTGCAGTTTGGTTCGGTAGTAGGCGTGCTTTTTGGGGCTGGTTTGGCTTCTTGTTGTTGTGCTGTCGGTGGGGCTGCTAGGGGTGTTATTGTTTTTTTGCGTGGCTGACTTGTTGATCGGTCAGTGGTTTGGTCAATGTGTGCGGTGATGAGAGAGAGAAGCGTGTGAGTATGTGGCTGTGGGGTAGTTTGTTATGACTTAGGGCTTGTGGTTGTTTATTTTTGTTTTTGGGCGTGAAAGGGCAGTTCGTGAGTGGCCAGTGAGAGCATGTGGCGTGAGGCTGATTAGGTTTATTGTTCTTGATAGTGTGGTTCACATTGGTGAGTGGAGGGCTGAATAGTTAACTTCTTGTTTGGTGGCCCATGTAGGTTAGTGGGGTAATGGTTTGTGGCTTCGTGAGTGGATGGGAGAAGGGCGTGAGGCTGATTAGGGTTTCTTTTGTGTTTTTCTTGTTTTCTTGTGTGCTGGCCGTGAATGAGCTCTAGGGTTCAAAGGTTTGGTTTGTGTGTCTTTTTATAAGAGTGGGTTAGGGTTTTCCTTGTATGGGTAGGAAACAAAGATTGTGCAATAATAAGGAATATTTAATTAGTTTGTTATAAGGAAATGATTTGTTTAATTGGTGGGGAATATATTAAATTTGGAAGGTGATTTATTTAGTTTAGGAGAGAGATTTATTCAATTTGGAAAGAGATTTAATTTGATTTGATTGGATTTAATTTAATTTAGGAAGGGTATTTATTTGGATTTGATTTAATTTATGACATGTGTTTTAAATGTTTTAATTATTTTGGATTGGGCTTGGAGGCTTGGTTCTTTGGGCTTGGGCGTGTGGCTTTGGATGGGTGCGAGGGTTCGAGGCTTAATATTTTAAAACATGGATTAATCGAGCGAATTCGAGGCCAAATAGCGAGTTAAATTTGTTGATGTATTTATTTCTTGAATTTTTCCCTTCCGACGTCCAATTCCCGCGACTTCCGCAACTTAAAGGGTAGTGCCTCCATACGAGGCTCATCATCGGGCTTCTATGCAAAAATACAGTGTCTACAGAAACCTCATTTACATTGAGGGGAATTGGTGAGAAAAGAAGTAAAAAGAGTCAAGAGATAAAGGCTGGACACGCAGGTCCAATTTAATAAATTCTAAATTTATTACAACAATTTCCAAAATTGCCCTCACTCATCTAATATCCATCTGATATACATTATTCATACAATGCATCCATGTTTTCACACAAAACATGTTATTCAATCAATCTAATCCAATTAATTAATCTTTGAATTAATGATCATCCAATGTTCAAACAACGATTTGATTTGCGCGAGTCCAACTCATTTAAGAATAAGTACTCACACTACAAGAAAAAAGGCTTTTACTGATACTAAATTAGTGTCAGTAAAGGGTTTTACTGACACTATATAAATGTGTCAGTGTTGCCGCAGCCAGAAATCACTGACACTAGTTTCTAGTGTCAGTGATTCTTAGTGTCAGTAAACGTTAATACTGTAGTATCAGAAAATTATTGACACTATGGTATCAGTAATCTCTCACACTATTTTAGTGTCAGTAAATTATTGACACTATATCATCAGTATTTAGTGATACTATAGTGTCAGTAAATTTTGTTACTGCAGTATCAGTATATCGCATATATTTGATTTTTAGTGTCTGTAATCATTGTTACTATAGTATCAATATCCGTCAATATCTTTTAAAATTTAAAAATCGTATTATTTCACAATTATATTTCTTATTTTTTGTAATTAAATTAATCATAAAATATATATATAATATATACCAACTCAATGAAATAAAAAACTAAAAAAATTACATTTATATAAAATTCGCAATATAATAGATTAATCGTATTAATCAATTCAACAGTATCACATGATGAATACAAAAACTCCATAGACAATCTTTAAATTAACATATATATATTTCAAAAACTACTCTTAAAGTCCCATCAAAATGTCATGCCCCCACCAAAATTCATGATACTTGTTGAGAAACCTGCAACATTCCCCCAACAATATGATATCTGACACAAAATCTGAAATTATAAACCAAATGTTAAGAATTAGATGGACTTCCAAAAAAAATCGATATCTTCATAAATAAAAACATTAAATACATCCAAATAAAAATACAAAATATAACCCTAATCTAATTTTTGTCACATAAAGCACTTATTGACAATAACCATACCAACAACCTAAGAGCATGCATATAAAAAACCAAATGGCATCTATAATAACAAGTTGTATCTTTCATACCGCTACATAATCACCAAAACAAACAAATCAATAACACACACACACACACACACACACATATATATATATAGAGACGGACATAAAACTGAAATAAAAGGATCTCATGAACCAGATGAAGTTTATCAGATGACATGATCTATCAATCAGAACATGGCAAAACTTCATCAGGTAAAAAACTATCTCCAAGTTCATGTCTGACATAGAGAACATCGAGACACTGTTAATAGAATATTTTACATCATGATTGTTTTAACTTTCAAGTCTCAAAGCAATCTTACCCACTAGCAAACTCACAAATAAAACAAATTAACCCACCAAATTAAACCCATCAGGGCATAAAACTGAAATAAAAGATATGATTCATATTGCTTTCACTGAAGTAAAAAATCTGGGGAAAAAATTCTAAGCTAAAAGTAGAAACAAAAATGTATTAATTTACAGAAAAGAGAAATATCATACTACTTCATTAACTCAACGAACAATAGCTATGTTGTCCTTGTCATTTGTATTCTGCAAGAATAGAAGATTTCCCAATATGTCATGAATTAAAGTGAAAAAATAGGAAGTAATAATCACCTCTGTAAAACATGTCCTTGTAATTACCTCTTCATTATACTGTGTGATTATATGTGCAACATATATTGCCCAATCATCACGGAGTTGCGTTATATGGATGCTGAGAAGCTGAGATCAACTTGTCAACGACGGCAAAAACAGTCACTTACAAACATAATACTGCTGCATCAAAGGACACATAGCAATTTCAAAGTAGTGGGCAGCAACAAATGCCTTTGTCCAGGCCATAATTTGTGTTAGGTAACATGCAACAGACAGTAAAACCAAACAAGCAACACAAAATTAACTTTGTCCATACCATACCATCAAGACGAACATTATCACTACCTGAATAGCATGAAACATTTTGACCAGCCAATTAAATCCATGATTATCAAACAAAACAAATGAATAGCATTTTCACATAGAATATGACTGTTCATCTGAAAAACACTATGCAGCTGAAGGAGATTCCTAATCCAAAGGGAAAAAAATCCTAGGAAATTAAAAGACAGTGAACAATGAGGTTAAGAAAGAATGGACAACCATCTATGAAATAAATGTTAGGAAAAAACTACAATAAGACAAGATTTAAAGATGCCAAAACTTTGTATATATCTTTAATTCTGAAGAAAGATATCTAGTATGATCATTAAAATAAAGTTCCAGAATCTTTATATAAATTAGTTTATTTAAACTCTGGCATGTAACATACCTCCTTGTTTTGTCTGGCTTTAGACAAATTCTGATCATGTCTCGGGTCATTAAATTGGAAATTCCAACATGTTAGATACAAAGAGTAGCTAAAGGTCCATATCATCTTCATTACCATGAACAGAAGTAACATTCCAAAAAGCAACTGTAATTTAATTGTTGAGAGAGCAGGGGTACTTGCATTATCTTTTTAAAAGCACGTCTGCGTTCCTCATTTTTTGTCTTACCATCGAGCACCTGCACCTCAGAAAAATCAGGCTGCTAAAGGAACAATCAATAGTTAAAACATTTACGACCATATAAGTAGAAGGTAAAATACAATAAAAGGGGAAACGTTAAATAGACAACTTCTTAGAGTGATAGTTTTAAAAAAAAAAAAAAATCAAAATCAAACAGATAAAAAGGTATTATTGCCATAAATAAATATAATAGACTACCATACTGACCACAAATGATTGCACAATGTCAATAGTTGCCTTAGAAGTGGTAACAGTCTCCACATGCTTTACAAAAACTTTCCTAGCCTTCAATTCCTCTGGTACAAATCAAGAATAAAGTTTAAAAGTTGCCACAAATTCATGGAATAGCACAAAATTAAATTGTGATTTCGACCATCAAACTGAATAGGCCAGAAAAGCTTCTACATATTTTTTAAGTTAAAATAAATTTACAAAGTGAATAAAAATCAAAAGAAAATGACTTTATCGATCATTTCTCCGAAGTTAATTTAAATTCAAAAAAAAAAGAAAACGAAATGAAATTGAATTAGCCAAAATTACCTTTTCCGGAAGAATCGGAGATCGATAAATTTTCAAAGTCCAATAATGGCCGCTTCAGTGGCCTCTCGTTGATTTCCAACCCTAAAACACACCCAAAAAAAAATTTTAAAAAGAAAACACCTACAATCAAAGAAATGAGAGAAAGAATAACTTACAGAAAGCTTCAAGCGGACCGTGAGTGGCTTTGCGTTTAACCCTAACAATGACGGGCTTCTCGTTTGCGGGTTTTGGTTGAGCTGAAGAGCTCTCCCCCTGCCTCGCCATCAAATCGAGTCCCGCTGTTTCTGATTTGTCGAATTAATTGCGGTTGTCTTGTAGACCTGAAGTGATTGTTGTTATGGAGTTGGTGGAGGTGGAGATGAGGTGTTTTGAGAGGAATGGGGAGAGTTTTGAGAAGGGGATAGTGGAGATGAGGGTTTGATTTTAAGGAAATAATTTTTTTTTTTAATTTTTTTTTACTGATACTAAGGTATCATTAATTACTGACACTAAATTTACTGATACTATAGTGTCAGTAATATATGCGAAAAACGTCACTTCTGTGAGGTATTGGTTCGACTCCAGACGACTACGCGTTTTTTTTTTTTTTATTTCTTACTGATACTATGGTAATAGTAATTACCGACACTAAAATCACTAATACCATAGTGTCAGTAATTATTGATATTTAAGTGAAAAACACGGAAATAGGCACATTTACACGTCGTTTCTGACACTTTTAGCCTAGTGTCACTAACCTTAGTGTCAGTAAAGGCCTTTTTTCTTGTAGTGTCAAAGTGCGTATTCTTGAATTATATCGAACTATAATTTTAAATCCGATTTAATTTGTATCCAATACTAATTCATATTTAATTCTAAATTAAATAATTACACTCAATTACGTGACTTTTAGACTTAGATTCTAAATTCAATCTTAATGGGTCTCAAAGGCCCAATTAACATCCAATGTCAATTTAATTAAAGTCCAATGGGCTTTTAAATAATTTCTTAAGGCATGGACTTTCGCAACCAAAGCCCAATAAGGAATCACCATTTGCCATAAAATTAATTTTGGCCTATTAGGCCCGATTAAATATTTAAAGGCTCATTTATTATATTTGGACTTTATGAAATGATTTTAGGCCCAATTTGGATCCAATCCAATTGTCCTAAACCAACTTGGCCCAACCAAACCCATTAAGCCCAAATACAATAATTTTAGCCCAATTCCAAATTAAAGACTAAATTATTTAGTTACAATATTTCAAATACCATAATTTTTAATTAAAGTGTATTAGCCATAATTAATTAGTTAAATTAATATTTCCAAAACACCAATTTACCTTATTAATCATGCTTTAATATGTTCAATTCATGTCCAACACAATTGAAGCAAAATCAACTCATTCCATGCTTCCAATACTCATGGCAATATAGCATTTTTATATCTAATTTTGATTTCAATCCAATTAAATCACAAATCAATATATCTCATGCATTTAAACACATCCAATGGTCCAAAAATTCAAAATCACCATGAGCTTCTAAGGTCCATCATATTCGGCCATGGCATCTAATTTGGGAAAAATTAATCTAATCAATTTTTTTTCAAAATTAATCATGCATAACTCTAATTTATCATAATCTAAGCATAACCAAACATTCAATTTGAAGATATCATGCTCAAATCACAAAATCCCCAAAATAAAGTCTATGAACCCTATTATTTCATGCTTAAAATTGGCTCTGATACCATTATTGGTTCTCCTAAAACATGCCAAGGATCTATTAAGCATAAAATGTGCGAATACGCAAAGAAGTAGCGGAAATACTTAAATTGAACGGATTGGATGTAGGTGTAAAGTTCAAAACTTTTGAATCCTTTGTTGAGCTCCAAGCTTCTCCTTGTGTTCCAAACTCTTGTGAATGGTTTCCCTAACTGTAACATCCCCCGATCTGGGAGATGTTACCGGCAGGGGATAGCGGTACTAACCTCATAAACCTCTGACATTCAAACTGTATTCTAAACTAAACAAATGCAAAGTCATGCATGAAACTATAACTCAATTTAAAATACTTTTGTCCCTCATGTTTGTGTACTCTAAATACTTTTATTTACACATAAATACTAACAAAAATCCTACTTCACTAGTGTATACAAGAAACTTTCACTTTGACACTAACTGGACTCTCATGCTATATGACTCAATGCTGGTGGACTCCATCCTTGGTGACTGCATCAGTATCCATCCTCCCGAGCTTGTCCTCCTGGAATCCCTACAAAACAATAAAGACTTGAGGGGGGTTAGATTGCTATACGATCTAAGTGAGTGGACTAAAAACTAAGAACTGATATAAAAATCTTTTAGCTTTAAAACCATGTTTTCAAAACATCTTTATATGAAAACTTATTTTCCAAGACTTCATATTTCAGAAAACTTCCTTTAAAACACCGGTTTCTGAAAACTGTTTACCAAAGTATGATTTCTGAAAACTGTTTACTAAAATCTGATTTCTGAAATCTAAGTACTGAAAATCTGAAACCTTTATACTGAAAGTCTGAAAACTAAAAACTGCTCTACATCCAGGACCACAACTCAACTAAATGTACTCTATGCCCAGGACCACAACTCAACTGGGCATCTCTGAGGCTGGTGGTGCCCTACGTCCAGGACAACAGCTCAACTGGCAACGTAGAGCTCTACACCCAGGACAACAGCTCAACTGGCAATGTAGCCACCACTAGAACTGGGGGTGCGGATCAATTCTACCGCCCAAGCTCTGAAACCATGATTTCGGGGATCTGTCAACCCTAGTCCTGCTCGAGGATATGAGAGCGTCCCCTCAGTCCTCCACATGTGCACATGTCTCTGAATCCGTCAATTCCACTGTATCACAAGTTACATACTAGGGTGAGGTTTTACCTAATGCCCTGAAAGAAAAGAACATAAAACATGTACTGAAAACATAAATCTCAAACTGAAACATCCATTTTTCCATAAAACTTCTCAAATCATGCTAAATCATATGTGGTATAAAAACAAACTGGCTAACGCCCTAGTTACTAAAAAGTAAGTCTGATTGAAGAAAATGCAAAATGAAAATCAAGAAAAAGGGAAAGTGTCCACTCACAGATTTGAGCTTGACGGCGCGTCTTTCACGGCGTTGATGTGGTTGCGAGTCTGACGTTGATCTATAAGAATAAAGGGATTGTTAGAACAAAGAAATTTTTAATGAACTTAGAAGAATATATGAACCAGAATTTTCCAGATTTTTGTGTCAGATTTGGAATTTTACTGGGAGCAATTGGTAAGGAATTTGGACTTGAAATTTTTATGGATGAATCTCCTATGAGTCTACTTTATCCAAATGTTACAGATCCTGATTTCGAATCCTGAAACTCCGTAAACAAACTGATTTCTACCAGCTGTTCAGCAGGGACAGAATCAGATCAGTCCCTGCTGATCATTCCAATTCGAAACTCCGCAAAAATTCTTATTAAGTCCAATGATTCTGAATTTTTTATATGTCGGGATCCTATGTGTCTAGTGTATTTTGGCACTGACGGCTCGTCGTTTGGACACCCGAAACGAATTTTAAAAATCAAAAACCGAGCCTAGGTCATCAGGTCACAGGTGCAGACTTTACTGCCGATCAGTTGACTTTGGAGATTTTTCTACATTAGCGTCTTAAGTCAAAAATTCTGATTTTTGGATATATTACTACCTTATATGTCTAGTTTATCAAAATTCTATGGTTTGGCAATCGGATGTCTAAAAATCAAGTTACAAGCATAAACACACAACATATCCAGGTTGTCCTGCCAAACCGGTCCCCAAAATCCAAACTCACATAACCCAAATCAAAACCACATCCACAAAATTCTCAAGCTAATACAACATTAATTTTTCATTTAAACACACTTCAAGTAAATATATCATTCAATCCACCACAATAACACACTCTTAATCAACCAAAACACATCAATCTTCATCATCCTCAACAAATGTCAAACTAGAATAACAATCAATATTTCCAAAACACCCATTCCTTTCCCTTCAACCATCCAAACCTTAATAAAATCAAGTAATTAACTTTTTATCATCATCCAACTACTCAATTATTCACCAAATTATTAATTCCAATAAGTTCTTTAAATCTTTCAAACTTAAAATACTCACCACAAAACTCATTTCTTAACTAATTAACCACTAATATTCAACACCAACATGTTACTATAATCTTCCTAGCATCAATTTACTAAAATCACAAAATTGAAATTTGGGTCAAGTTTCTTACCTTACTTCTTTGGTTCCCAATCCTTTCATTAAGCTTCATGGATGGAAAAACTCCTTTGCTTCTCCTTCTCCTCTTCTTCTTTCTTTCTTTCTTTTCTTCTTTTTCTTTCTCTCTTCCTTTCCCTCTCTTTTCTCTTACGTTTTTCTTCTTCTTCTTCTTTGTTTCCAAAAATTTTGAGATTTGGGAATAGTAACTCATTTATATAGTGGGTGGTGTGCTAGATATTTGGAAATTGAAGAAAAGTGGGTAGAAACTTGGAGAAAAATTGAGATTTTTGCATTTTAGTCCGAAATCACTATTCATATAGATTTTGACTCGCCTTTTTGACCTGGTTCTGGTCCGAATTTGGAAAAATATTTAACGCGGAAGTTGTAGGTCTCCATCTCACCTTTCTGACGATATAAAATTCATAAAAATCAGAGATCATATGAAAACGTTATGCCCCAAATACTATGGATAGCACAAAGGGGCACACGGTACAGTCTCTTTCCGGGACTTCGGAAAATTTACCGATCGTCTCCAAAGTTGTTCCATGAGCATATATAAGTCCAAACATAGTTTATTTTACATACTTTCATCTCGTACGTAACTGTAATACTGTAGGTAGTAGTAAGAACTACTGGTCGTTACACTAACACCTTGGATGACTCCTTTGTGTGCTAGCAATGAAGAAATTTTGAAAAAATTTTGAAACAAAATTTCTAAGGGAGAGAAGCAAACTCTCGGCTTTGGCCAAGAAAGAGAGAGAGAGTTGTTTCAATTTTTGTCTTGTGTGAAAGATTTCCAAAATTCAAATTGTGATATAATACCAAATCCAAGATTTGGTATTAGTCATTCAAAAAATGAATAAACAAATACAAAGTGTGTAGAGATTGTTTGGAGTATTTTACAAGTTAAACCAAGTTTACACTTAACAAATAACAACTTCCATCACATGTCACAAGTGTGATGTAAGTCAAGTGGGTCCCACCACTTGTGAATTCCGATTTACGTCGAACAATCTCAACGCGCAACTTCGCTCGGGCTCAGGTTCGTTTAATTCCAAATTAACGAATTTACCGTTGCGACATAATTCTAAATTAATTTGTTTGCCCGAATTAAAATCCAATTTTAAGTCCGCTATGAAATCTAATTTCATTTATTATATCGAATATATATTTAATCGATTAATTCCAAATTAATCGTTCTCTCTCTTCTTATCGAATTTTATCTCAGATAAATTCTTGCCGTAATTAATCATAGATTAATTTTCTCTCTCTCATAATTAATCCCAAATTAATTCTGTTCGAGTCAAACATCAGCGGTGAATCTTTGGGAAGCGATTCATGAGATCCCTCGATATGTTGGCAGTAAATCCGGTCGTCGGACTATCCGAATACGTGCGTACCTGGTACCACATTCTTACCGATTTACAAGACATGGTTGGCTGATAGCAAAGCACCGTGCCTACCCAATTCTCCAGAAATATTCTTTTAAGGAATACATAATCTATATCAGGCATAGTATACTAAGTATTGCGTATTGCGATCCAGTATCTGATGTCACATGTTAGGCCTGGGGGTGGAATTGTGTCTGCCCCGTACGAAGCATATATCAGATCACTCGCAACTAGTCTCTTTAATTGGAGAATCATGACCTTGTCATATTATCCTGATTATTGCAACATAATAGAGTACTGGTTCTGTATCCCTACGTGATCATCATCTCCATATGACTGAAGTGATACTTTCATCTTGACATCACACCCAATACACTACGAATCTCAATAAACCCAGAAGAGGCGTACACATAACCTGTTAAAGTCCCAGACGACCAAAACCAATGCGTACTGATTGTCACAAGTATTAGCGATGCAACTCTCAGGTTAAGACCAAATACACCTACCCTAATTCGGATTCCCATAGACACATAGTCATACTACCAATGAGATTCTGAGGGGTCTATCCAGAGCGAAGCTGTTTCCGTACCATCGGTAAACAGAACCTCCTATTACACTTGCATGAGTATCCCGTTGGACAATTATGACCCATAGCATCACTATTTTGTACAAAAACATGGTGTTTTTGTACAAATTAACTATGTGACAAAGGAAATTGCTCTTTTATCATTTGTAATTAGATTACCGGGATATATAAATGATAAAAATCCATATGATTAGTACCAGATTAATAAGATATGAGACAATATTAATCCACGTAAGGTTTAATCATTAAATATCCCTAGTCATAGTATTATTGAGACTGGACATCGATAATGTGTAATAGGCTAGTATTACACTTGTGCGTGTTATGGAAGCCTAACAACATAGTTCTCATATATTTTGGTATTAGATACTCATGCAAGTGTAATATGAGGTTATGTTTACCGATGGTACGGAAACAGCTTCGCTCTACATAGATCCCTCGGAATCCCATTGGTAGTATGACTATGTGTCTATGGGAATCCGAATCAGGGTAGGTGTATTTGGTCTTAACTTGAGATTTGCATCGCTAATACTTGCGACAATCAGTATACTTTGGTTTTGGTCGTCCGGGGCTTTAACAGGTTCTGTGTACGCCTCTTCTGGGTATACTGAGAATCGTAGTGTATTGGATGTGATGTCAAGATGGAAGTATCACTTCAGTCATATGGAGATGATGATCACGCAGTATACGGAACTAGTACTCTTTAGTACTGCAGTCATTGGGATATTATGACTAGGTCATGATTATCCGATTATAAAGACTAGTTACCAGAGATTCGATATATGCTTCGTATGGGGAAGACACAATTCCAGCCCTAGGCCTAGCATGTGATATCGATACTGGATCGTAATACGTAATACACAATACTACGTATACTATGCCTGTCAAAGATTATATATATTCCTTTAAAGAATATTTCTGGAGAATTGGGTAGGCACGTTACTTTGCTAGAAGCCAAGGTAAGAACGTGGTACTGGGTACGCACGTATTCAGATAGTCCGATGACTGTATTTACTGCCAACATATCCAGGGATCTTTTGGGTCGCCTCCCAAAGATTCGCCGATGATGTTTGACTCGAATAGAATTAATCTAGAGTTAATTATGAGAGAGAAAATTAATCTGGGATTAATTACGGCAGTATTAATCTGGGATTAATTAACAGAGAAAGAATTAATATGGGATTAATTGCATCGATAATTTATCTGAGATTAAATTCGTCGAGAGGAGAGAACGCGATTAATTTAGAATTAATCGGTAAAGTAAATTTAATAGTGAAATTAGATTTTACTATTTAATTTATTTAATTGGGCTAAAATAATATATTAGATATATTAAATGAAATTAGATTTCAAAGCGGAATTAAAGTTAGATTTTAATTCAAGCGAACGAATTATTTTAGAATTAATTCGTAAGCGACTTCGGCAATAATTTGTAAGGAATTATTATTTAATTAAATTAGATTTAATTACGTCGTGACGGAAAGTTCTTTAATCGGATTAAACGAACCCAGGCCCAAGTGTGTTGGAGAAGCCAACTTAAATTTGGAATTTAATTATGGTGGGACCCACAACTTACATCAAATGTTAAGCTTGATGTGAGTAGTTGGCTTGCATTTAATGAATTCTTTTTCATTTACACCAACCTAGTTTTGGAAAATTAACACACCAATTTTGGAAATTGAAAACAATTTTCCTCTCTCTTCTACCTCACAAAACCATGAGCCTCTCTCCATGGAAGACATTTTTGTTCTTCAAAATTTGTTATTGCTAGCACGTAAGGAGTCAAAAGAAGGTGATAGTGAGACTCACCCGAGAGTTTGGAACTCGATCTCAAGCTCCAAAGCTTCCAACGCATCCAACAAATAAGGAATTTTTGACATCTCCTCAACCAATCAATGTGAGTATTCCACAATTCTCTTGATAATTCACACACAAATCACTCTTAGACGATCTTGGCTTGTTCTAGGAACACTTACAGTGGTATCAGAGCGATCTAAGTTTGATTTGAAAAATCTAGGGTTCTAAACTTTAATTTGAGATTTTTGTGATTGGAGCATGAAATGCCTAAATTGATTGTTGGGTTATGTTTGTATAATGTTGAATTGGATTTGTGCATTGTTGGATTTGTGAAATATTGATTAGATCAAAAATCCCAAAATCCTAAGCATGGCCGAAAATTACCTCTAGGTTGCTCATGGTGATTTTTTGAAAATTAGCAATTGGATATGTTAATTGGCATGAAATGTATGATAGATGTTGATTTAATTGGATTGCAATCAAATTGTATGATAATTTACTTGCCAAAACCGTGAGTATGAAGCATGTAATGAATTATTTTGCTTCAATTAATGTTGGACATGAATTGGAATTAAAGAGCATAATTAATTGGATTAATTAAATATTTTGGAAACATTAGGTTAGTTAATTAATTGTGTTAATTACACTTGAATTAGATTAATATGTAATTTGGAATAATATTAATTTAATTTATTGTATGGGCTTAATGGGCTTAGTTGGGCCAAGTTTGGTTTAAGATTATTGGTTGGATCCAATTGGGCCTAAAACAATTTCCATAAAGTCCAAATATGATAATTGGGCCTTTAAAATTTTAATTGGGCTTAATGGGCCTAGATTGATTTTTGGCATAGGGTGATTTCTAATTGGGCATTGGCATCTTGGGTTTGACCCATAATTGACAAAGCCCATGCCTTAAGAATTAATTGAACGCCCATTGGACTTTAATTGAATAGTATTGGATACTAATTGGGCCTTTGAGACCCGTTAAGATTGGACTCCAAATCTAAAAGGCACTATTGAAAGTGTAATTATTTAATTTGGAATTAAATATGAATTAGTATTGAATATAATTTAAATTGGATTTAAAATTATAGTTCGATATAATTTAAGAATACGTACTTTGAGTATTTATTCTTAAACGAGTTGGACTCGCGCAAATCAAATCGTTATTTGAACATTGGATGGTCACTAATCAAAGATTAATTAATTGGATTAGATTGATTGATAACATACTTTGTGTGAATACTTGGATGTATGTATGAATAATGTATATCAAATGGATATTAGATGGGTGAGGGAAATTTTAGAAATTGTTGTAATAAATTTAGAATTTATTAAATTGGACCTGTGTGTCCAGCCTATTACCTCTTTTCTCATTGTATTTATCTTCTCACCAATTCCCCTCAATGTAAATGATGTTTCTTTAGAAATATTATGTAATTGGGTTGAAGTATGAATAGTGCTAGCGGGAGAGAGGAAATGGAGAGATTTGTTCTAGGAACAATTTGTTAAATATCCATCCGTTATCATTATTATTTTATCGCGCCTTATTATGCCTTTAGAATGCATGCTTAAGGGTGTATGATGAGACCTAATTAAAGATAATAAATTGGTTGTCAATTTACGTGAAAAACCTCCAATCAAATATTAAGCGTTTTTCCTTCCATTGAGTGATTCTCTCTCAAGATCCAAGATTGGCACTGGTTTGTTGGAAAAAGTCAAGACATTTGTCCATCGCGGATGTGTTTGAATCATGAAAGTTTTTTTCCATATCGTACGCCTTGGGCAAGTTGTGATTTGTTTGCCAAAGTCAAGGTCACTTCTTGTTCATCGGCCTTGATTACGAAGCTTTCCCACTGTCAATGGGTCACGCTTAACTGGTTTCATTAAGCTTGTTGAGCCAAAGCCAATGCTTAATTGATTCAGAGGAAAAAAGGTTAGGGAATATATAAGATATATTGATATATATTGGATATATGTTTCGGACTTGGATGTCCACCTACTGGATCTAGGAATTGGATAGGATCCAATTGATCTTAGAGATCTACCTAGTTAAGTTTCATAAAATTTGTTGGTCAAAGTCAAGGTTGTGTGTTATTTAACAGGATCCTAGCCCACTAGGAAACTAGGTTTCCCGAGTACTCCACAGAGGGTTAGAGGCTCGCCGAAAAATAGTGGGAGGCAAGCATTAAATTTGCAATTTTGTTTAGATACTTGCCAATACGCGCTCATTTCATTTTTTGTCATTAATTATTTATTTATAAATATATTAGTTGGACTAATATTCAATTGTTGTTTTAATTAAACAGTTAGACTGTATTCAAACTACTTCATTTATAGTTGATTATATAATTGGATTATAGTAATCAATATATTTGAATTTTCCCGATCATATATAGTTGGTTATATAATTGGAATATAGTAATCAATACATTTGAAAATAACCAATCAATGTAATTGATTATATAGTTAGACTATATAAATCATTATATTCGATTGTACCTGAAATCGTTGATTGGATAGTTGGACTATTGGAATCAAGATTACTGAAAGATTAGCGTTTAAAACACAATCCTGGGTGAAAATATCTTTAAGCGGCTTCAATTTTCAAATTGGGAATAGAACCTCAGGAAAATCCTGGGAGCGGAGAAGTTACTTTAATTGATAGAGTGACATCTCGGGCCTGAGCCCGAAGTTGTGTAAATAGTGGAGCATGAGCTTTGGAAGACTCATGATGATGATAACTTTAGTGCTCAATCCGTTATGCTTGCCGCAATGACTTTTTAATTTCTTCGTCAGAACTAAGGATTAGATCCTTATAGTATGATATTGAAATTGAAGGATCTTCATAGATCTATTCTTAGATTTTATAAGTATTAATTGCAAAAGAATACTCTTGGAGAGTTAATGGCTTTGCTCAAGGAGACAGAGCCAAAGCTTGCAAAAGGGGCAAGAAGCGCAAGACGCATCTTACTTCGACATCCCAGAAGGCCAAGGTTTGGCCGAAGGCTTCTGGGGAAATGAAGAAAATGGGGCAAAGGCTAAATCGTCACAATTTTCTGGGAAGACAAATGACATATCCCAAGATGTCTGCCTAAACTGTGGAAAACGGGGTCACTGGAAGCGTGACTGCCGTATGGACAAGGCAGACATGAAGGAAGTGAAGACGGACAGGGTCCGGCTTCAGGTATGTTATAAACATGTCCGTTGCTAGTTTTAAAATTGGATTTTAGATACTGGATGTGGTACATAAATATATGTACTGATGTGCGGGATTTGCTGATTAGAAGGAGACTGACTTCAGTTGTGTAACATCCCAGGTTATTTTAGTATGATTGCGTAAATTTTATTTTCGTATGTGGGGTCGCGTCCGAATGCGAGAATTATTTTACAGAAATATGAAAATTATTACAAGATATAAATTGTAGGATAATGAAGAATTAACTAGAAGGGTTAAAATTGGAATTTAAATGAATAATAAAATCTAGATATTTTTGTAACACACACTTAATTAATACCCGTGCACACGTGGATAATATACACACACATATTTTATATACACACACCTATTTAGTCAACACCCACACGTGTTATCCATAAAAAGACACCTACAAAATTTTGAAACACTCATTTTAATAAGCACAGCACACAGGCTGACAGGCACGAATAAAAAGGGGGGAAAAAAGAAAGAGAATAAGAGGAAATTGAGAGAGAAGATAAACTCTAGAAATATCTACACACATGGAATATATTGATACTCACACACGTGATACAGACAAACACAGCTCACAATTCACGCAGAAAATAGAGAAGAAATCAAGAACCGAGAAAGAAAGAAACCAGAGAGCATGGGATGAATGCCGAAAATAAAAAAAAAAAAAAAGAAAAAAGAAGAAGAAGAAAATAGAACACAAAGAGAGAGCAGCGAAAGAGAGCAGGGAGACAGAGAGTGTAGGGGCTGAAAATAAGTAAGTAATATATGACAATGAATTCCTTGGTTTAATTGTTTCTCATGGGTTTGGTTTTGTTAAGGAAGTTGAGTAATTAAAAGATAATTTATGAGTATATTAAGGTAAATTAAATTGGTTTTATGTAAGTAATTGATAGAAACTTGAAAGATTAAAAAGAGGGAGGAATCGGCAGTAGCCCTAAAAATTTAGGGATTTGGAATTTGGTAATATATATATAACTTTGCTGTAAGAGGTCAAAATGGTGGTAATAATTTTGTTGCTGATGAATTGCTTGCTTTAAAATGTGTAAATGGGTGGCTTAGTGTAGATGGTATATTCGGCAATTGGGGGGCTGAATTGTAACTTGTATTTTTTTATGCATGATAATGAGTTAACAAAATGTGGTTAAAATGGGGGAAATGATAATAACGATAATGTTGATTTGGTGTCTTGATGATGTTTTGGTTTGAATAATTTTATATTGTGATGAAATTCTCAAAGGTAAAGACATGTGGCCTTGGCCGAGTGTTATAGATAAAGAGGGGGTTATGTTTTCATTTAGTTTTGATAATGGTATATGATTAGGATGAGGGTTTAGCATGAGTGTGTTTTGATCTTGTGAAGAAAATTTCAAGTCGTATCCTATTAATGCCTTGGCAGAATCTTAATATAGGAATAAGAATTTGTCCTGTTGATTTTGTGAACGGACAATGATAATTATTTATGAGAACAAAACTATAGCAGGTGGTGTGCTATGTAGTAATGCAGTTTCAAAGTTTATTCAATTCCCCTTAGGATCGAATTATTGGCGAAGGGTTGGGAATTGCTTTTGTTTTTTTTAATGATAAATAATGATTTTGATTAAACTTGAAATGATATCTAGCAAGTGAGGTGTTGCATTATGTTGAATAATTGGTAATAGTGTAAGCAATTAAAGTTATTGTAACAGGAACTTGTTGAGATATGAGGTGAAAACCTTTTAGCTGTAATCTCATAGGAATGGCCGAATTTAGCATGTAATTGAAAGTTTGTTGTTGCTTTTATTTTAATGATGATGATGATGATCGGATAATAAATCGGCTGAGGTATGTGTAATAAAGTGAACTACACATTGTGTTAGTGATGTGTGCTTAAAAATAACATACTACGTAATTTATGTTAAACCCAAAAATTGATAAATGTGGAAACTAGATTGAATGGAGTAGACATATAGGTGTAAATTCTCTAAGTAATTATAATAGTTGATATGTTGAATGGTGTTAAAGATAAAATGAATAGTAAGTTGAAACGGAAACTTGGTGTAAGTTTAATGTATATTTGGTGTTGTTAGTAATATGGATATTCTTTCATGGTCGCCTTATGTCATGAACATATGCATGTATATACATATGTTATCAGTTTTAGAAATCGAGTTAAAGTTAAGAATGTTTTGTTTTAGATTCAAAGTGTTTTAAAGAAAAGTTTTAGCTGTTTTTGAGAAAAATGTATTTCAGGAGATATTTCTTACAGCTTTGAGATTTAAAACATGGTTTATGTTTTCCGGGGCATGAGGTAAAAACTCACCCCATTATGTAACTTGAGATTCAGTTGGAATTGACGGATATCTTATGGATTCGGGATTTGGGATTTGACCCATCCCAGCTGTACACTAATTGGAATTGACGGATTTAGACACGTGCACATGTGGAGGACTGGGGGGACGCTCCTAGATCCTCAGTGCTCATATGGTATATTCCTGGGCGGAGATGCGCCTTCGGGCGGAGATGCGCCTTCGGGCGGAGATGTGCCTACGGGCGGAGATTTGGTTTTCAGAAAAAGGATTTCAGATTTCAGATATCAGTTTTTCAGAAAAGGAGTTTTGAGATTTCAGATTTTCAGAAAACAATTTTCTAAGATACAGATTTCAGTCTACAAATACAGTTTTCAAAGAGATTTTCTGGAAAGAAAAAGTAAAAATAGAGTTTTTCAGAAAATAGTTTTCAGAAAAAGTTTTCAGTAAACAGTTTTTCAGAAAAGGTTTTCAAGAAATATTTTATAAAAAACATAGCATGTTAAAGTATAGTTCAATCCATAAGTTATGCATATAGATCACACATTTTAGAAACCATTTGAGATGCATATAGTCGACATTAACGCATGTTAGCATTATTATGTTTATATGTATTTATGAATGATGTCTGTGTGAGTTGTATGCTTACATAAGAACTCCTTGTGAATAATAGTGCGTGATAATATAATTGCATTTATGTATGTATGCATGATTGAAGATGGTGTGACAAATGTTTGAAAGAAATAGTAGTTGATAACTCTGATTTGATGATATTTCAATGAGATAAAAGAAAGATAATTATAATAAATGTCCGAACTAGATTAGAAAAGAATAAGCAGGTAAGTATTTAGATATCAGAGTAGCGCAACGAAAACGTGAAGAGGCTTGATACAGTAAATAGGAATAGAGAAACTTAATGTTATGATAAAAAATGACTAGGAAGTATATAGTAAAACATAATTTTAAAGTATGTATGTGTGTGGTCAGATAAAAAGATCAGTAACAAGTGACATGTTTGTAAATGGATAAGAAGTATATAGTGACTCAAATTTCGTGAATATTGTATGACCACATAGATAATTCAGGATAATCTAAAAATAGAAATCAGTATTTAAGTATACGTATGAATAGTAGAAAGACTGGTAGCAGGTAATATGGAAGTAAAAATGGATAAGAGTAATATGGTTAATTCTTAACTTAGTAATTAAGAAAATAAAGATTTACCCTTCATGTGATAAATGTTAAGATTTGGTAATAAGTAACCTGTTTATATAATGAATAAGAACCATAGAACTAATTCAGACTTTATAGATATTTAAATGGCCTTATAAGTAACCAGGTTAATACGGAAACAGAATTAAGTTTTGGGCATTTGACGCTCAAGGAATGAGCATAATTACTTATTGAGTCTTATGACTCACATCACAACATTGTTTGAGTTTTGCAGGTTGGTGACCTGATCGGTCAACCACAGACACCAGAGCTTGAGGAGCCGGATAGCCGCGTTGCAGTAAGCCAGTCACCAGGTCTTGGGAGTGTAAGGGTTACGTTGTATAAGTGTAGTTGTAAAAGAATTTGAGTTGTATAAGTTAATTGTAAAAGTTTTTGTTTATACGCATTTTCGGGCATTGAGCCCAGTTGTATTAAGTCTTGAGATTATTATTTTAGTGATATGTTATGTGTTGGGCCCTGTTGGTTGTCTGAGGTGCTGGACTTTGATCCAGGTTGCATGACTTTTAGCAGAGGTCATGCCGAAATTTTCGTCAGAGTCAGAGGCTTATGGAGTCAGGATTAGCCTGTCTCCAGCCGGTAGCATCATGGTTTAGGCGGGATGTTACAAGTTGAGATTGACCTATGAGTTGGAAACGGGACGAGAGTCACTGTTTTGGCCGTAGAAACGTAAGTTTTGTAACTGGCCTTTGGGCATGTACTTAAATTAGGAAACTGTTATAATGTACCTAGTTTGACTAGAAATATTATCTCTGTATCTAGTTTAACCCGTTGCGGGTATACCTTTATATTCTAGAACACTAAGTGTTTTGTTTATAAAGATGATATTGAGATAAGCACATTAGATGTGAATAACAGTATTTATATTTAGAATATAAATGAATCTCAAACATATAATATGACAAACAAAATCTCAAATTGAATTAATCAGAATAGACTTATTTATGGCATTGTTATCTGAGACACATTAACAAGACACGTATATACACACTTTCGAAGAGTGGGTACTAGGACGGATTTGATTCTAATTCAAATAATGTCTACGAATCTAGTTTATTAAGCAAAGTGCCTAAAACAACTTTTACTTCATAAAAGTGCAAGTGCCACCTGTAGGGCAACAGAAATCGGCGACGCTGTTCCAGGCTCGCGGCCTAGTTGGGAGTACGAAATAGCCTGCGGGGGACTAAACTGGAGAATAAAAGAGTCGCCACCCAGTGTGAACTGGGAAATGATCTAAGGCTGCACTCACCCCTCGCAAGGGAAGACTTCAAACCATTGGATTCAGAATGGTCCCTTACTTATGTCATTTGTAATGAACGGATTTGTGCAATTTTAACCAAATCTACTCAACATATATGTTCAAGAGTAACTTAAAGCTAGTTCGCATTCATAAAAAAATAAATCCTACGTCTAAGTTTGCATGCATAAAAATAAGTCGAAATAACGGCAAACACGCAATCTCATGAATACGTTAAATTAATACATGCGGAATAAACACGTGACCAAGGAATTTGGCCGTTCTTAATGTAGGACCTCGCATACCCGGTTGGACGTATTCCACGTCAACCAAGTATGCCGTGTCCGAGATAACAAAATGAAATATAACAAAGGGTGCCCTCAGGTCTTACCTTTTAAGTCACTTTTCGGGAGTGCGTTTCACGGTGCCTTAAGGGTTATTATTTCTGCTGTTTTCACTGGTTCGCTATTTTCACTGTTTTTGATGGTTCCACTATTTTGTCTATTTTCACTCGCTGTTTCCGTTTGCTGTTTTCGCTTGCTGTTTTCTCTGTTTTCATGCCATTTTCTGTGCTATAGGGCTGCTGTTCGGGGGGTATTTTTGTTGTTTATTTTTGTGTCGGTTTTGGGATCGATTATGGGGCAGTTTTACAGTTTTTTATTGGGCAGTTTCGGTGGACAATTTTTGGACAGTTTAGGTCACTGTTTTGGGACTAGTTTTGGGTGATTAGGGTCACGGTTTCAGGGTTATATTTGTTACTGGTTTGGCAGGGATTTCATGTGGATTAGTGCTAGTCTTAATGGCTGGTTTTGTGGTTATTATCGTGTCAGTTAGTAAGGGTTTCGGTGGTAGTTTCTTATTGCTATCTGTGTGCGTGAAGGGCAGTTAAGGGCAGTTAAGCTGGCTGTGTTCAGTGGGTGAGGGGAAATTTGTGGAGGCTATTTGTGGCGTGAATAAGGGCAGATGTGGAGGCTGTTGAAGGTCGGTTTGTGTTGTTTTGTGTGGCTCGTGAGTGAAGGTTGTTTTGTGAATGTTTTGAATGGTGGACGAGCTACTGTTGAAGGTTTATTTGTTCGGTGATAAAGGGCTCATTTGTTGTTGTTTCCTTTGATTCCACGTCAAAGCCTGCATGTATTGGCTTGTTCTTAGTTCACGCACAAATGGCCATGCTTCACGTTGACTTAGTTTTGGTTGTTTCTTGGGTGTGTTGCTGTTTGTGAAAGAGGAATGAAGAGAGTGAGAGACTTAGGGCGTTCTATTGGTCATGTGTGTGCGTGAAAGGGGAGAGAGG
Source organism: Zanthoxylum bungeanum (assembly GCA_019454045.1). Taxonomy (NCBI): domain Eukaryota; kingdom Viridiplantae; phylum Streptophyta; class Magnoliopsida; order Sapindales; family Rutaceae; genus Zanthoxylum; species Zanthoxylum bungeanum. The sequence goes on from SKCR01030558.1 coordinate 95,629, forward strand.
GAAGAGGCTGCTTGAGTAGAGAGAAGAATGAAGATTATGGTATAGTTTTTTACGTGTATGTGGTCGTGAAAGTGCAGCATGCGTGAGAGGGATGAGAGAGAAGGTGACGGCAATGGAAGGCTGTGATGGGTTTGTTATGTGTTTTGTGTTTTAGGGTTTGCCGTGAAAGGGGACTGCTGGGCGAGGGAGTGAAGTAGAGAGAGAGTAGGGAGTTTCACGTATGCATGTGAGAAGTGAGCTACATGAATCGCTTCAGGGTTTCTTTTTGTTTTGTTTTTAGGATTGTGTCGGGGATAAATTTAAAACAGAGGCCTAACGAGCAAACCCGAAGTTAAGCAAGCGAATTAAATCCAACGAGGCATTGATCCTTGAATCTTCCATTCCGGCGTCCGTTTCCCGCGACTTCCGTGACTTAAAAGGTAGTGCCTCCGCACGAGGCTCATCATCGGGACTTATATGCAAAAATACAGTGCCTACAGTGCAGTGCCTACACCACCGATTGGTTTGCCCTCGTTCATAGTGATGTAAGTGGGCCCATGTCTAGCTAGGCTAGAGGTGGATATGAATACTTCGTAACCTTTACGGATGTGGCATCGGGTTACGGTTATGTGTATCTTATGAAACACAAGTCAGAAACTTTTGAGTAATTCAAAGAGTTTCAACACGAAGTAAGAAAAGAGACCGATAAAAGTATTAAAAACATTACGGTCCTACCATAGTGTAAAATACTTAAGCAATG
>SKCR01030559.1:0-141083 GCA_019454045.1 Zanthoxylum bungeanum
AGGCTAATCAATTGTGTCAGAATACTTTAGAAGTATAAACAAAACATGCTTATAATTAGGTCAAAGATGTTCATGTTGGACATGGAACAATTAATAAGAGTTTAGAACTCTAAATTAATGCTTAGAGCTATGGATATCATTCTAGATTCACTTGACCACCTTTAGGTGGACTAGAATTGTTCATGAGACATTTCTAATTGGGATTCTAAAATGGTTTGTGTATTGGATTCAAAATTTACGCAAATGCGTATTTAGAATAAATTTATGTTTTTGGAAAAATATTTGATATTTTGAAAAATTGATTTTTATTTTATAACATGTGTTAATGTTGGTTTTGAAATTAAAAATTAATTTTGGGTGTTTTTAAAGTGTTTAGGGAAGACCGGAAGTTATTAAGGTAATAGACCCTAATAGCATCAGCTCTCTGGAAAAATTTCCAAAGAGATGAAGGTAATATAAGCAAACAAAAACAAATAAAAAAAAAAAGCTGACTGGTGAATAGTACGCACGTGCACTGTTCACGCGCGCAGTGCGCGCCTGCACTGTTCACGCGCGCATGCGATAATTTTATTTTTGCTCGTTTTGGAGCTTCCGGACTCCGATTTAGTCCCGGTTTTTTCCTATACACTCGTAATGGAATATATTATTTCATTAAATAATTTTAAAATTACACCCATACTTGATATCATTGGGTTAGACCCATTTCCGCTGCCTGGGGCACCGATCCGACCCTAGGGGTTCCACAATTGCCCCAATAGAAACGTCTCACAGAGTTTCATCCCTTCATCCAATATTTCATGAATGATCAATTGCATTTTACCCAACTGAGACATTACAGTTCCTGAATCTACAATTTTGCAGTCCAGAAACCTACCCACGGTAAATTTCTTTTGCCAGGCATCCTCGGTTTTGTATTTCTTCTCGAGAGATTCCCAGAGAATCTTCGCAGAAGTCATGCCTTGATACACATTGTACAGGGTATTGTCAGATCCACCCAAAAGGTAGTTCTTGCACAAGAAGTCGCCAGACGACTATGTCTCTTCCGCAGTTACTTGGCTGTTGCTGATTCACTCTCCACAGGATCCGGAGGATCTTTGAGGTACTTAGCCAACTGGAGAGTTGTCAGATAGAACAACATTTTACTCTGCCATTGCTAAAAGTTTGCTCTACCAAACTTTTCCGGCTTTTCTCCATGAGCGACCGGTACTGTGATATTTCCGCTAGCCATGTGTAACTGGAAAACCCAACAGGGGTTAATAAGTCTACAAAAGAAAAATTGTAGAAAGATCATCAAATGACCTTGTTCAAGTGATATACCAAGTATCCACTCGTTGTCCTATTGGACAGTAGTACCAATAAACACAAGTCCTTGAATTTCCGACTAAGGTTTCTTATGATAAATAAATAAAGGAATATTTCCAGAGGACGAGGGGATCCGGAATAACCACTTAAATCCCTGACCACTTAAGCTCTTATCACCTTTTTGACAGAATATCCTTTAAATGTTTCCTCAATAGAATCTCTTAGCAATTCAAAACTTAGTATTACATTTTTAATTTTGCAATACAATATTCGATATGTGTAGATATATGTGTATATGTCAATCAAGATTGGATGAAATTACTTGTGTATGATTACACTTTTAATTCTCAACCAAGTATGCAACACAAAATGAATTTTCAAATTTATCACTTTGTGTATGCTTGTGATAATTGAATACCCTAATATTAGCTTAAATCTATACTACCAAGATTATTGTGATACAATATATGATTTACCAAGTTAATATTATGATTAATTAAGTTAATCTAAGTTTTTTCAATTTTAAAAACAATTACAAGACTGATTTCGTTAGTGTCGTGTTCGTATCTACATTCGAACGAGACTGTCCAGTGTGTGTACGTTCATGTAGCGTTCGCAAACACGTTCGAACGAAGTGTTCCAGAGAGTTCATGGTCGTAGAGCGTTCGAGAACACGTTCGAACGAAATGTTCCAGAGAGTTTACGTTCGTGTGGCGTCCGAAAACATGTTCGAACGAAATGTTCCAGAGGGTTTACGTTCGTGTTGCATTTAGGACGCGTTCGAACGTTCTAAGGCAGAAGGCTTGTGTTCGAGTTGCATTTGAATACGCGTTCGAACATTCTTATAAAAATTCAGTTTTTTGCCTTTGCGTTCGTCGGGCGTTCGAACGCCCTTACGTATTTTTCATGCACATAGTATATTTTCCAGAAAATTCATTATCAAAGCATGCGAATTTTAGTCTAACAACACTAATGTAATAAGTTCTTAAGATTGTTGGTGGATTAGTGTGTTATTAAATAAAATTAACATGCAATAACAATCAAAATCGGAACGCAAATTTCAGATCTACTCTAATATGCATGAACCCTAAAACCTTGAGAACAAGAAAAACCTTATAAATGACGTCCAAGTCGAGATGTATATCTGTCCTTAAGAACTTATTAGCCATGTCTCAGTGCTCTACGGGTTCTGTGGCTAACGTTCTCCCAGGATAACTCGGATTCCTCTTCTTCAAGGGGCACTCATTAAGAAAATCTTGATCTAGGAATATGGAAGTACTCTCTTTGACTCAAATAATGTCACAAAATTCGGATGGAATCTCTGATTCCTGAGAATGAACATGGAGGCCTCCTTATAAATGCATGAAATAGTGTCTTAAGGGTACCCTTTGATTTATGGTGCAACCCTCCAAAGGGTTATACTCATCCCAAGCACCCCTTGGAGCCTAGAAGCATGTTATCTAGGGGTGTGCGCGAGTTGGATTGGACGGGTAAATGCCAATATTTCTATCCAATCCGCCACTAGCGGGTTGAGAAAATTTCAATCCGCCACCAACCCACCAAAGTCTAAATCCGGCGGATTGGTTATAAATTTTGGCGGTTTCAACTCAGCGGGTTAGACGGGTTGGCATTAATAATTTTTTAAAAAAAAAAAATCAAACTACAATTTGTTATTGATAATCTCAAAATATAACTAATGCACACAAAAAAAACTAAAGGTATATTTCATTGAATAATCTCAATTCCAACACAAACATAGAGTCAATGAAAAAGAGATATATCATCTCTAGCAAAAGTATGCTTTGCCTTAAAACTTAGGAAATTAAAAAAATAGTAGAATTAAATCAACGAACTGAAAGTCTTAAGTCTTAACATACCCAAAGTCAACTAATATATATATATATTTTTTTTTATGTATGTAAAATTACTAATTAAGCGGGCGGGTCGGGTTATAGCGGGTTGGCAATTTTTCAATCCGTAACCCAATCCAATCCAATCCGTAATTTTGGGGATCTAACCCACCCAACCCAAACCACCTAACTTAATGGCCCGCACACGGCGGGCGGGTCGGTTGCGGATTGGACTGGTCGGCGGGTTAAGCGGATATTTTGCACACCCCTAATGTTATCCTCAATTGGAGGACATGTCCTTACATATGTATACCATTCCCATAGGGTACCATCCAAGGGATATGTTTCTCCTCCATCCAAAATAATAATATTTAAAGAATTTACAATAGAAATTTATTTAACGGGATCTATCTATAAAAATAAAAGTTCAACCTCATTTGGTGACACGAGTCTTGATGATCAATTAATGAAGACATTATGAGAATTTCAGAGACTACAAAATTGGAATGACCAATTTTGCTCCATTTAAAGCAACAATGGTAATAGAAATTCCTTTTTTTGGCAAACAATGACTGCAAAAGATGGATAAAAAGGAGCTGCCCTTGCCCCAAGGAATAAAAGGAAAAGAAACTGTAGCTAATTCCACAAAAGCCAACAGTGGCTGGCTTAGGATTCCTTATCCAATTCCACTATACAGTATTTAAACTGTATGATAAAGAGTGAATGTTTGCCTCCCATAGTGTGATTTTCAAACATTTTTCACAGAGTCTAATTCAGTTCCGGTACGGTTCTAATTTACCATATTTATTTATTATTATCAAACTTTGAAAATATAATTGTTTCTCACACTTGAGTATTACATAATATTTTCATAAATAAAATTGTATATTACATAATATTCTTGTAGGAAATGCCTGAATTTAAATTGGGTTTTAATTGTGTTATGAAATTGAGTTTTAATTTGGGTTATGAAATTAGATTTTAAAATTTGTTATGAAATTGAGTTTATTTGGGTTATGAAATTGTGTTTAAATTGGTTTGAAAACTGGTTATGAAGTTTGGTTTAAATTGAGTTTTGATTTGATTCTGAAGTGGTTTTAAATTTGGTTCCCAAAACAGGTTTCGCTCACCGTTTAAATTCGGTTATTCCATTTTAAAACATGAACCGGTTCGATTCTAACAAATCCCGATTTCAAACTCAAAAAATCGATCTGATTCCAATTAATTCCGGATAGAATCGGAACTGGTGTTCAACGCTATCAGTTAAACAATTAACTTGGAATATAGACTTGGGGGACTAACACATTAAATTGAAAACTCAATCATTAATCTTGCAATTGTTACGTTAGCTACGCTACGCGGAGGGTCCCTAAAACTAAAGCTAGCGTGGTCCCATTTACTGTTTAAAGATTTTTTAATTTTATTTTTACTTTTGCCTTCAATTTTAATATTTTAATGATTGGCCCCTAAATTTATTATTTATTATTATTTGGCCCCTTGAATTTCTCTCTCTAATTTCGTCCGGAACTAAAACTTTAAACTTGCATACATATTTCATATCCTTGCTAAATATGAGATAACCCGTAGTGAAATCGAAATAAACGTATCTATTGAGCTCTAACTAGGGGTGGGCGCGGTTCGGTTTGGTTCGGTTTTTAACGGTTCGGATTTTTTACCTCTCAAACCAAACCATTCAATAACGGTTTGGTTCGGATTGAAATTTTTTTAAACCAGCGGTTTACGGATTTGTTCGGTTCTGTTTACAGATTATTATATTTAAAACAATTTTTATCCACTTAAGTGAAAAAAAAACTAGTCTATTAAACAAATAGTATGAAGTGCTAGGGTGTAAGCTGTGACTCCAGGGAACACATGCACTCCATAAATGATTGAAAAATGAGGCACAATTAATTCTTGTATTTTTTAAAAAATACCTCGAATAATAATGTTACCATCATTCTAATTAAGAAACAAATCCAACATCTTACTTTCAAGAATAATTATGCTACCATAAAATAAAAAATTTAAGAATAAAAGTATTAACAAATAAATTGAAGAACAAAAGTATTAATAAATAAATATATTAACAACAAATTTAAGAATAAAAATATTAACATACTAATAAAATTAAAAGAAAAATACAAAATTTTTAATAAAAATATATAATTTTTTAAATATAACCGTTCGGTTCGGTTTAACAGGTGCGGTTCGGATTAGCTCTTGAACCGAACCGTAAACAGTTTGGGGTGTGCCAATCCGAACTGCAAACTGAACCGTTAGAAAAAAAACCGTAAATTCGGTCCGGTTTGGTTCGGTTTGCGGTTTGGTTTGGTTCGGTCGGTTTTTTTGCCCACCCCTAGCTCTAACGCACATTTAATCCAGTAATTACATTTATAAATTTTTTTTTTGAAATATTGGAAATCCCGCCGCCAAATCACATCTTCCGTGCTTAAACATAGCAAGTAAAACCCCTCAATTATCATAGATCTCGAGTCATACACCATCAAGCCACGCCCCTTATTGTAATATAATATAATATTCTGTTGACGGCTGATTTTCGTTCTAGGGGTAAATCGGTAAACTCACTCCTCAAATAATCCTCCATCAACTGTGAATTTGTTTGGTTTGGAGAACAAAGGCAAATTTTACAAAAGATAGAAAACACACAGACAAGACAGAGTTTAACGTGGTTCGGCAGAATGGACCCAACCTACGTTCACAGACACAAGGGAAAATGAAGTTTTTATAACGTGATTGGGTATGACCGACCTGCCTATCTCTTGTTTACACGTTTGACCGATCTCTTACAGACTCACTCTTACACTTAAGTTCTTTGTTTTCTTTCATACAAGTTGTGCCATCAAATTAGCTAACCATTTACAATGAATTCTCAATCCCTTTATATACTAAGGCAAATCCCATTATTACGCCAATCTCATGACATCGACCATTAATGCGAGGGATCTCTTCCCTAATTGCTCTGCCGAAAGTAGTTCTGCCACCTGACATCTCTTTAAACCAAGCTACTATACCCTCTGCCATACGCTCCATCTAGCTTGTAATCTATCATGTCTCATGTGATAGCGTGTGCTATAAGATAAGCCGATGACGTGCTCTTGTCATGTCAGACCTCTTTGGACGGTGCAAGTTCCCATGTAGAGATTCCTTCATCTTAATTTGATCACACCAATAACACCCCGACCCGAACGACTGGGTCGGGCAACTGAAACAACTGTCAGTCTGTTCTGCTATGCTACAAGGTCGGGTCGGCTCTGAGACCTTCACTCTGCTTTGCTCTTCTGAACATCTTTCCAGCTCGGGTCATGATCTTCTCTAGATACCACCTTGGGTCGGACATCAAGTGCAATCCATTGCCGACCTCCTCGGTGGGCCGGATGCTTCAGCTTCTTGGGCCTGGCCCCCTGAGGCTTGGAAATGGAAATCCCTTCTATACCTTACTCGAGATTCTGACTTCTTGGAGGGTGAAACCACCATCAACATATTCATTGTATATATATATATATATAATTTTTTTTTTTTTTAAAATGTTGAAGAATTTTACTAAAAGATGCAACGATTAGATTTCATGATCGGATCTTTAGGGCGCTAACTGAAAATATTCACGAGTTTTTTCAAATCTCTTGGGTAGAGAGTAAATTTACAGTGATTTATTATTTATAGTGAAACTCTCAAGATCCTCTGAAATCAAACTTTTGATGAAATTCTTAAAAATGAATGGATTTTTGAATACTATATTCAAAATTTTAAAGCTCTGATTGAATATCTCAGACATATAAAAATATTAAAATAATCTTAGAAATTCTAAATTGACCCTTATTATCTCAAACGTTTAGACGTTTTGTGCGGGACTAACTTTTAATAACTTTATAAACAAAGAGCTAACCGGTTTTAACTTAACTATTTACAATTAATTATACATGCATACGTAACAGAAAATTATAAAAAAGCCTAATACAAAAAAAAAAAAATTTAAAAATCACTCACTCAAATTCTTGAACATATGTGAACAAAACTTTATACAATAAAATCTAATTAGAAAAAGATAAAGAGAATAAAAATGATAAACTTATAAAAAAAAAAAAAAAAAAATTGTACTAGAACACAAAAGATAATCTTTTTTTTTTTTGGGTACAATATTGAATTTCACTAGTATCAAATCAATATACTATTTTACCAAGAAATGGTTGCAAAGTACGCAATTGTGGTGACTCACACACATGTCAGTTGCAAATCTTGCTTAAATTAAACGGAAAATATGTTACAATGAGTCGACTGTGAAAATTAGAAGTCAAATTTAATCACACTATTACAGAACTAATGTCTATTGTCTTGCAAGTATAAAGTAAAACCCAGGCACCCATCTTACCAGAAACTTGTGTTAGTTGAAGGCTAACTGAACTATAAACAAATTTGCTGGTACATTTTGTACCATTAAGATTGAAGACAGTGGCCGGATCAGTACCAGTTCATGCGGAATAGTCCTTCCTGTGTTCCAACCCACGCCTCCCAACAGTCGCTTTGCTCTTCGTTCTGCGGCCCCAAAGATCCTGTTGAGGAGTTGAACAAAACAGGATACAAAAAATAAGTCGAACAGCATCTGGGAAAACTAATGACGTATATTATGTAAGAGGCTGGGTGACTACTTTCAATTCTCCGCCAGCTCACAGTAGATGGGATTGAATTGGAAAACTTGTCTTCAAAAAGCAGTTCACCAGACTTGATACTCCAAATCCGTAGCTTGCAGTCCTCTCCCCCTGAGATGTACATTGTCAGAGCTCCAATTCCTGAGACTACTTAAAAGAAAATAACGACCATTGAAATGGTTACATACCGGACATAACAAATCTCTCAGATTGGTCAACTCCGAGCTGTATTCGGGTATGAGAATTCACATGCCCTTCATAAGATTGAACGGCCCCTCGATTAGTTAGGCGATGATCATAAAGCTTAACCTGTTAAGAAAGAACAAAAAGCTCACACATGAAGGTACTTCACTTTATTGATTTTTTCCTATTCAGTATTTCTTCACTAAAGCTAAACAATCTTCGGAACTGATGCTCAGAAAAGACAATCAAAATAAAGTAGCAGTATCACATGTAGCTTGTAGCTGCCGCGAGAGATTTTTCAGAACTAATACAGCTATAGTTGATATGACAAATGCACATGATATACGAGACACATGAAAAACGAAGAAAAGGAAAAAAGATGTAGACATTTTGAGAAGGTTTAGTACAAAAAGAAGCAGAGAAATCTCCAGGGTGACGGTACATCATCTAACAACTACCTTCATTCCATAAAAGTGCCTAGAAAGTTGCAGGCAAGAGATCAAACATTCTCATTCAAGTGGTGGGAAGAAGGATGCCTGAATATCTAATAGAAACACCTCAATACATTGATTTAGACATGAAATGCAATATCGAAACATCATTTAACATAATGGTTTCTTTCAAATCTAAAAAACTGATGATAAAGTTCATTACTTATCATTGTTCAAACAACATACATGAGATTCACCAACAAAATATCTTGCAGTTGTGACTAATGAAACCCCCAAGATAAAACCAAGTATCAACAAACCTTGCTAGTTGGAGGATATAATTTGACACTGCATTTTTTTTACCAACAGGTAATCCAAATGCATGTGGTATAATTATCTCAAAGAATAACATCAGAGACACTATGATTATCAACCTCTTCAGACCATGACTAATTTAATGATATTGTAGTCGCTGAAAGAAGAATCTCCTACCAAAAGAGTTTCGACAGAGACAGAGACAGAGCCATAGAAAATTCAAATCTTATTAATGATTCAGCAAATATTACTTAAGATGGAAAAAAATAAAACATTTTGATGTTGTAGTTGTACAGTGGGTGTCATGTAATATTGTCACATAAAATGGGGGCATACCAAAAGAAGTAAGCAAATATACAAAGAAGAGAGGAAAAGCACTGAACCACTAACCATTCCATCCATTGAGCTTGCCAAGAAGTACTGGTCATAGAGTTGAAGAGATTGCAAACTACAGTTTTATAATAAAAGTTGTAAAATTGACAATAGCAAGAAAAACTGGAAACTATCACAGAGGATGTTGTAAAAGCCCACTAACCATGAGATAGATGAAGGCATAAAAATGGTGTGGGATGGCCAAATGTTTGCTTTCAGCTGCAAAACATGAGATCTAAAACCATTACGTGTCATACTTTGGCCAAAACAAGTTGTTCAAGCTAGGTACGATACACATATATACGTGTTGTAGATTTACCACATGGTGACGGGTAGAAATATTTCTTGAAACAATCCACATTAAAATAAAGAAAAGAAAATAGGAAAAAAATAATAATATTAAAAAGACCACGGCAAATAACAATTACACAGCATCTTAAGTGTCCTTCAAGATCGAGAGAGTCTGCTCGCTCAATCTGGTGGTATGCATATTATATTCTCATAACCCATCACCTTATCATTTGTTTAATGATCAAAGTGATAATCATAATGAAACAACTATTAAGAAGTACTGGGTAGTCATCATATGAGATGAGTGATATCCTTCCAAGGAATTAGTGGATGCAAAACAAAGTTGACTGAAATAACTGTTTTTTACTGAAAAACTTCAGTGACTTGATGTAGTATCCACCACAAGAAGAGGTTCTTGTCACGTGGTATTACAGTTACACACTGGTATACAATCACTATCCAGAAAAGTAATAAAAAAATAATAAAAAGAAGATACCTCAAACCATTGTTTATTACTAAATCGATCAATTCTTTGCAAAGGTGAGCAAGGTATCCGGTGTCTTCTACCAGGTCTGCTAGAAAATCCTTGTTGTCTCTCACGAACATCAACTGTCACAATTGCTCCATTTCTGAATCCACATAAAACAACATTTCCCTGCGCACAAGAAACAGTCATTGATTCATTATCAATTTCACAGATGTTCTAGGTTAGTTGGCCTAAGGAAGAGTAATATTATGAAACTGGTGCGCTATAAAATGCATAAATAGTTAGCCATGCAAAATAAGAAAACTATTTCAGAGTGCCAGATAATTACAAATGTTTTTTTTCCCAAATAATTATACTGACTTCATTAAATTCATATATTGTAATGACCAGCTACCAGTCAAGCACAATTCTGTCTAATTTAACAGCTGTCTTGAGCCTGAAACTGATTTTCATCTATACAACAAAATAATATATAGGTACATATGACGTGACGTATCAATACTAATGCACTTCATGCAAATCCTGTATAATTTGAAGATAACAGATGGAAGGTAGCATGGGATTGAAATGGGATAGAGAAGAGAATAATGAGCAGGACGAAGGTTTTCCATCGCAAATTGGTTTTTCATAAAAGGAGAGAAAACTGTCTTTTTAGAGGATCTCAGAGTTAGAATGATAGTAGTCTGATGCAGTCTCATCCGACAATTCATGGACATAATTGGTCCATCATCTGAACTGTCACCAACTGCTTCATGTTTAAATTATTCCAAACAATTTATGAAGCATTTTAGCTACAGATTAAGCAATTTATTTATCACGTCAATCTCTTGTGCCTTCCGATAAGTTTAACCAAGATATCCATAGGAGTAAACTATCCACATATAGAGCAAACATAGATCAAGAAGCAACTTGAATGCATCAAGAGCAGCTTAAATAATTCTTTTGAGGTGTGTAGTCTGAAGAAAATAGAGCTAGAGGAGGAAGTTAATTGTTTATTGGACAAGATCCACCGTTGGCAGCCCTCTAGGCCTCCATTTCTAAGGAGGAAGTTAATTGTTTATTGGACAAGATCCACCATTGGCAGCCCTCTAGGCCTCCATTTCTAAGGAGTTTCAAGAATCAAGATAAACTTATGTTCCATAATCATCTAAATAGGGAAAGGATTCTTGTTTCTTGATATTTATGCTTGTAGAGATCTAGGCTCTAGGGATGTTTTGTGTATAGTGCACAAAGAGCTTATACAGTTTTATTCCCTGGAAAGATTCAGATAGCCTTCACCAAGGAGTTTCTTTGCTCATTTTTCCCTACTAATTAATGCATTTTTTTTTTTACGTTCTTATCTGCTAATAAAACCCAAAAAGCATATATGATAACAACTCGGTCTGCATGAATATAGAGAATCTTAATGATGAAAAGATTACCGACTGAATAACTTGTTGCGCCAGAACATCACTTTTACTACGACAGACCCAGGAAGAGATTCCTGTTTCCAAGTTGACCATAGAAGCACCAAGATTTGTTCCTATAGCAAGCAAAAACAATAAGTGTGTGTATATATATATCTTAACAAAGGACATGGTAACTATATACTTCAGCTAAGGCTAATAAGTCACAAAGCAGTAGCTGAACTGGTAATTCAATATGGCTCGAAACATCTTAGGTTTGCCATGCCCCAAATAAAGGACAAGAAAAGAACAGGAAAGGGAAAATGGAGGATCTACATCCATAAAGAAAGCAAACAAATTAAGTATGAGTGCCAGCTTGACACAAGAACCTAAACCATGCAGGGAAAGCTGGAACTGTCCATTTATTTTTCATTAGAAAAAACTTAGTATGCAAGTCTGTGTTATACAAAGAAGTTATCCAAGTATTTACAACACTGAAATTCTGGTAATAAACTGGAGATGTTGGCTAATTAAACAGTAGCAAAAAGAAGACAAATCAAAGCCAAATTCATGAGTAATGTAGTATAATAAAACAAAAATTAGAGTAAAAACTTGCCAATCACTGCTTGACTTGGATTAGTACTGAAATCTGCAGTCCAAACGGTACAATTGAAAGGAGCAGCCATATGCATTGTCCTATGCCTTATCACAGAAAAATCAGGACCAAAATCTAATGGATCGTCAAGATTAAAAACATAAACAGATCCACCAGATGTCTCCGATCCCAAAGAAGTAATCCTGTTTACTCATATTAAGGTATAGCGAGTGCAAAAACAAACTTCTTTATCATGTAAGCTACAAAAACTGAATTATTATCAACCTGATAGGTATGAGTGAAAAGCATGGGCTAAAAGAGAACTGGAAAAAAGAAACTATAATATACTAAACAAGTAACAACACCGAGCAATACGATAATCTAATTGTGATTCTCAATTTGGGGAAAAAAAACACTCAACATCCAAAGACAAAAATGTGATTAAATGCAAAGTAGATATATCACCACTTCCATGTAATCTTCAATGCCATTACTTATATGGAAATTGTATTACACCTTTTCTGTTCTATATTATTTCTTTTATATAGAGAGAGACCAAGGAAACACTATTTACTGCTTACCCTAACAAGAAGAATCTTAACCCAATATAATCCATCCCACATAAATAGCAGACATTAGCCATAAGACTCCAAATTAGCTTAATATCCCATAACCAAATTGTAAAATACAAGAGAATTTAAGGTTTGATTGAATGGTACTTATAACTGGAAAATATCTTCTATCCCCAGAATTATCAAAAATGCTGCAGTAAACAACCTAACAACTAAGAACTACATGTTTAGAAGCAAGATATAGAAGTATTCATCAAAATTTGTAATCAGTGTTACTGTGTTAGGATACAATGCATGCCGAGTAGAACCACCATCAGTTGCACAAGATGTGTGATTTCGAAACACTTTGATACAAGATACACTTGATGACATAAGTACTGAAGCTTTATTTAGTCTCCAAATATGATCAGGCGCTTTACAGCTTTCTGTTTTATTTTCTTTGATAAGAGGCCACACACGATTGGGAATGAATTTTGCTGTATCATGAGCATGTTGTCCAACTTTTCCGACTTCAAACAAACTGCGATAGCACCAAACTTCAAAAGCAGTAGCTTGTGATACACACTCAAAGGAAAGGCAGTATAAATTTTTACAAAGAAAAGTATCAAAATCTGAAAAAGGACCATGACACAGCTGCTCTATGTCAGGGCATTTAAGGACGGCCACAGTTATATATAAAAGCAAAACTTTCATTTCAGCACTTGGTGGCATTTTCTTTTTTTCATTTTTTAGTTTAATTTCTCTTAATTATTTTCATCCATGTGCAGATTTATTAACTTTAATTTTTGTTTACAATGATACAGATGTGAACCTAACTACCTAAGTCGACAAGGAATGTCGATTAAGATGCAGAACGAAACAGCCAACGTAACCAGTTAAGTCTTCTACTACATGTTCTGGCCTGAGTTAGACTCTAAACAGTTTTTTTTTTAATTAAAACTGGTATGAAATAATCTCACCCACTGGTTTTAACCATCAACTGCCTGTTACTAAAAAGCAAAAACTGGATGTGCTTTCAAATACTAGAACAAAAGATCCACAAGTAATTTTATAACTATATTCTTCAAGTTGAATTTTTTTTTTCTGTCATGAAATTTATCAAAATGAAGTGAATTTGAGGTATGTACCATTACAAAAGTCTTCGTAAATATTTTCAGATTTTACTGTCGAAACTCGAAACAAATTGTATGAAAAATGATGGTACAAAAGTGTTACACCACATAATGAAGTTTACATTTTTTCCATAATCTCTCTCTTAATTTACAATTTCCAGCATCAATAATTACGAACTTTGACATTTACGTCATTATGACAACACAGTTTTAAGATCCTGTATGTTTGTTAAAAGACCAGTAATAAGAACACCGGCAAATAACTTTATTTATACCTGAAGGAGCAATTTACACTGCCAGTTATTAGAAAATCTGTTCTGCATTGACCCTCAGGTGTCTGTACATTCAATTCTATTTGCTCCAAAGCAGTGTCACCTGTTTTATTTGTCGCTTGATACCTCCAAACCTAATGGGATAATAGAAAGAATTTTAAAAAAATCCACCAAGACCTTAAATTATAGATACTCGACTCTTGTACCAATAAGAGAGAACATAGCAGGACGACTTGATTTCCTTCCAAACTTCTACAATATCTAAAAATAACTCTTTAATTGATGTAATATATGAAGTTAAGATTGCAATTCATTTATCATATGTTTTTAAGGTATCAATTAACATTTCCCTTGAATGTCTTGAATTTTAATTGCTATTACACATAGGCTCTATAAATTAAGCCATCGCTCTCTGCCTGATGAGAAGTAACAGATTCTAATTAGTTTACCATTATTCAAGACTCCCATGTGGTTTTCAACAAAGGTAAAGGTTGCCATTGGATTTTTGGAGAAGCAATGTTGGGCCTCTCAGTTAAATTAGCCATGGAGATACTAAAAGGGTTCTCTAGGGCTTGAGGTACCAAAAGGAAACCACCGTATTCACTGTGGTGGATGGGATGCTAAAAAAAGGTGAGCACCGGTATCAGGATGCAGCTTTTGCGGTCAGTGATGGTGAGAATATTTGCTTTTCTGAATATAGTTAATTGTTCCTTGGGAGTCGATTTCCCCATCTTCATGGATTGAGAAATTCTAAGAATGGGTCAATAAATTTGAGGGTGGTCATCTCCCCTCATTCCAATAGGGGTAGATGGAATTAAATAATAAATATAGTTAGAAAGCTTAGTAAGTGTTTTGTAACGTTTTTAAAATGGGGTTTTGTAAATCAAAGCACGGGCAGAGCTTTTTAAAATAAAATTTACTAAAACTAAAAATAGAGATTAGAGAATGTGTTTGCGATCATTTTCAAACAAATAAAGTAAATTGTGAAATCATATTTAGCATAATTACTATTTAAAATTTAATTACTACATTCTCCAGACTCGTACACTTAATCAAGAAGCCAAAATATCTCCGAAGTTCTAATAACTTAAAACATGAGAAAATATGTAAAGGAAAATGGATATTTTCTTAGGGAGCTTTTTCTGTTGAAACATGAAGTAACACAGTCTAATTTGAGGAAAAAAAAAGATTTGATTAAAAAGATTAAAAGTGCGGGAACTTGGATTTGAATGTGAGGACAGATATAGCATTAGGATGCAGGATGCACCAAAAAGAAAAAGATATAGCTTCTAAAATCACAAACCCTTCTTCAGTCAACTTACCACAGGTTGGGATATTAGTCTCTTTTGGAACTCCTCCTTAAAGTTGCACTTCCCTTTACTGAGAGAGAAAACATTACCACTCAACTCTCTCGCCTGAAGCAATTTCGAAGTTCTTGCTCCAATCCGAGATGAATTGGTTGGCTGCCACAACACAAGTCCAAGAGTTAATTACAAATGTTAACGACTGAACCTAGAATAAAAGTGGGAAAAGTGTTAGTGAGGCAGCCACAGTAACACATTTAGAAAACCTGAGATCTGTATTTAGTTTGTCACAGGAAAACAAAAAACATTTTTCATCAGACGTTCAAAAGAAAAAATTACAGTAAATCCTCAAAGCAATCAAATATGGACACAAACAACCTTCTTCCCAACATTCTCAAAGAAGGTTTTTCATAAACTATTCAACTAAATAAGTAAATATACCAAAAGACTAACTGTTGTACTTCTACTTAAATTTGAAAGCGCCACAACTAAAACATTGACTAAAAACACTCACATTTACTTAGCATCTGATGCTCACCAACGACTCACACTTAGTACAATGTTGCCTGAGAAAATTCTAAAAATCACAAAACCTTACCTTCCCAACATATACTGATATACATAGAAATAGAACCAATATCCATTAACTAAAAGAAGTCATAATTGCTGCCTAATGTAAGCATAATGCATTAAAGAGACACATACACACACATAAATTGAGGTTCCAGCGAGGATATCCTTAATTTAATAAGTTGACCAGGCTAAAAGACAAAAAAAAAAAAAAAACATAAATTGAAATCTCATTATGTTTATATATATATATATATCAGTATGAGAATGTCCCCGAGAAGGACTCACCAATAATTAAAAGCTGGTTTTACGATGGGCATGTATGATAAATTACCTGGGTAGGTTCTGAATTTGGTTTCTGAGCAGCGGTTGAAGAAGAGCGGGAAGTACCCGGAATTGGTCCTTTGATTGGGAAGTACCTGTTCTTCTCCGCATCAAAATAAAACCCAGGAAGCTCTGCAACTTATAACAACAATTCATTAGACCAAACCAGAACAGAACAAATAGAGTAAAATTCGCAAAACAAAGACAAATAACCTTGAGGCATTGAATCGTTTTGCTAGAGGAATATGATGAATTGCTTAGAGCAAAACAAGGCTGCTTTGTGTAAGAAGAAGTGGTGGAAACGTTTAAATTTGTTGCTTTTGTAACTTATTTTATATTTTAAGATAGAAAGCCCATTTCGATGGTGGGACTTACATAAATGGGCTTTTGATCCGGCCCAACCATGAAATAAATTCACAGAACCAATTCAAATGGGCTGTCGTGTCTCGGTTTTTTTTTTTTTTTTTTTTTTAATAAATCCCGCGGAGTCGCGGAGATTTGGGCTCAGGCAGGTAAAAACACAATTTATTATAGGGGTAGGCAAATTAACCGAACGGAGTCGAAAATATCAGTTCGGTTCGATTTTTGATTTATGTTTGAGTTAAACCAATCGATTTGGTTCGGTTTGATTTAAACCGTGAGCCAATCGGTTTGTAAAATCATGAACCGAACCGACCGAATCGATTGGTTTGTGAGTTAATTCTTCTAAAAAATCGGTTCGGTTCGATTCGGTTTAGTTCCGATCGGTTCTTAATGTTTTGAACTGATCGGTTTTCGATTTGGTTTAATCTTTGCCCACCCCTAATTTTTCATAGTCATTCATTGACAGATCGGATACGAGTATTGGAATCAATGGTGGATCTAGTAGGGGCAGTTGCCCCCATTGGCCCCACAAAATTTTTATATTTTTATATTTTATTAATTTATTATATAAATATATATTAGAAAATAACAATAATTAAATAACACTCATAAATACATTTATTTTTAAGTTTTTAAGTTTTATTTTTTTAACATAATATATAGGCTCAAGTCTAAATTAGTTAAAAGAAATCCAATACACATTTTTGCATCATTCTCATTCTTAAACATGTCTAAATTAAAACAAATAATAAAATAATAATAATCTTTCTTTCTATAATTCCCTAATCCCTATCGATTTCTTCATTTCTCTTCAACTTTGTTTTTTTCACTACCAGCAATAGCAAGCAATCAACGGTTCAATATTTGACTATATATTTTTTTAAAATCCACTCATTTATGTGTTTTTCCATTTGCAAAGGAATAAAGATTCCATTATATTTAAATAAAAAAAAAACCATGTTTATGCTTAGGTTTGGTTATTGAACTTCTAATTTATGAATATATTTGTAGTTATTTTTTTACTAAATTACGTCGTGTACATTTGTAATGTATAAAATATTCACATATCAATATAAATATAAATATTTTATATGTTTTTTATTTAAGTTTGCCCCCACTGACTTGATTTTCTGAATACGTCACTGATTGGAATCCCCGTTAAAATAGAGATAAAGTCCCTACGTAAACGGAGATTCGCTCGGGGGACCAGTACGTTAGGGTAAGGGAATAAGTTTCGTACCCATTAATTGAACGAGATGAATACGGATATTGACATCCCCATACGATATCACTAATAAGGTAGTTGGGTTTGGCCTTTAAGCTGTCAAGGGACAATAGAATTTGATCATGAATAATGTTATTGGGTTGCAAAGTATCGTTGGCTACTATAATGCGTTGGCGTGTCAAAGGAGCAGGTCCTTAAAGTTGAAATTAATGATGACTGACTTCTAAATAAACGATTGTTAACTAGGTCATCTAAAGTCCGAAAAAGATGAACAGTTAAATTTAAGCTAAGAAGATGAGAACTAAATAAATTTTGATCTACTACAATTATAAAATGAATACTTTGATTATTGGAATTCTAATTTAAAAAAAATTGAATTATTAATAGATTAAAACTACTGGAAATCTAATTATAAAGGAAATTAAAATCCTAAAAAAATTAAACTATAGGCTAAGATACTTAACTTGAATTGTTATTTTTTTGGATATAGTTGGGTGTCATTCTCAGTTGACAATTCCTATTTTTGTACGTCTTCGAGAAAACTTTTCCCTCTCATTTCATGCAACTACCTTTGTGTCATGAGAGGGGCTGGCCTAGAGGAGGTAACTTCTCATTTCAATGATACTCGAGAGTATTACATGTGGCTCGGCAATTTAGGCAGTTGTCTAAAATCTCACTTCAAATAAAATATTTTATAAAAATTTGTGTTTATATATTTAAGTGTATTATAAAATTATTATTAATTTTTAATTAAAAAATAAAATAAAATTTCTCTAATTGATTAGTTAATTGTAGTACATTTTAGTAAACATTTATCTTGATCTTTTTTATTTTCCAAACAAATAATATATTATTTTCCTTTTCTAAAAATATTTATAATTTAATAATATCTTATTAAGTTTTTTCATTTACGACTCCAAAAAAATGTACAAAATAATATTTGTTTGTATGTAAAATAGAAAAAAAGAAGATTAAGATGGCATTTCATCCGATATGCAGGTTCATGCATCATCCTCCCAGATTCAGTTCTCATGTTTGATGTCGAGTTCATTGGCAAGGAGACTTTCGTCAGCTGTGCGTCTTTTGTAGGAGGCGCATGTCTCCGAGATGCACCTAAGCGCCCCTCATAAAAATGAGTGAGAAAAATCTTATCCGAACTAACGAATTCAATCTGAAATCAAGTTGTAAAATATATTCTTTTAATAAATTAAGATAGATTTTAAGGTGAGTTTTAAATTTCGAGAAACACATTATTTTTATATATTTTAAATGAATCTCACAAATATTCAATGTTTGTTACTATTGGAAACCTCTATTTTTGTGTTTGATTCTTTTGGGGTGTAAAAGCATCAGAAATGTGAAATAGAAAGGAACCTTAAATGTGATGCATAGGGCTTCTATGGCTCTTATTTGTTGCCATAGAAGACTCGAAACGAACCTTCCATTCAAAAGAGACTTTTCAGACTTGTCACCTTATTTGTTTGTATTGTGTGCAGAGGGCTTTTCCAATTTGATGAAGAGAGTAGAGGAGAGGAAGCTGATCCAGGGACTGGAATTTAACCAGGAGCTCTCCATTACTCATCTCCTTTTTGCAGACGATAGGTTGATCTTCACAAGGGCGACGATAGTGGATTGTGTTGTGATTCACTGATCACTCTAGAGTGTATTTGAGGAAAAACCGAATGATTTTCTATTAATCTCAAGAATAGAAATACAAAGTATTAAACTTTACAGAGCAAAAAACTTCACAGCAACACTCTCTATACAACCTTTTGGGATGATTTTCACTCACTGCAAGTGCCTGTATTTATAGGCAAGGCTTGCACACAATTGTCAACAAGACAACAGTAAATCCCTGATTTTGTGGCAGATTTCATGGCAACACCGAAAGTTTGTTTGGCTGTTTCCACCGAAAGTTGATGTGCATGGTTTGTTTTCTTCATGCATGGCAGCTTCCTGGCAGTGGCTTGCAGCTGGAAGCCTTCTGGACATGGTGGGAAACTTGCATGCTTGATGCAAAGCTGGATATTACAATTCTCCCCCTCCAGCTGTGTCTGAAAATAATCGTCATCTGACAGCGATCCCGGCTATGTCTCTGCACGGCTCTAGCTAGTCTTAACAGTTGTTGATCCATTACTTCGTGTATCAAATGATAGCGAATATCAATGTGTTTCTTCCGGGAATGATACATTGAGTTTTTGCTCAAGTCCAGAGCATTTTGACTATCACAATGTATCTTGTATTATGTCTGCTTGATCCCTAACTCTTGGAGAAAACGCTTTAACCTTAACATTTCTTTTTCTGCCTCAACTATAGCAATGTACTCAGCTTCTGTTGTGGCTAATGCAATACACCTTTTCAATCTTGACTGCCATGACACAACCCCCCTACAAAAGTGTAGATGAAACCCGATGTAGATTTCCTACCATCAAGATCTTCTGCCATATCTGAATCTGTATAGCCTTCCAAGATTGGATCAGCTCCCCCGTAGCACATTAGAAACTTCGATGTACTCTTGAGGTACATGAGAAACCATTTGACTGCCTCCCGGTGTTGCTTTACAGGGTTATAGAGAAAACGGCTCACTACACCCACTGCGTGTGCAATATCTGGCCTGATACATACCATTGCATACATTAGGCTTCCAACAGCTGAAGAATATGGTATTGATGACATCTCCTCTATCTCTTTATTGGATGAGGGACACGAACTCTTGCTCAGTTTGAAATGGTGACTGGTTTGGCTTTCTGTATATCGAACCTCATGATTATTCGTTCAATATAAATTTCCTGTGAAAGCCACAACTTCTTATTTTGTCTATCACGAACAATCTCCATTCCAAAAATTTGTTGAGCTGGTCCTAAGTCTTTCATGTCGAAAGACTTAAATAGTTCATTCTTCAACTGGCTGATCTTCGCTGCTTCTTATCCACCAATCAACATGTCGTCCACATAAAGTAGAAGAGCAACGAAATTTCCATATGGAAACCTCTGAATGTATACATATTGATCTGATGCAGTTCTTTTATATCACTGACCCACCATGAATGAGTCAAACTTTTTGTACCACTTCCTCGGTGTTTGCTTGAGCCCGTACAAGCTCTTATTCAGCTTGCAAACAAGGTTTTCTTTTCCTGAAACCTTGAATCCTTCTGGCTGCTCCATGTAGATTTCTTCATTCAGATCACCATGAAAAAATGTTGTTTTGACATCCATTTGTTCAAGTTCTAAGTTCAAACTGGCTACCAATCCTAGGATAACTCGGATTGAATCCATTTTTACCACTGGTGAAAAGAACTCATCAAAGTCAATTCCTTTTTTTCTGTAAGAATCATTTGACTACTAGCCGAGCTTTGTGTTTCACCACATTTCCGCTGCCATCTTTCTTGAGCTTGAACACCCATTTATTCTTCAATGCCTTCATTCCATGCGGGAGCTTGACTATCTCATAAGTGTTATTTTTCTACAGAGATTATATTTCATCCTGCATTGCGTGCAACCATTTGTCTTTGTCTTTATGAGATACAATTTGGTTGAAGGTTTCTGGATCCCCCTCGTCAATAAGCAGAATGTATTCTGATCTTGAGTATCTGGATAATGGAATCCGACCTCGCTCAGATCTTCGTACTGAAGGTTCACTGGTTTCTGGCTGCCTGTTATTCTGATCTGTGGATGATCATGTAGCCTCTGATGGAGCAGGCTGCAGCTCCCCCTGCTCAACACCACCTTCCTCCTCCGGTTCTGCTTCTGGCATGTCTTGCACCCCATCATCATCTGTGGCCACTCGTGTTGGTGCTGGGGTTGTGTCTGGATTTGTATCAGCTTTTTCGGCACTGGAATTAGAAGACATCTTGGGCTTTTCAATGTCTTATATTGTCTGGTCTTCGAGAAACACTACATCTCTGCTTCTGATGACCTTCCTTTCCTTTGGGTCCCATAGCCTGTATCCAAATTCCTCGTCTCCATAGCCTATGAAGATGCATGGAGTAGTCCTTGCATCGAGCTTCTGCCTGAGCTCATTGGATACATGTGCAAAGGCTAAACAACCGAATGTTCAAAGATGAGAATATGAGGGATTCTTACCAGACCACACTTTCTCCGAAATTTCAAAGTTCAATGGAACCGATGGTGATCTATTGATCAGTTAGCAGACGACAAAAACAACTTCTCCCCAGAATGGCTTTGGCAGTTTAGCCATGCTGATCATGCTTCTGACTTTCTCCATAATGGTGCGGTTCATCCTTTCAGCGACACCATTGTGTTGTGGGGTGCAAGGAACAGTCCTTTCGTGTCGAATACCGTGACTTCCGCAGTAGGCATCGAACTCCCTGCAGTGTATTCGCCTTCATTGTCTGTGCGAAAGCACTTCAGTTTCTTCCCTGTTTCACGCTCGACCATGTCATGGAACAGTTTGAAGTAGTCCAGTATATGATCCTTTGATTTCAGAAAATACACCCATACTTTCCGAGAAATATCGTCAATAAAAGTCAAAAAATATTTATTACCGCCTAGTAAATTTACCTCCAAGGGACCACAAACATCAAAGTACACCAGACTGAGTAACTCTGATTTTCTTGTAGAAGTGAAATTGAAAGAGACTCTGTGTTGCTTACCGAAAAGACCGTGATTGCAAGGATCCAGAGCAGTATTTTTGGAGACAGTGATTAGATCCTTCTTTGTCAAGGTAGACAACCCCCTTTCACTCATGTGACCGAGTCTCTGGTGCCACAGATTCTGAGAAGCCTCCGGTTCAGCTACATTGAGGCTTTCTGCACAAATCTTCACATGAGTCTTATATAGAGTTCCACAAATATGTCATCGGGCGATGACCATGACACCTTTTATCATTCTCCAAGTGTCATTGCTGAAGTGGCTAACATAGCCCTGTTTGTCAAGGGCTACCCCCGAGAGTAAGTTGAGCCGAAGTTCTGGAACATGTCTTACCTCCTTCAGGGTTATTGTATACCCTGCATTTATCCGCAACTGTATTTAACCAATTCCCACTATCTGAGAAGAACTAGTATTCACCATCTTCACTGCTCCAAAGTCTTATGCTTTATATGTTATGAAGAAGTCCATGTGAGGAGTGACATGGTAGGATGCTGCAGTATCTACCACCCACTCGACATCCTGAGTTGCGGTGTGAAGGCATTCTTCTTCCTGGCCGGAGTATATAGCTACATCTCATGTGGTAACTACTAGTGTCTCCGTAATATTCTTTTTCGGCTGGTTATTGCCTTGTTCCTGCTCTCGTTGCAGTTTCCGGCAATTCTTCTTCAAGTGGCATTCTATGCCACAATGGAAGCACTTGTATGTAGGCTTTCTCTCGTCCTTGGATTTACCTCTGCTTTTGCCTCTGCCTTTCCCTTTACCTTGATTTTTCTTCGGTTCTCTTCCTCGATGCTCTGAGACAAAGGCTTCTGTTTGATCTGAGCCCACGTCTTTTCTTCTGGTCTCCTCATTTGACAAGGCATCTTTTACCATAGGCATGGTAAGTTTGCCTACAGGAGCTAAGTTACTAAGAGTAACCACCAGTGTCTCTCAGCTATCAGGAAGGGAACTGAGTAGCAAGAGGGCTTGAACTTCATCTGCAAGTTGCATGTCTACTGCAGACAACTGGTTCACCAGGCTTTGGAACTCGTTGGTGTGTTCTGCAATGGAAGTTTCACTCCGTAGCTACAGGTTAACCAAACGCCTCATTATTAAGGCTTTATTCCGAGCTTTCTTGGCCTGGAACATGTCTTCCAGCTTTATCCACATTTCATAAGCATCCGTATCCTGTGCTACGTGGTGGAAGACATTGTGACCGATCCACTGTCTAATCTGACCCAGATTTCTGTTATTGAGTTTGTTAAAGTCATACTCTTTAACAGATTCTGGTCTCACTCCCTTCACCTTGATATCATCAAACAAATCTTTACAGTATAAATAATCTATCATCTGAGGTCTCGAGAGGGAGTAATTAGTTACTGTCAGCTTGATCATTGTACCAGAAAAGGAATCTTCCATTTCCATTTTAAGTTTTAAAGTTTAAAATGAAAATAGGTTAAAATCGGGGCTGAATTTCACAAATCATAGGTCACCGTTGCGTCCGGAACGGTCGAAAATGGTGGAATAGACACTTCTTTGGTCTAAATCCGACTCATAGACTGATCTGTAAATTTCTAAAACTTCTGAGGCTAAATTATAAATTTCAAAGACTTCAGGGGGCTAAATAAAATTTACCAGACTGCTGATGTGGCAAATAACGTGGTAGTGCTGACATGGAAAAAGTGGAACCGGCTTGCTGATGTGGCTGACACGTGGCGCTGACGTGGCTGATGACGTGGCTGATGACTTGGCAGGCTGACGTGGCATGTAGGCTGGTGTGGCAGCTTGTGTGGCGATGATGTGG
The DNA here is from genome assembly GCA_019454045.1 of Zanthoxylum bungeanum. Lineage (NCBI taxonomy): Eukaryota > Viridiplantae > Streptophyta > Magnoliopsida > Sapindales > Rutaceae > Zanthoxylum > Zanthoxylum bungeanum. The sequence goes on from SKCR01030559.1 coordinate 24,011, forward strand.
TGCCACGTGGTCGTCTTCTTCCTCCAACTGCGCATGGGGCATCTAAACGAGACTGGTCTCCACTCGCTGGCGCATGCAGGCACGTGCGGCTTCCTCAGATCTTTGTTTGATCGTCGGAAAATACCACCGAGCTCGTCTCGACTTGAACTAGTTAATGGTACCTTCAAATTTGATTTTTGACAACTTTGCCGGAACTCGAATTTTCCGAACCAAGCTCCGTTTTTCGGTTTTACGACCCCAAAGTAGAACCTACGCTCAGATACCACTTGTTGTGATTCACTGATTACTCTAGAGTGTATTTGAGGAAAAATCAAATGCTTTTCTATTACTCTCAAAAATAGAAATATAAAGTATTAAACTTTACAAAGCTAAAAACCTCACTGCTACACTCTCTATACAACTCTTTGGGATGATTTATAGGCAAGGCTTGCACACAATTGTCAATAAGACAACAGTAAATCCCTGATTTTGTGGCAGATTTCATGGCAACACCGAAAGTTTGTTTGGTTGTTTCCACCAAAATCAACTCCACTGAAAGTTGATGTGCATGGTTTGTTTTCTTCATGCATGGTAGCTTCATGGCAGTGGCTTGCAGCTGGAAGCCTTCTGGACATGGTGGGCAACTTGCATGCTTAATGTAAAGCTGGATATTACAGATTACCAGATTTTGAACACCATTTTGGAAAGATATGCAGCAGCCTCAGGATTAGTTTTTAACATGGACAAGTCCTCCATGTTCTTCAGCGACGATGTAGCAGCAGCCAAAGCCTCTGAAATCATGGACATACTAAACCTTAGGGTGGTTTCAAGACATGAAAAATATTTGAGTCTGCCATCGATGGTAGAAAGGGGAAAGAAAAGTTTCTTCAATGAGATAAAGCTCAAAGTAATGAAGAAAATCTCGGGGTGGCAGAACAAATTTTTCTCATGTGGGGCAAGTAAATTTTAATTGAATCTGTAGTTTAAGCAGTTCCAATTTATACAATGAGCGTTTTCAGAATCCCTCAAGGATTATGTGATGATATTCATAAAGAAATGGCTAAATTATGGTAGGGATCTTCAGAAGAAAAAAGATGTATCCATTTGAGGAGATGGGAAAAAATATGTCATGCTAAACAGAGATGGGGTTTTGGTTTTAGGGACATCTCCAGCTTTAATCAAGTTTTGCTGGCTAAGTAGAGGTGGGACTAATAACTTGCCCAGTTGCAAGAGTTTTGAAAGCAATATACCTCAGCAAGTGTAGCTTGCTAGAAGCAACTGTAAGTTTTCGTCCATCCTTCATATGAAGAAGCATAATGTGGGGAAGAAAGGTCATTCATCAAGGTTACAGATGGCAGATTAGTGAAGATAAGAAATCTACAATATATCAGAGTAATTGGATGTCTAGACCTCACAGTTTCAAACTTTTATCAGCTTATTACATCCAAAACACAGCTACTGTTTCTAGTCTGATAAATGAAAACCAACAATGGAATAAGGAAATGTCGGAGCAGCTTTTTGAGGAAGAAGAGGTTACGATTATCAAGAGAATTCCTTTGCCAAAAATGCTGAAAAGAGATTAGATTTGCTGACACAATGATAAAAGGGGTGAATACTCGGTGAAGAGTGGATACCAGCTAGCTTTTAGGATAAAGTTCCCTGATACCATTGGCTGCTCAGAAGATAAATTTCAACAATGAAGTCTTAAATGAGGCTTAAACCTTCATGAAAAAAATCAAAATTTTCATGTGGAGAGCTGCAAATAACCTGCTTCCAACTGCGGATAATTTGTGGAAGAAGAATGTGATCCAAAACCCGATCTTCCAAAGATGTTTTAAATGGGTTGATGATGTGCTACATAGCCTGATAAAGTGCAAGCTTTCATTGACAATTTGGAGAAACTCTGCCACTCTAGAAGACATACCCATGACAGAAGCAGAGGGTATGCTAAATGTGCTGGCCGAGGTTGATGGAAAGCAAAACAAAGAAGGAATTGAGAAGGTTGTTGCATTTTTCTGGTCAATATGGCTTTCCAGAAACTTGTGGCTAATGCAGGGAAAACATGAGAGTCATTTCACAATATTAGGGAGGGTCGAGGCCATTATGGAGTCTTTCCAAAGAGTCAAGATTCCAGTGATGAAGCAAATAAATATAATGGAGCCAAACCTCTCAAACCAATGGAGACCCCCTACAGACGGATGGATAAAATTGAATGTGGATGCTTCGATCAGAGAATCTCAAAACAAGTCGAACACGAGGATCATTTTCAGGGACTCTATTGGGAAGGTTACAGTAGAAACTGTAAAGAACAACAAGTTCTGTTGTGATTTTCTGATCACTGAAGAGTGTTTATGAGGAAAAATTGATTTCTATTACTACAAGAACATAATTTACAAAATATTTAAACTTTACAAAAAAAACTCACTCTCTACACTTTCTTAACTTTCTTGCCTTGAAGCTTACACTCTAAACTCTCTTACTTGGAGTTTTTTGTTGGGGATGATTTGAGCTCTCAAATAAACTCTCAATTTATAGCCAAAGTTATAGCTCAAAAGTCAACAAAAAAACAAATTCACCTAAAACTATTTTGGTGATTTGCATAATTTTCAAAAGATGTTGCTCCATTGACAAAAGTATGATCTCAATATTTGATAATGATGGTATGACATTTGCTGGACATTACAATTCTCCCCCTCCAACTGCATCCGAAATAATTTTCATCTGACAGCTATCCCGGTTATGTCTCTGCAGATCTCTGGCTTGTCCCGATTGACCACCTTCGTTGACATGTCGGTTGTGTATCTGCACAAATCACTTCACTGTGTCTTTATACAGTAATCTTCCGCTATGTCTATGCATAGTACACTTCACAATGTCTCTGCATAGTACTTTTTTGATGTGTTTATGCACAACATAGTTCTGCTGTCATGTTTTTTCACCCATTTATTACTCATTACCTTCTTGCCTTGTGGGAAACTCTCTGGCTCCCCCTCATCAGTAAGCAGAATATATTTAGATCCCGGAGATCTAGTTGATGGAATTCTGCATCGCTCAGATCTTCTTGTCTGAGGTCCATTAGTTTCAGGAGGTCTATCATCATCCAAATCTGTGGATGATATTGTAGCATCTAGTGGAGAGGGTTGCGGCTCCCCCTGCTCAACACTCTATTTTGTAATCTCTAATGGAGCGGGTTGTGTCCCCCCTGCTAGACATCCTTTTTTTCCTTCTCCAGTTCTGCTACTGAAATATCATGCACCATATCAATGACCAATTGTGCTGGTGCTCAGTCTGGATTTCTGCCAGTAGGAAACAACTTTCCTTAGCATGGCGGAAGTTTCTTGTGGTGGCACCGGGTCCGGTATGGATCTTTAAAATTTTCTTTGCCTTCTCCATTTGTTGTAGTAACCGAATTCAATCCTTTGATGTCCAACACTTGGATCAACCACTCGATCTTCCGAACTATGACTCGAAACCAACAAACCGAAGTGTGGGCTTCACTCACAAAGATCAAATCTCTAAACTATTTAGAGAATCAAAGTGTCACAATGGTGTTTGGCTTTTTGGAATTTTAAATACTCCCACAACACTTGTGAATATTTGAAGTTCTTCTCTCTTTTCTTTCTCACAACACTTGTGTGAATGAATGCAAAGTGTTAACCTTAGGAAGTGAGAGAAATGGTAGAGATTATATTCTCTTACACAAGCCAACTAACCTTGTCATTAAGCATCTAATGCTTTCTTGCAATGGCCAACACAAAAATGTGAATGCTACATAAGAAATGATAAGTTAAATACAAGGACTTTGTCATTAAGCATCTAATGCTTTCTTTCAATGGAAAACACATAAATGTGGAGGCCATACCAAAACATAAAATGCATTAGCTAATGACAAATACATTAGGTATATACATGCCACCTAATAGACATAATTGTTTGGATGACATGGTAAGCCATATGGCTTTGTCTCCAATGGTAAATAAAAATCAATATCTAAATAATGATTTATTTACCTTCAATTATGTTGTAGTAATTATCTCATAATTATTACTAACTTGATTATCTCATAATAAAATTTTTTTAGAAAACATTAAGTTAAAATAATTTAACACAGTTTTCATTTCTGACAATAAATATTATTAATCTCATTAATAATATATAAATATAAAGTGAACATATATTTAGACAATTTAAATATATTAGGTTTTCTATAGTTAATCGAGCTAGCACGGGGACTAAATGGACCTACGCTTCCGAGATCCAATAATTCCGAAATATTAATTAAACTCTTTAATCAAATATTACGAATTATTAACTCCGCGTTATTCCACTAAAAACTCGAAGTTGAACTCCTGTTACCGTAGATGGATAAAATAAAACCGAACATCTTCGATGTCCATCGATATAGTCATTACATATAGATATAGTCATTCACGAATATCTCATAAATAGAGCCGGGTCAAAAGTCCGTTAAACCCTCTAAATATTTTGTCTCTTAAGCACCATTGATTCTATAATGAACAATTAATTCATAACAATTATGAATATAAAACTTTTTATTCGCAATAGAAAATTTGAGCGCTCAAATTGTTCAAACCCCGAATCAACTCTTAAAAATATATTCTTCTGCTTCTCATAAGAAGGAGTGAATTCCATATCTATGTAAAACGCTCCCAGCTACACAGCAAACCATATCCCCAAAATATGTAGTTATTGGCCGGAAATGCAACACCAACCTCACCATAGTAAATCAAAGGACATAGTCTGTCATGCAGGAGTTCGTAGTACACCCAGGATTAAAATCGATCCATATATGACCATCTATTAGATGAAATGAATTTCTTCGGTTAACAGATATTAAAAGAAATTCGTATTTATCTGAGTCTAGTCCTATATGATCTCATCATACAAGGTACCTCCATTCCCATGTCACTACATGAACGATCCCGGATCAAGGTCGTCATACAAGTATAGAATGGACCGCAGCTATAGATAAACCACAAATAAAGTACCCTATTTGTTTGCTCTCTACGGACTATTTAGATTACTAACTCCAGACTTAAATCCTCTTGTGCATCAAACATACAATAAGTCTGAAGGTACAATAGTAATCATGGTAAACAAGACAATTGGACAATATGTGATATAAATCAAACAACTTTGATAAACTGAATAATGCATTTATTATTATTACAATAATCAATTCTGTTTACAATACATGAAGCTTTAAGACATAAATCCCATAATTGGTGAGCTCATTTAACAGTTCAGTTAACGTAAAAGTCAACTTATTCATAGAACAATCGCTTTTAAACTGCAGGAAACTCTTCGGAAGGGTTTCCATGATCATTGTCACATGACTTTGTACATTGATACGTGCACCATGGGTTTCAGCCATATTAAGATGAGACATCATCCTTAACACATGGTCTCGGACCGATGTGCCTTCCTTTATTATAGCGGTCAATACATAGACTATTGCCTCATGTTGTTACCGGTCTGAAGGTTGCCCAAACATGTTATGTAATGACTGCATAATCATTGATGCTGTCACTATAGGATCATGTTGTGCAGCAAGAACCTCAGACATGGATGCTATCAAATAGATATGGGCTTTCTCATCAGCTTTAATCCAATTATTATAGGCATTACGTGCAGCTCTGCCAGCATTTGGTGCTGGCTTAGGAGGACATTCCTCCATTAGGACAAATTTAAGGTCTTCGTAGACCAAGATAGCATTCAAGTCACTTTTCCATTTAACATAATTATCCCCAGTTAATTTTTCATGTTGTTTGAGAATTGAGATTATTACAGATGCCATGGCTGAAAAAATAATAAACATGTATTCAACATTCATTCGTCGCATATTAAAATTGTCAAACATTTAGGCATAAAATTAAACATGATGCATGATCAATGTATAATGAATTAGAAAACAAAAAGAATTATTATGTCATGGTTATCTATCATCCCACAAATAAGTGCCGATGTAGGGTAGGTCAAGTATTCGTATGATAGACTGAGATATTCTCAATTGATTTATATATCTGAAATAACTCTAATTCCTATATTAATCAACTACCGTTATTTTGATCAATGAAGCTTTGATTAACAACTTAATCATTCCTTTATGAGTGTGACCCATTATTTCGGAATCCTTGGACTTAACTAGTGAAAGCAAAGCCGTCTCGAGGTGCCTATTGAATATCACATTTCTGGATAACAATGGAGATCATGGGATATATTGTGGTATACCCCTCTCCCACTCACTATTTTGAAGTGTAAGGTTTTTATCTCACTAGTAGCTTATGAATCTTAGATTATGCTCGGCTAAAGTCATAACCTTATTAATACTAGTTGATAATTTAGTGATCTAACCAATTTTAATTCTTAAAATTTTATTCACTAATCTCGATTAGTTTCTACTAATCATTTAACTTAATTAAACTAATTTAATCAAGTTGTTATAGTGATCTAATCAATTTAACTCTTAAATTATTAGTCCACTAATAGGTTTTAAAATTTAGAATTCAACGAACGGACTAAATGTCATTAAACCATTTAATCGATAAAAGCACATTATTTATCCTAACGGTACGTGGTATTATATCCCGAGTGTAGACCATATTACTGTCCATTCGGAATCGACTATGGAATTTACATCCGGGTTTCCATCCTATATACTAAGGTAAATAATGTACTCATAAGGTCCATTTGTTTCTAAAACTTGAATTCACATTTTTTTAACCTTTAAACCAATTAATCTTATTAATCCTTTTGCATGCATCTCATATTCTTATTTAACATTTAAATTACATAAAATCATATTTTATGACTAGAATATCATGCATATCTACATGTTATGTCATGTGAAAATACAAGAGTAGACACCCTAGGCTATATGACATGTTATTAAACACTTAAAACATACATATTAACCCAGGCCTGGGGTCGCGACGCGACCTGGTGGGAGTCGCGACACCTAGAAGACCAGAAACTAAAAAGCTTCAGGTCAATATTGCGTCGCGACGCAATCGAGGCAGTAGCCTCTGCATCCGTATGTTGGGCGTGTCGCGATGCGCAAAGGAGTTGTGTCGCGACGCGCCTCTATTTCAAGGGGCTGGAAATATGCGAAACAAACACATTTCAAATTGCGTTGACCAGGCTCTTATTTTTCTATACTAATCTAATTAGTACAATAAATCCAAGATATCCATTGGTCTTCAAATGTTCCAAGGAGTATTGTTGAGTTCTTTGCGGAATTTATTCGTCAAAAGTCCTTCGCGGCATCGGCTCCTCCAAGTTACAAAAATGGTTACATAATGAACTTATTACAAAGGAAATGAACTTACAACACTTGAAAGAATATGACCTTATGGTCTTACATTTCTAATGCTAAAAACAAGAGCCGGAAAAAATAACGATCAACGCAACACATTCATCATATGAATCAAAAGTAAACATCACATGAACATTAAAACCACTCATCTCATGAATCTAATTGTGCCTACTCATCACAACATGCAAAATTAATAATCTATATCTCATATAAATTATTAAAACTAAAATGAGAAAGGTTAAGAAAACTTTTCAACCTTAAGCTCTCGATGCCAATTGTAGGAAACGACTTTCCTTAGCGCGGTGGAAGTTGCTTGTGGTGGCACCGGGTCCGGTATGGATCTTTAAAATTTTATTTGCCTTCTCCCTTTGTTGTAGTAGCCGAAAACAATTCTTTGATGTCCGACACTTGGATCAACCACTCGATCTTTAGAACTATGACTTGAAACCAACAAACCGAAGTGGGGGCTTCACTCACAAAGATCAAATCTCTAAACTATTTAGAGAATCAAAGTGCCACAATGGTATTTGGATTTTTGGAATTTCAAATACTTTCACAACACTTGTGTATATTTGAAGTTCTTCTCTCTTTTCTTTCTCACAACACTTGTGTGAATGAATGCAAAGTGTTAACCTTAGGAAGTGAGAGAAATGGTAGAGATTATATTCTCTTACACAAGCCAACTAACCTTGTCATTAAGCATCTAATGCTTTCTTGCAATGGCCAACACAAAAATGTGAATGTCATACCAAAGCATAAGAAATGATAAGTTAAAGATATGGACTTTGTTATTAAGCATATAATGCTTTCTTTCAATGGAAAACACATAAATGTGGAGGTCATAACAAAGCATAAAATGTATTAGCTAATGACAAATACATTAGGTGTATACATGCCACATAATAGACATGATTGCTTGGATGACATGGTAAGCCATATGGCTTTGTCTCCAATGGTAAATAAAAATCAATATCTAAATAATGATTTATTTACCTTCAATTATGTTGTAGTAATTATCTCATAATTATTACTAACTTGATTATATCATAATCAAGACTTGATTATATCATAATCAAGACTTGATTATATCATAATCAAGACTTGATTATCTCATAATCAAAAAATTCTAGAAAATATTAAGTTAAACTAATTTAACATAGTATTCATTTGTGACAATAAATATTATTAATCTCATTAATAATATATAAATATAAAGTGAGCATATAATTAGATAATCTAATTATATTAGGTTTGCTACAGTTAATCGAGCTAGCACGGGGACCAAATGGACCTACGCTTCCGAGCTCCAATAATTCTGAAATATTAATTAAACTCTTTAATCAAATATTACGAATTATTAATTCCGTGTTATTCCACTAAAAACTCGAAGTTGAACTCACATTACCGTAGATGGATAAAATAAAACTGAACATCTTCGGTGTCCATCGATATAGTCATTACATATGGATATAGCCCTTCACGAATATCTCATAAATATAACCGGGTCAAAAGTCTGTTAACCCCCTCTAAATATTTTATCTCTTAAGCACCATTGATTCTATAATGAATAATTAATTCATAATAATTATGAATATAAAACTTTCTATTCGCAATATAAAAGTTGTGCGCTCAAATTATTCAAATCCTGAATCAACTCTTAAAAAAGATATTCTTCTGCTTCTCGTAAGAAGGAGTGAATTCCATATCTATGTAAAATATTCCCAGCTAAACAACAAATCATACCCCCAAAATACGTAGTTATTGGCTGGAAATGCAACACCAACCTCACCATAGTAAATCAAATGACAGAGTCTGTCATGCAGAAGTTTGTAGTACACTCAGGATTAAAACCGATCAATATATGATCATCTATTAGATGAAATGAATTTTTTCGGTTAACGAATATTAAAAGAAATTCGTATTTATCTGAGTCTAGTCCTATATGATCTCATCATACAAGGTACCTTCATTCCCATGTCACTACATGAACGATCCCGGATCAAGGTCGTCATACAAGTATAGAATGGACCGCAGCTATAGATAAACCACAAATAAAGTACCCTATTTGTTTGCTCTCTACGGACTATTTAGATTACTAACTCCAGACTTAAATCCTCTTGTGCATCAAACATACACTAAGTCTGAAGGTACAATAGTAATCATGGTAAACAAGACAATTGGACAATATGCGATATAAATCAAACAACTTTGATAAACTGAATAATATATTTATTATTATTACAATAATAATTTCCGTTTACAATACATGAAGCTTTAGGACATAAATCCCAACACTGTCGACACTGAAATTGGAAGACATATTGGGCTTTTCAATGTCTTCAATTATTTGGTCTTCAAGACACTCTCCAAATTCTTCATCTCGATAGCCTGGGAATATACATGGAGTTGTCCTTGCATCGAGCTTCTACATGAGCTCATTGGATACATGTGCAACGGCTAAACAACTGAATACTCTAAGGTGAGAGTGAGAGGGATTCTTACCAAACCACACTTTCTCCGGAATCTCAAAATTCAATGGTAGATATGGTGATCTATTGATCAGGTAGCAGGTGGTACGAACAGCTTCTCTCCATAATGGCTTTGGCAACTTAGCCATACTGATCATGCTTCTGACTTTCTCTATAATGGTGCAGTTCATTCTTTCAGCTACACCATTATGTTATGAGGTGCGTGGAACGGTTCTCTCATGTCGAATATCGTGTCTCCTGCAGTAGGCATCGAACTCTCTGGAACTGTACTTGCCTTCATCATCTGTGCGGAGACACTTCAGCTTCTTCCATATTTCATGTTCTACCATGGCGTGGAACAACTCGAACTGATCCATGACTTGATCCTTCGTCTTGAGGAAATACACCCACACTTTCTAAGAAGCATTATCACTGAAAGTCAAAAAATACTTGTTACCACATAGTGAATCAACCTCCAATGGACCATACACATCAAAGTGCACCATACTGAGCAACTATGATATTCTATTTGAACAGAATTTAAACTAGACTCTGTGTTGCTTACCAAACAAATAATGGTTGCAAGGACCTAGTGCAGCATCCTTGGTAAGCTCCTTCATGGTTAGGGTAAACAATCTTCTCCACTCATATGATCGAATATCTGATTCCACAGATTTTGATAAGCCTATTTTTTTAGCTACATTGAGAGTGTCTGCATAAATCCTCACATGAGTCTTGTATAGTGTGCCGCAAGCATGTCCTCGGGAGACAATCATGGAACCTTTTGTCATTATCCATGTTCCATTTCTGAAGTAACTGACATAGCCTTCTTTGTCAAGGGCTATCATCGATAGTACATTCTGCTGAAGTTCTAGAACATGCAGGACATCCTTCAAGATTAATATACACCTGACATTTGTCTGTAACTGAATATCACCCATTCCTACTATCTCAAAGGAACTAATATTTCTTATCTTCACTGAACCAAAGTTTCATACTTTGTAAGTTGTAAAGAAATCCATCAAATGAGTGATGTGGTAGGATGTTGCAGTATCCACCACCCACTCAACATCTTGGGTTGCGGTGTGAATACGTGTTTCTTCTTACATAAAGCATATCGCTATATCTCATTGGACAACTACTAGTGTCTCACTTTCGTTATTCTTCGGCTGGAAATTTCCTTGGCCCTGCTCTCATTACAATTTTCAATAATTCTTCTTTAAGTGGCCTTCTATGCCACAATGGTAGCACTTATAGGTAGGTATCCTTCTGTCTAAGGATCTACCTTTGGTTGTGATTCTGTCTCTCACTCTTTCTCTTCCTCGAGTCTCCATGACGAAGGCTTCTGTCTGTTCTGAGCCAACATCTTTTCTCATGGACTCTTCATTCGACATGACATCTTTTACCATAGGTACGATAAGTTTGCCTTCTGGATCTGAATTGCTTAGAGTAACCATCAGTGTCCCCCAACTATCAGGAAGAGAACTATGTGGTGGGAGGGCTTGAACTTCATCTCATAGCTGCATGTTTATTGCAGATAATTGATTCACCAGGCTCCGGAACTCATTGGTGTGTTCTGCAATGGAAGTTTCACTTCATAGTTTCAAATTCACCAAACTCCTAATTAACAGGGATTTATTTCGAGTTATCTTGGCCTGATACATGCCTTCTAGTTTTATCCACATTTCGTAAACATCTGTGTCTTTTGCTATATGGTGGAAGAAATTGTGGTTGATCCACTGCCTAATCTGACTCAGAGTTCTGTTGTTGAGTTTGTTACAGTCACTATCTTTAACAGAATCTGATCTCACTCCATTCACCTCGATTATATTGAACAGATCTTTGCAGTATAAATAATCTATCATCTGAGGTCTCTAGAGGGAGTAATGGGTTGCTGTCAGCTTGATCATCGCACTAGAAAATGAATCTTTCATTTTCATTTAAGTTTAAATATTAAAAAAATAGATAAAATCGAGGTTGATTTTCACAAATCGGAGATCACTGTTACTTCCAGAACGTTCAAAAATGATGGATTTGACTATTCGTTGGTCCAAATCCGACTCTGGGGTTGATTTGTAATTTTCTAAAACTTTTGGGGCTAAAATATAAATTTCAGAGACATCATGAGGCTCAATAAAATTTAACAGGTATGCTGATGTTCCTGACACGTGGCAGATGATGTGGCTGTTGACTGTAATAGAAATGATGATGTGTTAGATGACTGCACCAGAAATCTGGCGTGGTAGCTGACTGGACCAGATACGCTGATGTGGCAGTTGACTGTACCGGAAATAATGGCGTGTCTAATGACGTGGCACTTATGTGTCATTCGACTCTGCCAGAACTACTGATGTGGCACTGACGTGTTTGATGACTTTACCGAAATTGATGATGTGTCGCTAGCGTGGCTGATGACTATGTCAAAATTTGATAATGTAGCAGCTGACTATGCTGCTGACTGTATCGGAGTGCTGACGAGTTAGTCACATGTGTCTTTTATTGAAGTTGGTGCTGGGAGCATCAATCCGAATAAATGCATTGTACATTATATTTTATTATTTATTAATAAAATAATAATATTTTAATTTAAACCTTATTAATAGTAATGTCATTATACATATTAGATTGATATATAAATATGCTAAGAATGACTAGGGATGGCAGTGAGTAGGGTTTGGTGCGGGTTTGCCATTACCACCAAACCTGCACCCGCATATGTAAACAAATTACCAAACCCGCATTATACACGCTGCGAGTTTTAATTTTCATTACCAAACCCACACCTGCATATAAAAATAAATTACCAAACTCGCACTGGTACCCGGCAGATTTATTATGGGTTTTTAAAATATTGAATTCCCTTACTCTCTTAATAATACAATCTTTTTAATTAAACATTGATACTTTTTCATAATATACAAAAAAAAATATTTGACAGTTTGTAAATTATGACGCATAAATAAAAGTTAAGATATTTTTAACATAATGTCAAATTTATATTATCACAATTACATTCATGAATCACTAGCTGAATATCCTTCATTATGTTAAATTTATATCATCAAAATTATTGAACCATGACTAAAAATAATTCAAAAATATTAAGAGAGAGCAATTCAAAAATTGTAAGTTAGTGAGTCCTTTTATATGAGATATTTTTTTACTCTAAAGATATAAAACAAAAAATAATTAAAATTGCGGGTAGCGGATACCCGCAGTGGGTATCCGTTGATTTTGCTTAATTACCAAACCCACAACAAACTCGCAGCGGGTTTTATTTTAAATTACCAAACCCGTACCAAACTCGCTTAAATATTTACCAAATCATACCCATTGCTGGTGGGTTTTTGTGGGTTTGCGGGTTTGTGGGCGTTGCCATCCCTAAGAATGATATCTGTTGGAGTTGGTGTTTGAAGTGTCAATCCGAATTGTACATTTTATTATATTTAATATAATATTTATATTTTTATTTCATACCTTATTAATGATATTGTCATTATTCGTATTAGATTGATGTATAAATATGCTAAAAATGAAATCGATATTATAATAGTCTTGTAGTAATACTGGAGACTAGGTGGTCCGATATTGAGATAAGTATTACTATTGTAAATTATTCTTAATGTATATATATTCCTAGTCGTTGGTTTTGGAATACGGTCGAATTCTTATAACCTAGAAGACTAGCACATGGCATATATTAGAAATGGATTTCCAATGGTTTAACCCGATGTACCATGAGTTTTGGAAACTCGTATAGACGTGTGGGTATTGGTTAGACTAGGGGTGAGCAAAATCGGTTTCGGTTTCGGTTCCGCATGGAACCGAAACCTACCCGGAAAAATTCAGTTCCGCACTAAATGGAACCGGAACCTACCCAATTAAACAGGGTACCCTATTATTCGGTTCCAATCCGGTTCCGGTTCTACCCTATTGTGTAAAATTTGTTGCCAATTCTAAACATGGCAGATATTACATCTGCCGTAAAGGAGTCTGAGATTTAATCTGCTTTTGCTGTTTATATAATATTTTACATAACAGAATTAGTCTGTTTATGCTTTTGCTGTTTATATTACATGGCAGATTTAGTATGTTTATGCTTTTGTTGTTTATATGATATTTTACAGTTGGCTAAGTGGTAAAAAAATTTACATTCTGATTTACAAAAAATGGGTTTAGGTAACAGAATAAAATCATTCAAGAAGTGTTGCATATGAAGCTACTAGGAAATAAAAAGTAAAATGAATTTTTCAGTTGTGTAGCATAAATCATCACCCCATTGTTCCAAAAACCGGTTCCATGGTCCGGTTCCGACCATTTTGGAACCGAACCTACCCGGATAAAATCGGTTCCTTCATTTTTGGAATCGGAACCTACCCGATTACAACCGGTTCCTGTTCCAAACTCGGAAAATCGGTCCGGTTCCGGGTAGAACCGGAACCGTGCTCACCCCTAGGTTAGACCGAATACTGAAAGACTCACAAGTGATTCCTAATAGTTGGAAGTACATACCACTGTCAATAAGAATCTCATCGAGTAGTAACATATGTAATCCTTTGACTATATGATAATATTGATTTTGTGTGAGATCCTTCATACTTTGATGCCATGTATGTCAGAAACCTTTCATGGTATGGCCTCTAGATGTTTGTTAGGTGTGGACCGATGCACTCAATAATCAAGTGCGAAGCAAGATATGATTTGTCGGCCCGTATGTGTACCATAAGGGGTTTAGGTATCAATGTGAGTAAAGTCACGATTCCTAAAGCTTTGGCCAAAGTTGATCACCTAAGGTGGATCGCATCAGTTATGGAGAATCGTGGACATGTCGACATGAGATGTGCGCCTTGGAAACTTGATGGTGTATATTATATGTTTCCTAAGCACAACTCGGAAAGCCTGTAACTGAGGGATTATTAAACATATATGATGACCTCGACTTGTATAGTTCAGAAAGGTCGTTCGTGTTCTTCGCGAATTCGGAGGTGGTCGAATTGTGTATATATTAGCTAGGCTTATATGACGAACGTTTCTGAACTTAGAGAGTCCCAATATGAAGTGTACTCGTTGAGCACTTGGGTAGCCGATTAATTTTGATAAAAGATAATATTCGATATTATAATTATCAACTAAGATAATCAAATGTTATTGGATAATATTGATTATTTACTTTGACCTAATTGGATTAATTGGATTAATTCAATAATTACACAATGGCTTAATTGTAAAATCATAATTATCTCTACCATTTGAGGATATTATGGTAATTATAAGTATGTAATAATAGATGGTTTTGACTTGATTTAATTGGATTAAATCAAAATAACAAATATTGAACTAATCTATTTCATAATCATTGTCTTGATTTAATTAGATTGAATTAAAATGGTAGATAATGGAGCTTAGTCACACCTAATTATACATATTTGGACAAATTAGATTAAGCCCACCTAAAAGTTGATTATAGCTTTTATTAATTGAAAATTTGCCTAAGTTTTGCTATAAATAGCAAGTTTTAGGAAAGTTTTAATTAAGGTTAAGAAAGCTAATACAAGAAATCCTTGGAGAAATTGGCTTTCTCTACAATATTTCAACAAGGAGGAATCAAGATTGGATTTTGGAGTGAAACTTGCTTGCATTGGAATCGAGATTGGATCTTGGAGTCAAGCTTGCTAATCCTTGGAATTTCTTCAACCATTTCAACAAAGGAGAAATAGATTGGATCTTGCATCAAGCTTACTAGGTAAGTTTGAACTTCTCTTAAATTATGTTCTTCATTAGTGAGTTTTTCATTAGTGAGACATATAGTGATGAATTATGTATTGGATGCATGATTACATAGCTTGAAGTTGAAATAAGGCTAATAGATTATGTTAGGATGCTTTGGAAGTATAAACAAAATATGCTTGTTAATTAGGTCACAGATGTTTATGTTGGACATGGAATAATTAATAAGAGTTTGGAACTCTAGATTAAAGCTTAGAGCTATGGCTACCATTCTAGAATCACTTGACCACCTTTGGGTGAACTGGAATTGTTCATGAGACATTTCATAGTGGGATTCTAAATTGATTTGTGTTTTGATTCAAACAAATGCATATATGTATTTAGAATACATGTATGTTAGTTGTATAACATGTGTTGTGGTTGGTTTTGATGTTAAAATTAGTTTTTAAGGTGTATTGAAATGATTGGAGAAAATTGGAAATGTTTAAGATTGATTTGAAGGTTGAAATTGCTTAATGCCTATGGGACTCCCACTCTTTCACGTCGCGACGCTGAGATATTCAACTCTCGCAGTTGCTCTCGTACTTTTGAGCGTATCGACTCCCAAGACTCCGCGTCATGACTCTGAGGGCTGATGAACACTAAAACTTTATTTTCTCCGTTCCAGCGTTTTCGTACTTCGATTTAGTCCCTGATTTTTCCTACGGATTTGTATCAGAGTGTAGTTTTTATTAAAATATTTTAAAATATACATATACCTGATATCTTTGGGTTAGACCCACTTTCGCTGCGCGAGACACCGATCCGACCCTATGAGTTCCACATCTGCCCTAACAACATCGACCTTAGAATAGTCATGTAGTAATACTGGACACTGGATGGTCCAACATTGAGATAGTATTACTATTATAAAATATTCTTAAAGTAAATATTCATAGTCGTTGGTTTTAGAAAATGGTCGAATTCCTATAACTTAGAAGACTAGCACATGTCGTATATTGGAATTGGAGTTCCAATGGTTTAACCAATTTACCATGAGCTTTGGAAGTTCATATAGATATGTGGATATTCATTGGATCGAACACTGAATGGTTCATAGGTGATTCCTAATAGTTGAAAGTACACACCACCGTCAATACGAATCTCCACGAGTCGAGTAACATATGTGATCATTTGACTATAGGATATTAATGATTTTGTGTGAGATCCTCCACACTTAGATGCAATGTATGTTAGAAACCTTTCATGGTCTGGCCTCTAGATGATCGTTGGGTGTGGACTGATGCACTCGTTAATCAAGTGCGTATCAAGATAGGATTCGTCATGTAATATCCAGAAATTAAAAACTCTTCCGGAAGGATTTTGTATTGCAGATCGGGTCTCGGGAGGAGACTAAATTGGAGAATAAAAGTTTGAGCATTTAAATATAGCTCGAAATATTTTAAAATAGAGATTTGATGCATTGGAAAATGCGTGACATTAAAGAACCGCTTACGCGATTTATGTATATTATTCTACACGAATGAAGTTTGTTGGTCCGGCTATAGAGATAGCAAACAAACTCTGATAAAGTTGATTCTTGAACCATCAGACTCTTTTTTTCCGAGATGAACAACTTTTATGTTGAACACTTTTCGAAATTTATGTCAGAAGGGCTTTAAAAATATAAATTTCTATGAAAGCCCCATGACATGGGCCTGACTGCAATTTTCTGGGGTTAAAACGTAATTTTCTGAAACTTTTCTATATATACCTCAATGTTTTTGTTAATTGCGGAAAAAAGGATAATCCTCAAAGTCTTTCCACGCGACCCCCACCCCCAAAACACATTGCAGCTGACCTTGGTCGCACCGGCGGCCTGCCGGCCTGCCCGACCGGCTAAAGGGGTGCGTAGGCCATCCCCTACCTTGTGGTATATATTGCTATAAGGAGAGAGAAAATATATGAAATGGGTTTGTCGATCTCGGCTCGTCGTTTCATTTCACGACCCGAGCCACCCGCCAAATCGAAGCTCTCGGAGAGTACTACAAGTTGGTGGTGACGGATTTTTCTGTTTCATGCACGTTTGCACGTGAAACGAGGAAGTAAGATTCAGATGAATAGTGAACCACTGTGAACAGTAGCTCCGATCTGAATTATGTCGATTCTAGCGCGTTCCTGGGATCATTTGGAGTCCGTATATGCCCTCGAAATCTCGGTAAGACCTCTCATTAAAAATCCATTAATTATAAGTTTTTCGTTAAATATTTGGATGTTTCCAGTAGCTTCGTAGAGTAGCGTAATGATATAATTCGAATTGTTTGAGTATTAGTATATTGAATATGTATATATGGTAGAATCCGAGAGAAATCAGAGCGAGTTTGATAGATCCGATAAGTAACCGAGTTTTCGGTAAAATTGGGTTTCGCATGCACTTGTGCTTTGATGAACGTAATTAAGGATATAGATTAATTATGATGATATGATATTATTTGAGTAATTACAGAGAAGTTCAGAGGGCTTAGGATCCTTCCGCAGCGTTTTCGAAAACATTTCAGAAGATTTTGTTTGGAAACACGTAATTTACATATTTGAGCTACTGGATTGACATAGAACAATGTATAATGATGTAATATGAATATTATATATGTTCCATGTGGAAAGGGAAGGATCCAAAAAGTTATGGATTCGTTCGCAATATTTTCGGACTTTTCAGAAGGGTTTCTGGATTTTAGCCGAAAATGAAATCTAATGTTACGAATATGTTTTATCGGATGTATTATGAGAAATGAAACTGAAATCATTGAAACGAACTTGATTTGGTTGTTCCGGAAAGATCCGGGATTTTATCGCAGTTTAGTCGAGAACTCCGTAAGTCATGTTTCTGAAGGTATTTTGCCATTTGTTTTGACAGATGTGACTAGGACCTGAAGTGCTCGCGAAGCCAGGTAAGTAACCCATGCGATGAGAACTTAAATTGGTGATTTCGTGTTTGATTTTTTTATATATATATATATATAAATATATATATATAAATGATTGACATGTTAGGTTAAAAGATGATAGTTAAGGTATATTCTTGAGAACGAAGTTCGAGATTACGTATGGTTAGAATAATCGACTACCATTGGTATTGATCCTTGTTATTGATATGATACGAAGTGAGACATGAAATAAGCTTAATATTTATGTGTATGTGTTGATATGTTTGATGACACGTGCGAGCATTTTTCATATGGATGCGTTTGTTGAAATAGGGTACGAGCCCACTTTGTATGTATTGGATGAGTGAGATGTCACCAGCTCGTAATTGACTGTGGCTGACTTTGCTATTGTGTATAGATAATGGCATTGCATTGCATTGCATCACATGACTTACATGATCATATGGTTGCTATGATGATGCATATGCATTTTGCATACCCAGAGGGAGACACAATGCACATGGACAAATACAGATCCCTGACTATGGGGACGGCGATACGTAACGCTTCTGGATCATAGTTACAGTGAGTGGATATACTTTTTTTACTTTTCAAAGCTGATATTTACTTATTATTTTTGAACTGAGACTTACTTTTAAGCATATGAGGGCGTTAGCCAAATTTGATTTCAAATGCTTTACAAATTGATAATATTTTTAGAAAGATTGATTTCAAAGTATGATTTTGTGATTTTGGAGGCATGAGGGAAAAATCCACCGCATATGTAACTTAGTACAGATATTGGAATTGACGAATATGACATGTGCACATGTAGAGCAGAACTAGGGGGACGGTGATACGTAACACCTCTAGATCATAGTTTCAGTGGTTTGGGGGACGGCGATACGTAACGCCCCTAGAACCTAGATTCAGGGACATGACAATGGCATACATTTGGGGACGGCGATACGTAACGCCATAATGACATGGATTTGCACAGCTGGCTCCAGTTCAGTGGCTTGGGGGACGACGATATGTAACGCCCCCATGCGTCAGGTTTTCCACAGATACTCAGAGACATGATTTTTCAGAATGATGGTTTATAAACGAGTTTTCAAGAGAAACTCAGAGGATTTCAGACAGATGTTTAGGGGAACGACGATATGTAACGTCCCTAATCACCAAGTTATTACAGTGCCTTTTTAAGTTTCCAGATAAAAGAATTTTTAGAAGATTTTGTGTGATTTCCAACTATGAAGATTTTCATGATAATCCTTTTGCATAACTGTTTACTTTTATAAAAGAATTGATTTCCAACAGAGTACTAAAGTGGAATCTCATGTATATGATTTTGACACTACTTGATCTTGTATACCGCCACATGTTTTGAATTCGGTTTTACTCCCAGCTGGCTTGGATATTTTCAAACATATGAGATTTTTTGTTTTACAAATCTATATAGTTTTTTTAAAGTTATTAATGTTAGGGTTTTGGGCAAAATACCCGGGTTACGCAGCGGAATGCGAGAAAATCAAATTTTTCCCATTTCTTTAATTTTTCTTGAGTAATTAAAATAAACTTATTTATTTTAATCACTCAATACTCAAAAACAGAAATTTTTAACCCATAAATCATAATTTCAGTAAATTACCATACAACCCCAAAACTTTCCATTTTAATCATTTTAGTCCTAAGTTGTTTAAAACAAGCTTAGGTGATTTCCAATCACAACCAAAATGATTTGTACATCAAATATACATTAAAACATAAATCTGAAATTTTTTCCAGATTTTCCAGTAATTACGGAAATGCCCCTAAACTTTGCATTTTGATCATTTTAGTCCTAATTTGTCAAATACATAATTAGGTGATTCCAAATCACTACCAAAATGATTTATACATGTCTTATACATGAAAATACAAATTGAAATTCAAGAAAATATTTTTTCCCAAATTGTCGAGAGGTCCTTAATTTTCCAAGATTTGCAATTTGGTCATTTTTAGTTCAAAACATGTCAGGATCAAATCCAATCAATCCCAAATTTAATATACATCATATATACATCAAATTACAACACATATATGAAAAGCCTCAAATTTGGAAAGGTTTATGAACCCTAATTTTACAATTTCCATAAATTGCACCAAATTAAACAAATTCAATACTTTAATTCAATCCTTACCACACCAAACAAGTCTCACCACCATGAAACAACTCAAGAACAATTCTAAGACATTTATGAGTGGCTAAGCAACTCTAGAATGACAACCAAATCATCTAATGACCAAAAGTGTGCTTATTAACCATTAATAAGCAAACTTTGTTTATATACATGCATACATCTTTCATTCATGCTTCCAACCATCATATTACAAAACTAAAAGAGTAGAGAAACAACCAAACTTCATATGTTAAAGCTTGGAACCCTAGAAATATTTTTCTAGTTGAAAATGAATTGGAAAACTTACAAAAGTTTAAGTTTTCTTCAAATCTTTTTATTTTCTTCACTTTTTTCTCTCAACTCTCTTTTGTAATATTTTTGGAAGCTTAACACACAAAGTTGTAAATGAAAAATGAAACCCTTATATATGTAGGGTTAGGAACGAAATTGGGCATTTTTGGAAATAAAAATTTGGCAATTTTTAATCAATATAAAAGAAGCCAAATTCAATTTTGCTACATTTTCCAAAAAGTAAAATACATGTGCACAATCATATTTTGCTATTTAAAAGCATAATGATGATAAAGATAAATGTATTTAGTTATTCTAATTATTTAACAATTAAATAATTAGATAATTACTTAATACAAATATCTAAATACATGTATCATATTTACTTTAAATATTCCATAATACATATATTTGGAACATGTGTCAAATACTTTATTTGACGAAATAATTAATGTGTATTTAATAAAATCAAGTATTTAATCCAAATACACATTAGGAAATCTTCTATGAGTCGTTCAGTGTTTATCCACTATAAACACCTACACGTTTATACGAGTAGACCCGACCACGGTTCCGGTTCGGAATCGGAACCGTGAATGACCGGTTCGGTTGGGGTTCCACCCCAATGCGAACCGATCGAAACCGCTGGAACCTTACGATTCCGGTTGGAACCATAGGGTTCCAACAGGAACCCTACTTTCCCCAACGGCTCCCTGCCCTAATACAAAAAAAAAGCCGTTAAGGCTAAAAAAAATAAAATAAAATAGTAAATTCATAATATATCCCTAATAACGGTAATAAAATGGTTATATTTTGAGGCATTTTTGGTATCCAAAAAATTCTAAAACTCTATAAATAGGATTCATTTTTCATTATTTCAACACACTGATTTCTCAACTCTCTCAATTTCTACAATTCCCTTATTCTCAATCTCAATTAGTTATTATCATTCTCAATTTTCTTTTTATTCTTACTTATTTCTTTAAAAAAAAATGGCAAGCTCATCTGAGAACATAATGTCAAATATGCCAACCCAAGAGAGCGGCCATAGTGTCGGTGCACAATCACAGAGAATAGAAGTTAAGGCTCGTTCCTCGGATGTTTTCAAAATTCATTTTCATTTAGACCGCCAAGACGATGATACTTCAAGAGCAATTTGCAACCATTGTGGGGTTTCCTACAAATTTTCTGGTGGATACGGCAATATGATCAAGCACTTGGAAATACACAATGCGGTTGAACTTGGAATTGATACGACGCAAACTCAAATGGCCAGGTATGCATCATCTAGTAGAGGTAGAGTTCTGTAGATTTATTTAAATATTCTGATACAAAAAATAGAGAAGATTTTACGAAATTAACTTGTATGACACATCTTTCTTTAAGTTTTGGTGAAAAACTTCATTTTACTAATTACGTGCATAATGCTTTAAATCCAGCTGCATGTAGAATGACTCGAAACACAACAAAACATCATATTTTAAAATTATACAAAGATGGTAAAATTATTTTAAATGAAATATTTAAAGAGATTAAAGGTCGTATTTCTATATGTTCTGATATTTGGAGTGACCATTGGCAAACACACACATACATGGGTGTGACTTGTCATTGGATTGATGCATCATTTACCATGTAAAAATGACTTATTGCATTTAGAGTTTTTGATGACCAACATACTGCACAAAATATTTATAGAATGATGAAGGTAATTTTTGATGAATATGATTTAGTAGATAAAATTTTAACAATTAGATTTGATAATGCATCTGCAAATACTGCATCCATTAATGATTTAAAAGAAATATGTCAACCAAATTTAGGGGGTCGATTTTTTCATATTCGTTGCACATGTCATGTCCTTAACTTATGTGTTCAAGATGGTCTGAAATTATTATCACCTTTCATTGATCCTATTAAGACGACACTTAATTGTATTTGGTCATATTCTCAAGTTAGGAGAGAATGGGCCAAGTTTTGTAAAATAAATGGTATTAAACCGATTAAATTTTCAAGAGATGTTCCAACACGTTGGAATTCAACTTATTTTCTTTTATGTCAAGCATTACAATACAAAGATGCATTATGTAGTTTTTTTTTCTCAACATGTTCAAAATATCACACTTTTTCCTAGTCAATGGGATATTTGTGAATTTTTTTTAGATATTTTAAAAGTTTTTAATGATGCTACTTTAATTTTTAGCGGTGTTTATTATCCTACAACACATTTATTTCTTCTTGAAAGTTTGAATATTGTTGGTACTCTGGATGAACATGTTGAAAGTAACGATCCTAATGATTTTGTTTTGTTCGAAGCCATTACTGATATGAAGATAAAATGGTTGAATTATTTTAGATAAATTCATTTACTTTATCTTATTGTTGCTTTTTTTTTATCCTAGATTCAAATTAGAAGGTTTGAATAGTGCTTTACACGCATACTATGGTTATTTAGGAATATTAAATGAAATTGATATTACAAGAATAATAGTGAGATTAAGAAATGATTTAATTGAGTTATTTAATGATTATATTATAAGATATAACTTAGGAACATTAGGTGAATCTAGTAGTAGCGAACCGGTAATTCAAACAAGACTTAGCGCAGGGGATCGTTGGTTACTGCAACGAAATAAAATAGCTTGGGATACGACAACTAATAACCCCAAATTAGATAATTATTTATCTACAAATTTTGAGTTTCCTACTGAAACTTTAGTTAGTAAAAATTTTAAAATCCCTCAATGGTGGAACCGACATCAAAATATATATCATGTTTTATCAATTATTGCTAAAGAGATATTGGCATCACATATTTCCACTGTTGCGGTTGAGCAAGCCTTCAGCTTGAGAGGCAATAAATTGGAAGCTAGACGATCTTCATTACATCCAAGCACTCTAGAAGCAACAACTTGTGTTGATGATTGGACTCGAGCTGATCTGAGACAACAAGAAGATGCCCCTGATGATTTCGAAGACTTGTTCGATAATGCATCTGCAACAACAAGTGCAAGTGGAACCAGAGCTGAAGGATCAACTGATAATGATGATTGATAATTACAAAATTGTAAATTTACAAAGGGGAAATATCTTAAAATTGTAATGGAACTACGTGAGCTTTGATTCTTTTCACCTCTGATGGATACATAGGCAACTTAAATTTTTTAAAATTTGAGTTCAAGCTCTTCAATTTAATAATTTTATTTATTTATTAAATTAATGTAATTTATTTTAATTTATTTTTGAAATTTTAAAAAAAAAGAGGTTCGAACCGAACTGGAACCAGAACCAAACCGGTCGGTTCCGGTTCGGTTCGGTTCAAGGTTCCGGTTCCACTTAAGTGTGGAACTAGAACCGAACTAAAATTAACCGGTTCGGCTCCGGTTCCACACTTGTGGAACTAGAAATCGGCCGGTTCGGTTCGGTTCCAAATCGGAACAGAACCGCCGGCCAGGTCTATATACGAGTCTCCCCAGACTCATGGTTCATTGGGATAGACCATCAGACCAAGTCTCGATATACGACGTGTACTAGTCTCAGCGAATTTAACTAACCGACCCATGTTAGTAAATCTTGACCATGAACTTTATTTGATAATATACTTCTAGTAGTGACACTTCCCAATGTCAATTACAAACTACTTTGTAACTGCGCACTACAAAATATATTATCAGGTCTTTTTTTAATATATACATATCACTAAATCATATTTAGTTTCAATATAATCATAATTAGATCGAATATGTATATAAAAGCAAGAAGTTCTACCATAAATAAGTAATATTATGGAAAAAGAAATTGTTTGTATTCATGAATCGAACATAAATACGATCCGAATTGGCATTCTGAGCACCAACCCTAACAATTTCTCCCACTTGCTCTAGTGTCAATCCACGATATCATATACACATCTAAATATGTATCACATACGCATGGTCCTCAAGAGCTGACATTTCACTCAAAAGGTAGGCAACAACAAGTAAGTCCGCTATAACATATTGAGTTTGTCTAACAAACCCAAAACATTACCTTTAACTTGCATCATTCATATTTTATATAACCTAAGTTATACATTAATATACCTAAGTTATACATTAATATGACTCAGATGCTATATATCAATATTGTGCTATAACTATTGAATTATCCAAGTATTTAGGGATAAGGTCCAAAATATTATACAGACAACCGCAAGCACAACACCAATATCAAAACTTCTCATTTATAAAGTCACTTTGCAACTTCATAAGTCAATACTTCATAAGTTATAATTAATTCTACTTACACAATAGAATCATTCGTGACACTCCCACTGCATATTTTCTGACTCTTTATGACGTAGGCCTTCTAACATCATCATTAGTCTCAAAACTAATCAGACCATCGTGGTTGCAGACTATATTCTCCATGAATAAGAAACTCGTTCTTAATATCTCAAAAATAACAAAGAACATGTTTCAGACACATCATATGGTCTATAGCTTATCAAAATAGTTCGTAACAATTACGATTAAATTGATGTCTTTTAGTCATATATATAATATCGTATTTATTACGCCATCATCCTATGATGCATAAGTTTGACTAGACATTCTAATCAATTTCTCTTTCGGCAAAGGAATCATCCTTTACGAAGGATGAATACTATATACAAGAGACACACTAACTGTCAAACAGTTAGTCTTGCTGTGTCTCTTATTAGATCATATCTAATGCACGAGTAATGAGAGTATTTCACAAGTCTATTATTTATATATAAAACTTTATATCAAATATAACAAAGACTACTCCCACTGCTTTCACGGAGAAACGAAGACTTAGGCAAATCTTTTACCTTATTAACATCTCATTATTACATTAATAATGATAATGTCGTTAAGATATACAATACTAGAAATAAATTTATATGTTCCCACTAACTCTACTAACATATATGTATTTTCTATGCTTTGATAAAATCAGACAATCTGACTGTTATCAAAATTAGAAAACACAGATTTCTGGAAAGCTTATCTGAGTCTACGATAGGCTCTATAAGCTAGTATATCAAACTTTGATCTTAGTAGAATACAAACTCCAGGGCCATTCTAGAATGAACTCTTCAAACAAAGAAATCACAATGGATCTCTTATCCAAAGAAACCATTCAGGAACGCCACTTTGCATTCTTTAGCCAAAATATATAGTTTAATATCAACATTAACCAACAGATCTTTAATTTTTCAATTAGTGCGACTAGAGACAAGTTTCCTCAGAATCTACAATAGATTGTTGAGTATAACTTTTCTCACTGTCATACTATAAAGGTCAAACCTTTAATAAGCGCATTGTGCTTTTGATGTGCAAACCATTTGCACATTTTATGAACGATTCATAACAAAAGCTCAATCAAGTTCAAAACTTGATCCCAGTAAGCTACAAACAAACTTAAATCTGTGATTCAATGCTAACTTCCGAAATCGATATCAAATATCGCTTCCACTACAAGTTATAGGATAATTTTCTTTGATAAGAAAACAACAGAACCATTAAGTATCAAATACTTCACAATTGATTTTGACATCATATTGGACTTATATGGAAGCTGTTTAAAGGTCTTCTCATCTTATTAATTATGTAGTTCCATTTATAGTTTATCACTCTCACATTTGACTTCAATAAGTCAAGTCTTTTCTACAATGGTCAACATCCGATGTTGCACACCAAGTAATAAAATAATTTTATTACTAGAAATCGTAGAAAAGATATTCCATCAAATAAAATACAATATTCTATTAAATAAAATAAATGATAAACTTTTGTTTGTACCACCGAGGCGCAATTATTTTCAATTATATAACTATTATACAAAAGAAAGATTCAAATCTCAAACTTTTCAAGATTCAAATTTTCTATCTATACATATCATATATGTAATTGTAGAAACTAATGGAACCTTAATTAAAAGGACGAATTAGAATTACTGGAGCATATCCCCAAGAGTATTGAAACTAATTCGGTAACACTCAATATCAAACGAATCAAATCATATAAGATTTGATTTCTCCCACTGACTAATTCCATCACGATGGAATCATAGAAGAATCATATTGAGTAAGAATCATATTCATTGAATAACTTTAGAACTAATTGCCATAAATTCATATGTTTGATCATATCAAACATCTTTGAACAATTCAAAGACTCACAATGAATTTTAATGATATGTTTTTCAAAAACTTCAAATCAAATATCCTTGAACCAGTCAAAATATTATATTCATGTTTTATCATAAACATATTAAAAGTTCTTGAACCATTCAAGACGTTTAATATGTGTTCTTTTAGAAACACGTAACTAAGTCATGACAACTCATTAACTAAGTTACGAAGTAAAGAAAACTATCCAAGGTAATTTCTAATTCATGAAACTACATACATCTAATATATTATTTTAATAAATTTGTGGTCCAATGATGATCATTGGTTAAATGAGATTTAATCACTTCTTGAATACAATATTCATTAAATGGATGAGGATATGTGGTGTGATCTTGTATCAGACCATCCTTTACCATACAGAATAAACATCTAATGCTTATGTGATAAAATCTCATAAAGCATTGTTTTAAGTTATTTAGTTAACCGAATATTTTTCTTAATGTTTATCTTTACATCAATGACACTACTAGTCATTTTAAAATATGTAATAATTGTTTATAAATAACAAGTAACTATCCAATAGTCACAAGTTCTGATATCAAATATCAAAATAATCATTAAATAATATTTTAAATAACTAGACGGGAGATCCGATATCAAATACATATAGTTGTCGTATTGTGAAAATCGATATTTCATATACACAACTATACACATCTCATTTCTTTAGCTTTATGATTTTCCTTCAACTATTCACAACAATTGAAAATAATTGATTAGCAAACTGTGTCTGACACATTACCTCTAAAGGTCACTAAATCCAAGAAACATCATTATCAGATAAAAAATACCTTATGAGGTTTTCTTAATGCCAGTCAAGAATCTCGAGACATGAACTAATTCACGTCAATTCTTACTGCAAAAGAAACTATTCTCTCTAGACTATTATATCCTAAAACGGATATCTATTTAGATTATCTATCGTGACTTAGAAACTAAGTCACTAACTATCTTGATTTTTCAAGAAAATCGGAACAACAGTTCCCGATGGTTTTGAGTAATCTAACAATATCTAAGCCTATTCTAAATCTAGAACTTATTCTAGAAATCTGCAACTATAAGGAAAGTTATAAAACATATACAAATAATATGCATGCAGTGGATTAGAAGTTTTAATTCTATCAACAATATAGAATAAGGAAAACAAAAGCGGCAATTTTCATAATATTACACACTGCCTTAGTTATGGATTTTTAACCCAGTAGTGTCTCCCACTACTTTACATAATACCGTAATCCCCAACGGAAAATGGGAATCCATTAATTAAATTGAATTTCATAGTGATAAGTGGACCCCATGAATATATTCAACTCACAGCTTTGGCACGTTCTCGCCTACGTATATTCACAGGTAGACAACTCATTGTCAATCACACTCTCTGTGACTCCTGATTTTGGTCCTGACCGTTTCTTGTTATGACAGCTTTGGCACGTTCACAATGATGCGTATCAAGGCTAAACTAATCATTGATAATTTCAAGATACTTGTGTAGTCCTGACAGCTTTGGCACGTTCAGAATTTCTGCTTTCGCTTGAATTTATCTAGTATCACATATACATCCGGTATGAATAAATTTCTATCAACTACACCCTCACTGCTTTGGCACTTTCTCGGATGCAGCCATAGAATAGATATCCAAAAACCATATTAACAAGACGGACCAAGAAATATGCATCCAATACATATTACTTTAAAACCTTATTAATTAGGGATTTTCCGCAAATATGTTACGATTTTAATTTAATCAAATTAAATAAATACAAGCATGCATAAAGTAAATACAGAATTAAACATTGAATTTAAAGGCTTATTCATATCATGTGTTGAGGTTCAGACCTGTTCTGATACCATTTTTGTTGAGGTTTTGGGCAAAATACCCGGGTTACGCAGCGAAATGCGAGAAAATCAAATTTTTCTCATTTCTTTAATTTTTCTTGGGTAATTAAAATAAGCTTATTTATTTTAATCACTCACTACTCAAAAACAGAAATTTTTAACCCATAAATCATAATTTCACTAAATTACCATACAACTCCAAAACTTTCCATTTTAATCATTTTAGTCCTAAGTTGTTCAAAATAAGCTTAGGTTATTTCCAATCACAACCAAAATTATTTGTACATCAAATATAAATTAAAACATAAATTTGAAAATTTTTCCAGATTTTCCAGTAATTACGAAAATGCCCATAAACTTTGCATTTTGATCATTTTAGTCTTAATTTGTCAAATACATAATTAGGTGATTCCAAATCACTACCAAAATGATTTATACATGTCTTATACATGAAAATACAAATTGAAATTCAAGAAAATATTTGTTCCCAAATTGTCGAGAGGTCCTTAATTTTCCAAGATTTGCAATTTGGTCATTTTTAGTTCAAAACATGTCAGGATCAAATCCAATCAATCCCAAATTTAATATACATCATATATACATCAAATTACAACACATATATGAAAAGCCTCAAATTTGGAAAGGTTTATGAACCCTAATTTTACAATTTCCATAAATTGCACCAAATTAAACAAATTCAATACTTTAATTCAATCCTTACCACACCAAACAAGTCTCACCACCATGAAACAACTCAAGAACAATTCTAAGACATTTATGAGTGGCTAAGCAACTCTAGAATGACAACCAAATCATCTAATGACCAAAAGTGTGCTTATTAACCATTAATAAGCAAACTTTGTTTATATACATGCATACATCTTTCATTCATGCTTCCAACCATCATATTACAAAACTAAAAGAGTAGAGAAACAACCAAACTTCATATGTTAAAGCTTGGAACCCTAGAAATATTTTTCTAGTTGAAAAAGAATTGAAAAACTTACAAAAGTTTAAGTTTTCTTTAAATCTTCTTCTTTTTTCTTCACATTTTTCTCTAAACTCTCTTTTGTAATATTTTTGGAAGCTTAACACACAAAGTTGCAAATGAAAAATGAAACCCTTATATATGTAGGGTTAGGAACGAAATTGGGCATTTTTGGAAATAAAAATTTGGTAATTTTTAATCAATATAAAAGAAGCCAAATTCAATTTTGCTACCTTTTCCAAAAAGTAAAATACATGTGCACCAATCATATTTTGCCATTTAAAAGCATAATGATGAAAAAGATAAATGTATTTAATTAATCTAATTATTTAACAATTAAATAATTAGATAATTACTTAATACAAATAACTAAATACATGTATCATATTTACTTTAAATATTCCATAATATATATATTTGGAACATGTGTCAAATACTTTATTTGACCAAAAAATTAATGTGTATTTAATAAAATCAAGTATTTAATCCAAATACACATTAACTTGAAAATGACCGAATAGCCCCTATGCATGTATCTTTTTGTTTAATCGTTAAATTATTTATAAATAATCAATATTATTTATAATAGTTGCCCTAGTGCTATACGGGTATATTTCATTAGTGAGACTCTATAGATTCAGGCATATCCGTCACAAAATCTAATTTCGTGTCCATAATCCACCCACTCGTAAATTATGACGACCACATATAATCTCGTGGAATCATACATGTCGAGGTCATCGCATACGTATAATCCATTTGTCACAGGTATTCGAATTATTCCAAAGATATAAATAAAAATATCAAATCTCTAAAGGTATAATCTCGTCGACGATTCTATTAGCAATCTCTTAATAACACTTAGAACTTACTTCTACAGTGTTCCATAGGCCCATGGATTTAACAGATTGCTAATTTCATAATGGATACCTATGCTCTGTACACAGAACTAACATATCCTATCTTGACACACACGTGATATCCTGAGGATCAGTCCACACCTAACGAACAGACGGAGGTCTGATCTTAATAGATCGGTGATGTGACTGCCATCAAAGTGTGGAGGATACCTCATACATCCACAGTGGTAACTCAAGTCGAAGGATCACTATGCTCACTCAACCCAAGAAGATTCCTATTGACATTGGTGTACCATCTACTAGGAAATCTTCGATGATTTGTACTGGTCTCAGCGGATTTAACTAACCGACCCGTGTTAGTAAATCTTGACCATAAACTTTATTTGATAATATACTTCTAGTAGTGACATTTTCCAATGTCAATTACAAACTACTTTGTGACTGCGCACTACAAAATATATTATCGGGTCTTTGTCTAATATATACATATCACTAAATTATATTTAGTTTCAATCTAATCATATAATTAGATCAAATATGTATATAAAATCAAGAAGTACTACCATAAATAAGTAATATTATGGAAAAAAAATTGTTCGTATTCATGAATCGAACATAAATATGATCCGGATTGGCACTCCGAGCACCAACCCTAACAATTAAAGTTTTACGATTCTCAGATATAGAAACTATAGCTTTTGCATATAGCTTACCCTACGAGGCTAGATGAAGTTGTTATTTTATTATAGTGTGATTTCAGAATTTGGACCATGCACAGTTGGTTTCCTTATTTGGTGGAGATATTTCTATTTGACATGAAAGTTCAGTATGCCTAGTTCACATTCGATGAGTAAGATGGTAGTATGTTATATGTATGTAATATGTATAAAATGTATGTCGAGATGGTTGGTCGATTCATGACATTAATGTAAGGGCTGAGTGTTGAGTGTTTACTACAATTAGAATGTAATTTATGAAGATCCTAATCAAATGGACTGAATCCAGTGTCGGTATCTTATGTTATATAGAGGTATGAGGTTTCAGCTCAGTGTTTCAGTAAACGTTCTACAACTCACAGTTAGCTAATGCTTGAGTTTTTATCTCACGTGACCCATATCAAGTAATCTGCCATAGTTTAATCTTATTAAAACACCACGGGTTTGGGATGGCCTTAGCCGTAGGTTTGGGTGGTTTGGTAGGTAATAAGTTAATGAGATGTTAGAATTCCGTAGATACGTAGTATAATGTGGAAATGAGAAGATAAGCTTACTACAATGTTGCATTCAGTACAATGAGTAAATTATCCAGGTATAATATATGTAAGCGGTCATCGGGTAGAGATGAGATTTATAAGTTATCTGTATTCACATATATCTGATTAATATTTATGTTCTTACAGTTACTTGATGTATTTACATAAGACGTGAGTTACTTACTGAGCCTTATAACTCACACCCCAACAGTTTGCTAGTTTTGAAGGTTCGTATTGGACTTAAAGAGTTAGAAGATTACTAGAGGCGTCTTGAAGACAGTGGATCACCCCAAAGCAGTCAAGTTGGTCTTGAGGCGTTGTGTTGTTATGGGATGTGTTATGGGCTCCCACAGCCTTAGTTTTATTTATTTATATCATATGTATAATTTTAATCGTGCTGAGCACGTAGTTGTTTGTAATTATCTGTCTAATGTCACATCAGAGGCCTATTTGCTTATGAGTTGAGATATGTCAGGCCGAAGGCCTATTTGCTTATGAGTTGAGATTTTGTCAGGGCGGGGGTCTTTTAGAATATGAGTTGAGAATAATTGATTGTATTTAATATCATGACACCTCGAGGTGCTGGACTTTGATCCAGGTTTCATGATTTTTAGTAGAGGTCATGCCGAAATTTTAGTAGAATTAGAGGCTTATGGAGATGAGTTTTCCTGTCTCCTGCCGATAACATCTTGGCATCAGGCTGGATGTTACATGTCGGCCCAATAGGATTTGTCGGCCCGTATGTGTACCATAAGAGGTTTAGGTATCCATGTAAGTAAGTCACGATTCTTAAAACTTTGGCTAGAGTCGATCACCTATGGTGGATCGCATATATCAGAAATGGTTTCTGATTAGTTGTAAAGAATCGTGGATGATGAACATTAAAAAATGTACACTTAATAAAATCATTTTACACTTATAATTTCATTAATCTCATTAATTTAACACATTTGTGAAATAATAATTAAATTTATGTTTTATATATTTTTATTGTGATTTTTATTTCTTATGTGGGTGAAATAATACCTTAGATGCATAACTAGAAAAATGGACATGACATTTGGATTTTGGAGGCCGGAAACTTGAAAGGGCGTTCTAACAACGTACAATTTTAGAAATTCCAGCTTTGCGTATGTTTCGTATCTTGGCCATAACTTTTTACTTCGATATCAGATTGAGGCGATTCTAATTCCGAATGAAAGAAGACTCAAATATTTCACTGTTTACAAGAACTTTTAGTTCTGAGATTTTCAATGTCGATTTTGGTGAGGACGTCAATGTGCGTTGCATGTAATTTTAATTATTAGAAAATAAAGTAAAAAATAACAAAAATAAAAAACGTAAAAAAAATAACAAAGTTGAAATGTTATAATCCACTTTAGGTGGATTGTGATCATGTTTGCAAAATTATCAACAAACAATAAACAACTCACATTGTGATCATGTGAGTTGAAATCTCTTTGTTCTGTGTTGAAATTTATATTACTCATAGACACCACTGGTGGGGTCAACTGAAGATTGTGGGGTTTCTCAAATGTATTAGATTCTCTGAAATTTATGATAGGGCTCAACCAGAAATATGAACATGAATTTGCTCATTTTCTTTTTAGTATGCTGAATTAAAGTTTTTATCTTTCTTATGTTGTCGTTACATGTATTATTGAGGGACATCATGTTAGAATTGAGAGAATACATTTATGTAAGATATTTTCTCGTGCAAAACTATTTCCTTTGGTACATTGTTCGAGTTTCCTTTCTAGGCTCCTACTTCATTGACTGTAGTTTCCAAAATTACTGGTGAATGTAATATGTAGTCACCACAGTGCTATTGCAATCTTTGGCCAGTTAAGTAGCCTAGCTATTTGGTGGGGAGTTTTTAGATATCTCCTGGGGAAGTCCATGTCATATGGTGAGTTGATAAAAATAATGGTAGTTATTAATCTTGCACTACTACGGATGATAGGAGAACTAGTGACCTATTACTACCAAGTGTTCTTTTGCATAACATTACAACGGTGTTAGTTCTGTGAGTATTCACAGTTTTGGCCTATACTTACTGATATTTGAATGGCCAAGATCGAGTTTGAGTTGTGGTTGTAACTTGAGATCACTGTGATTTTCTTTAGTTTTTCCTACTGATTAAATTTGATGTGTTTCAACTTGCAAATGATAGACTTGGTTAAATTTGATGTTATGATGTATTTTGCAGTTGCAAATGTATTCTTAGTGTAGTCAATATATGAGTATGATGAAATTTTCATTTATTGTCTTATTCTTACCTAAAGTTTACGTTATGATGCATTTTACAGTTGATTTTTAATCATAATGTCATATACCAATAGTGCAAATTCAGTGAAACGGCGACGTTGCCGCAAATGCCCCAAGGGTTACTAAAAGTTATGGACTTCTAGTACATCACGGAATCCAAATCAAAAATTTTGGAAATGCAAGGATTGTATGGCCTTTGACTGGAATGATGATGATCTATGGGCGGAAGATCGAAAAGACAACGACATTAATAATGATATTTTACTAGGTGAAATTCGGAAGTTGATTAGGGATGGACTAGGAAATCGAGAAATTAGTCTTATTCAAAAATATGCAGCAGAAATAATTATTTTCCTGTTACTATGTATTATATTTATAATATGTTATTTTATTTAAGGAGATATCTCGACAATGTATAATGCTTCAAGCAGCACAAATCTTTCTGCCAATGTATAATATGTTATTTTATTGAAGAAGTTATACTTTGAGCATACTTTGATCCAAGCCACTCGTTATGGCATCAAAACTAACAATTGAATTAACAAATAAACATAACATATAAAGTCCGATGAATTGACTTACGAGAATGTGGATTACATAAAAATTCTATATCAAAACTCTAGTCATCTGGACATCTTCAAGACATTGGAAAAGTAATTGTTGTTCTTTTTTTCAAAGTAATCTTTAAAGAAAGTTCTTTTTCCCCTCACCAACTTTCACATATTCTCTTACTACATATTCTGATCCCACCGAATTGACAACTTTACAATACATCTTTCTAATTAACTCTTGCTGAAATTCTTTGAACTTTGAAATGGTATAAACTTCATGTATTTGCTGCTCCATCTTGTATTCTGTTACACAGGGAAGTTGCTGTGAAAGTGACTTCATATTTTCTCTTACTTTTTTTTCAACTTTACTCTGCAAAGCATGGTTATACTGCTCAACAAATTATTTCAATGTAGTTTTTGAGTTAACATACCCATCAAAGAAGGCATTCATACTTTCACTACGTTGAGTGGTTGACATGTATGCCCAAAAAATATTCCTTAGAAAACACGGAACCCAATGATGTATGTCCTGATATAAACCAGTAAGCCATTCATTACCGCCCAAATTATATTGAACAAGCATATAATGCCAAGTTTCCTCAAATTATGCAACACATTATGAATCATAAACAGCGGAATGTAATAATTGAGTGATTGCATGATATTCCGTATAACCTCCTAGTTTTTCAGAAACTTTCTTCAGTATATGCCATAAACACCACCGATGTCGAGTAGTAGGAAAAACAATCTCAATCACCTTTTTCATTGCCTTGTCTTGGTCGGTAATGATTCCAATAGGTGCAACATTGGACATGCAAAATAGCAATGTCCTAAATAACCATGTAAAAGTCTCAGTGTCCTCATGTGATATCAATCCACATCCTAACAATATATAATGACCATGATGATTAACTCCCATAAATGGGGCGAATGGCATGTCATACTTATTTGTTAAATATGTGGTGTCAAATGTAACAACATCACCAAAAGATTTATAGGCGGCCCTACTCCTCGGATCAGCTCAAAAAATATTTTTTAATCGACCTTCATGATCCAAGTTGAAGCTAAAGTAAAACCTATCGTCTTCTGCTTGCATTTTCATCAAGTAGTTTTGTAATGCAACATCATCTCCTTCGTCAAGTCGTAATCTTCTTTGTTTGTCAACATGATTTCTACAGTCTCTTGCCGTAAATGTAATATTTTCATGCCCACCAGCTTCAATAATAAGAGAATTGCTACTTTGGGCAACTCTAATTCCAGCTCCATCATTTATCTCAAGTTTCCTTTTTGCATGTACATTGATGCTACGGTTACATCTGAAATACTTCGACTTCGATGGAGATAATAATTCATGGTTGTGCTCGAGAACTAAAGTTCGAACCCTCCATTATCCAACTTCATCTACACATCCACAAATTTTAGCATTGCAACCAATTTTTGAATTAGGTTGGGGCCTTAAAATATTACTCGATGTCGTTTTTGAAAAGCCGCTTCTCCCACAAGCAAATGTCACATACCTAACATTCCAATCACCCCTCATTTTTACTACTTCTTCGCAGTACTGGAAATCCCTTTAGTTTACCATATTCTTTGTAATAATTAAACATCTCATTAGCATTATCAAAAACCATAGCTGTCATTGGTTCATCATCGTGATTATCATCAATTTCATTAAAGTGAACATCTACACCCTCATCCTCTTCGAATTAATTCAGTGTCCAATTCTAAATTTTTCATTGTTTGTCACCCTCAAATTATGGATGAAACCTGTATAAAAAAAAAATTACACATATATTTCATAGTTTTTCAAATTGAATCCAACACCATTGCAAAAATGCCCAAATAGAACCGCAAAGGAAAAACCCAACAAATAATGGCCATTCAAACATCACATTGATTTCTTCTAATCTACCGTAATAATATAAGAATTCAACACCAAAGCTACATTTAACAAACTTAATTTCGTCAGACTTCGCACAATATTTCTTTCAAACAAACTAACAATTCGATTAATATGAATAAAATTAAAAACAAACAAGGAAAGCAAATGAAGGCAGGGGAAACAGTAAGAATAAAGAACAAAAAATGAAGAAAAGAAAAGAAAAGAAAACCTCTTCCCGAAGAGCACGGTGGACGACGAGGAAACGGTGGGCGACAGTCAAGGGAGTTGACGATGTGGACGACGTGGCTCCAGCTCTGGGCGACGGTCCACATGGCTCCAGCTCCGCGCGATGGTGGACGACGAACTGAAGAGCGCGGTGGACGAATAAGGTTCCCCTTGAAATTAAATTTGGTGAATATCATTTTTAAATTAGGCCAAAGTTGATTTCAAGGGGTGTTTGGCAAACAGGACAAGGCAAATCTTGGATACAAATTTTTGAACCAAAATGCAGGCAAGGCTGCCGTTCTGGAGGAAAGTAAGTACAAAAGTTAGTAAGAATATCATTTCTCATGGAATGGAAAATGGACTAGTGATCTTACACTTGGGATCTTAAAATATTTTTCACTCATGGAAAATGACAAGCAATGATCAAGGAAATGATTTATTATTCATGATCAATTTTTCTCATTTTAACTTTTCACATTTTTCGTTTTTAATGTTTTACTTAATGTTTATTAGTGGAAGTTTAAGAGTTAGAAGTTATATAAAGTTAACTATAAAAGTGTTCCTAACCTAATTAAATTCATGCTTATACTAAGGTTTTATTCTTCATCAATAAAAAAAAATTATAAAATGGAATAGACTAAAAGAGACATTTATTAATTTGAGAAAATATTAAAAAACTTAAATTATTTGGATAATTATAGTTAAAGATACAATTCTAATTAATTTTATTTTTAAATTGATCCTAAAAGGTATGATTCACCCTGCAATATAATTCAAACTAACACTAATCCTGCACAAATAAACTGCTCCCTAGCATAGTAACATTATTGTTAAAATTAAATAGTGTTTTGGAATGTTTATTTTTTAATTGCGGTTAAGAATAACAGCAGCATTGGAGTAGAGTGTAGATTTCCATTACAACTAAGGAAACTTGAAGTTTTTAAATTGATGAAGGGCCAGAGTGAAACTAACCCTAATTGAATTAAAATATTTACAATCGTAATACCAAACCGACACCGTTTTTG
This sequence comes from Zanthoxylum bungeanum, assembly GCA_019454045.1. Classification (NCBI taxonomy): domain Eukaryota; kingdom Viridiplantae; phylum Streptophyta; class Magnoliopsida; order Sapindales; family Rutaceae; genus Zanthoxylum; species Zanthoxylum bungeanum. The sequence goes on from SKCR01030559.1 coordinate 61,963, forward strand.
TGAATATATTTTTTATAAGCGCAGACAGAAACCCTAACGCCACCGAAAAGCTCGAGAAAAAATGGCGAAGTCGATGAGATCAAAGAGAGAGAAGAGGCTGAGAGCTATAAGAAGAGACATAGTTGAGCCTTTCTACGAGAAGAAAGATGAAGCTAAGCTTGCTGCCCAAGAAGCTGCCCTCGCTGCACCTAAGCTGCCCGTCCGCTCTCCAAAAACAAACTCTATGGAGATAGCCACTGCCACTGCCTCAACAGCTGAGAACAATATGGGTAAGCTTTATTTCTCTCTTTCGATTAATTTCTGTAAGACCCTTTTCGATTTATTGCTTAATACTCCATACCCACTTGATAGATTTCGATTTAATGTCTTATTTTTATCTATGCATATCATTCTCTTATAATTATGCCAGCTTTTGATATAAGCACATGACTCAGCATTGTTAAAAATGCAATTATTGGATACTCTGCCCGTGCTTAGATTTTTCAATATAGAAAATTATTTGGAATTAATGCTTTGAAGCTGCTAGCTAATTGGTTGATTGACATTACTGATTAATGAAAACTTGATCTCTGTAATTGTTTGGTTTTTCTTAATGATAGATGATTGTTTTAGAATATGAATTACATATAAGGATTATTATATACATTTATCGGTAAACATGTTTATCAGCGTATGGAGGCACCATGCAACTCCCATATGGTAATGATTATGATTTTTTATGGCTAAATTGACAAGGTTTCGCTTATGAGGTTGATGACTTTCCCAATGCGTTCAAGGAATCTATTTGTGATCTTTACATTCCGTCAAGGTCTAGCTCAGTTAGCTATCGTAGTAGTTGTAAGTAAATTGTAGTGCAGGATTCAGTCTTCAATGTTTAAGATGTGAGCAAGCATCTTTCCCAGACGTCTGACAATCCGTTACTGATAAATTGTGCTTAAGAAGGTTAAAAAAATGCATCTGGGAAAGTGAGATAAGTTGGGGATTAATTCTCTTGCAAAGAATTAGGTTGCTGTCTGAGCAATTAGTGTGAAAGGGTTAGCTCTTAAAGTCAGTTTGGATTCACTAATACATCTAACCATCTTCTTTCAAGATGCACTGGTTAATGTTGATCCTCTTTTCAGATCACGTGCTTAAATTCAATTCAGTTTTAAGCAATTGATACTGCTACTGCAGTTATCTTGTATATTTTTTAGAATCTCATTATAATTGTTTTTTTTTTTTTTAAAAAATCCAAATACTTGTGAACTGAATCAGATAATTCTGTATCATTTTGCCCAATCATAATGCTTATAGTTTTTTGAGTATATGCCGTGGATTTTGATTTGGTTTATTGACAGATGTGGAGATGGCTGATGGAAACCAAACCAAGGGCTCTTTGAAGCCTGTTGGAGGAATAGGGAAGAAGTCCCTAAAGAAGTTGAAGTTGGGGAAAACCAAGCGACGCGGTAAAGGCTGGAAGAAGCAAAATTTTTAATTACATTATCATAATGTTTTGCGTGGATAATTTTTTTTTATTCTATATAATTTGTATTTTGATTTCTTAGGAAAGTGCTATTAACAATCATAGATACCCCGACTGAATCATTGCTCATTGGTCCAAATGTTAAATTCCAAATTTCCCCCACACAGTACCTAATGATATAATAATAGGGGATAAAATAGTTTCATTATAATGTATTGATAAAAGAAATGCATCTAGACAAACCAAGACAGATACTCAAAACATATATATCTACACAAAAATGGTCACTGTTGAAAAACCTTTAATACAATTTGGTAATGGAATGGAAGCAGTTGTGCCGCAGCTGGTTTAGGGCTAGAAGTTGCAGATCACAAAGGCATGTTGTTATATGATTCCATCAGAGCTTGGTTTTTTGGAATCAGAAGGATGAAGACGAAGTGGTACATAAAGACAGTCGACCATTCGTAGCAGAAACAAATTATGTGGAATATTTCATGTATGAAAGTAATTATGGACCAGTCAGAATGGTATGCAACTGTAATAGCATATAATGATGAGTTATGTTCCACCGAATTCCTAACATACTACCAAATATAGTGGCATTTGAAGAGTGAGTAATTGGCCAAAAATCCAACGAAGCAAATGACAGGGACAAAGATGCCTGAAGAGTGTGTCGTGCTTAAAGCCAAATTTATGGCTTATCATCAAGAGCAGGATCAGAACTCTACTCGCATGCCATGATTTCGGCCTTGAGAGAGAAATTGGCAGTGTATCATATGGAGCACCAATTGATGGAAGAAGCTTGTGGGATTGACTGTCTCGAAGAAGATCCCTCTGCAGGATGCATTAAAGGCTTGGGGGTAAGTTGGACGAACATCAGAAAATAGACTTCGCGAAGGCACAAGATCCCTTAGAAGAAGTCAATCTAGGGAATGAAGGGGGTGTTGGAGTTGGTACTCGGCGTGTCGATTTGTCATGTATTTCCTTGTAAATACGTGTATGAACATTATTTTGTTATGAATAAAATTTACAGTTTCGTCAATATTTTATTATTAGAAATGGTAAAGACGTACTAGACTTAGAATGATTAAGTTATAACGTATTTACAAAAGCGTCGCAATTGACATTGAGAAACGTTGTAACAGTATCATTCTTAAATTGTTCCTGGTCAAGGTTTACATTCTTGGTCCGAAAGTAAACCCGGGACACTGGTACATGTCGTATATCAGAATATTAGTTTTCGGTGGTTTATCTCAGTGAGCCACGAGTCTAGGGAGACTCGTATAGACATGTAGGTGTTCATAGCGGATGGACACTGAACGATTCACGGAAGATTCCTAATAGATGGTACGCTAGCGTCAATAGAAATCTTCTCGAGTTGAGTAGCATAGTGGTCATTTGACTTGAGATACCACGGTGGATATATGAGTTATCCTCCACACTTTGATAACAATCACGTCTTTGACCTTTTAAGGTTAGACCTCCATTTGTTCGTTGGATGTGGACTGATGCTCATGATATCTGGTGATGTGTCCAGAGAGGATATGTCAGTCCTGCGTACAGGATTTAGGTATCCACTTCATGAGATTGCGATTTATCAAATCCATGGCCATGGTACACTCGGAAATAAGTTCTGAGTGTTATTGAGAAATCGTGAATCTATACGTCGACGGGATAATACCTTATGAGTTTTGACGATTATATCTATGTCTCTGGTATTTATCCGGATATCTATGACGGAATGATTATCCGTATGCGAAGATCTCAACTTGTATGGTTCAGCGAGAATATCTGTGGTCGTCATAATTTATGAGTGGGTAAATTATGGACACGAGATTTGATCCCGTGACGGATATACCTGAACTTAGAGAGTCTCACATAATCAAAAATACTCGTAGAGCACCAGAGCGACTTAAAACGAATAATATTGATTATTCAGAAATCGTTTAACGGTTAAACAAAAATTACACATGCGAGGTATTCGGTAATTTCCTAAATTAATATGTATGTGTATTTGATACATAATTTGATTAGATATATATTAATTAATTACCGAATATTTTTTTGGGACACATGTCAACCTTGAAAGTATTTTAATATTTATTGTAAATGTATAAATACATTATACATTTAGATTAAATGGATTAATTAATTAAAGTGTTAATTAATTGATTTATTAAATAAATGTATTAAGCATTAATAAGTGTATTAATTCACATGTATTAGACATTTGTATGATGCTTTATTATGATGACATGTGGCATTGTTGGAAACAAAAAGTAGTGGGATGAGATATTTATTTTTATTTAATCAAATTGTTTTGTTAAAATAAAAATTAATTTCTCTCTCCCACTTACTACAAAATTCGGTCAACATAGGGAATTTGTGACTATTCCATTTTCTTCAATACAACAACAAAAGAGAGAGCAATAGTAAAACTTAAGAGAGAAAAATTTGTGGAATCAAAAATCAAGATTTAGGTAAGTTTTTTAATCCTTTGGCTAGGAAATTGTTTCTTTTGTTTGGTGAGAATACATTTGATGTAGTTTTGATTTCCTACTCTCTTGAATTGGGTTTTTTACTTGTTGAGTGATTGTTGGAAGTAATTATGCATGTGTTATGAATTTTTAAGCTTAATAAATGTTATTAGAATTTAATTTTCTCATGAAAATATAAGTTGTCATTCTAGAGTTTTTTATGTCACTTTATATAAACCTAGAAATGTTCTTAGGTGTTTTTGAATGTGGTGGGACCTTAAGAATGTTAGAATGCTTTAGATTAAAAGTCAATTTGATGGAAATTTGATTAATTTGATTAATTGAAATTTCTAGGGTTTATGAATAATCCTAAATTGGGGCTTTTCATTTTATGAATTCAATTGGGCATATTAGATGTAAAATAATCATTTTGGTAGTGTTTTGGAAACACTTAAATGTGTAATTAATATTTTTGGACTAAAATGAGCAAAATGCAAATTGTTTGTCACATTTGATTATTTTCAGCTAAAGGGTAATTTGGGTAATTCCAAATTTGATTTGGGATTAAATATTAAAATAAATAATTTATTTTAATAGTCCAAAGAAAAATTTTTGAAATTCGAAAAATCAAATTTTTCACGTTCCATTGCGCGACCCCGCATAACCGTTAATACACCTACAGGGGGATCGTCCTACATACATCAGTCAAATGCTAAACACAGAGGTACGCAAGAAACTCATTTTTATTTTAAAAGAGTATAGAGATTATTTTGCATGGGAATATGAAAAAATGCCCAGCTTACATAGAAATCTAGTAGAACACGGACTACTTACTAAGCCAAACTTTCCATCCCCTTTCCCAACACCCATTTTTCTTCTTCTCCTTCCCCAGCACCCATTTTTCTTCTTTTGATATATGGATCCATCCATATGTGATGGAAATATTCTAATCATACCTCGGGTGTTTAAGTTTCTGTTATTTTTTCTTTGCGTGGGTGTTATTTAGTTCAATTGGTAAAATTTCTTGAGAAGAAACAAGAATTATGAGATTCGAACTCCAATTACATGAGTAAGAATCATAATATAATTATAAAAAAAAAAATTTGGTTTTTTTTACAGGAAACAAAAACGGAAATATTGGGGAAACTTTAAGTAAATATAAAATAATTTTTTTGATATAATTATTTAAAAATAAAAATACACGTTTAAACATAAGAAAATATTATATGTGATTTAAACAAAATAAAATCTTATTAATCCAACAACCAAAAAAAATCTCCATTTCTTAAATAGGATTACAAATAATTTGTTGATATACACATCAACGCACCGTTTTTGTTAGAATACGTGCCCATGGATCAATGAAAAGTAGAACCGAACCGAACTCCATTAACAAAACAGCAAATTTGACATAATGACAAGGTTCAATAAACAAAGCACTCAACACTAGGGTCGGTAAAATTAATACTTTTAAGATATTATAAAAATAAATTTATTAATTTAAATTTTAAATTAATATTCTTATTATATTATTTCACATCCGAATTTAAAACATCATCTCATTTTCTCTTCAAAAATCAAAGCTTATAAAAAACTTGGAAGTTTCTCATTCTTCCGGAAGATAGTGGGTGTTTGCGGTATTTTCAGGCCCTATGATATTTAAGCAGTACGGTATGGGTAAAAATGTAATTCCCTTCTTGGTCAAGAACATTAATGCCGACCCGACCATTAAAAGCCAACAGTAAGGGGCCGAGCACTTTATGATCGGTAACCGACCACTCCAGACCGGATGGTCGGGCATTATCAGATCGATAGCAACATTCTCAGTTCAAAAGACCATTGTGACCGACCTCATTAAGACCGAGAATATGGCGAGATATGCTCCAGAAGATAAAACATCATATTTTTACGGATAAGAAGATAAGTTATCCTACTTTCATGGGGAAAAGTTGATAAATCAGTGTCCTAATAGGATAAAGGAAGTGAAGGTAGTTTCGACTAAAAAATTCTTATGGGAAAAGGAAAACTGTTTCTTTGCTATTATAAATAGGAGGGGAAAGCGTGCTTGTAAGGTAGAGTTGAGAAGGGAACAAGAGAGAATTAGACTTGTAAACACAAAACAGATCAGAGAAACATATTTCGGTAATAAAACATCATCCGTTCTGTGCCCGTGGATGTAGGTTGGATCTGATCCGCTGAACCACGTTAAATCTCTTTGTTGATTGGTGAATTTACTTATCTTTTACCAAATTTGCTTTTGGTTTCCCATAAACAAAACAAATTCACAGTTGGAGGAGGATAGTCTAGGGAGTAAAAAACCTTTATTGCCCCTGAGACCAAAATCAGCCGTCAACAGTTGGCGCCGTCTGTGGGGACTCCAACAAAAAGCAGCTCGCGTAGTAAGACAATGGCAGAAGGTGGAAATCACCGGTTGTCAGGGAGTTCAACAGCGGATTGGATGGAGAAGATGAAGGAAAATATGAGGAAAGATAGGGAGGAAAATCAAATCCTTCTAAAATCCATAATGGACAGACTGAAGAGGATGGAAGAGACGAATAATGAGAGACTAGAAGCCGGAACCAGTCGAAGGAGAGGCGAAATAGCGGAAGGAAAAAGGGTTGCAGATGAGAGCGAAGACAATGAACCTAGGAGGAAGGGTCCCTACGGGATGAGGTCCGTAGTGGTAGAAAAAGATTTACAAACGGAAGATACGTGGGAAGAAGAAGAGGGGAGACAGTTGCCAGATTCTCCCTATGATAGCCCCCGCAACACCAGAAGGGGAGACAAGAAGTATGGTGAAACTGGACGGGAAATCTCAAGTCATGAGGAACGCCGCACCTAGGGTGACAAACGCAAATAATGTCGCAGGAGGCGACACGGTAACACAGATGACAATATAAAATCTTGGTTAAGAAGTGCTCCGACCTAACTCATTTTTATTTTTGAGGATCAGGACTGCATTAAAGGATGAAATGCATGAGAGAGCACGTGAGCCTTTCGTAGTAGAGTCAAACCCCCGAAGCTGGAGCAGAACTACCCCATGACTTGCATTTATGAGGGATATTTCGAGATGGTAATCGCGGGGAAAGAGTGCCTACGTAAGATGGCTGGCCTGGCTAGTTTGGGAAATACGGCTGCAGAAAATGTGTTCCAGTACGTTTTGTCTGACCAACGGATCCGTGAGAAGCATAGCACGATGAGGGATTATGCCCTTGTGGCGTTTTCTTGCTCCAGTGTTACCAAACATAAGGAGGAGCATGCCCTTAATGTTTCAGACACTCTTTGATCCCTACCTATTTGGTCATTCGGATCCGTGAGAAGCATAACACGAGGATGGATTATGCCCTTGTAATGTTTGTTTGCTCCAGTGTTACCGAACATAAGAAGGAGCGTGCCCTTTATGTTTCAGACACTCTTTGATCCCTACCTATTTGGTCATTCGGATATGTGAGAAGCATAGTACGGGGATGGATTGTACCCTCGTGGCGTATGCCTGCTCCAGGGTTGTATGGAGGAGCCCTCGAACAAAACGCAGGCTCCATAGTGACCTGACGTATAGAGGAATGTGCTCTTACCATTCTAAACGCTATTTGATCCGAATCCTGGTTCGTCGGGACTCTGAATTGAAAGATTCAGAATTATGTTTTGGAGACCTCGGACAAGACGCTGTTTTGAGGCATTCGTACTGTTACTTTGGGATAAGTGCTAAGTCACTCCCCACCTTTTGACTTTATTTTCCAAAGTTTTATTTTTTTTTTGCTGGTCTGGCAATGGTACGCCCATGCCAAATCCGATAGGGCTTCAAAGGTTGATTTACTTCCCTTCTGATTAAGTCCCAAGGGTTAATCGGCTCGGGGCTGGATTCGTTCCGCCGAGGCCATTTGGTTAACTGGCTCGAGGCTGGATTCGTTCCGCCGAGACCATTTGATTAATCGGCTCGGGGCTGGATTCGTTCCGCCGAGGCCACTTGATTAATCGGCTCGGGGCTGAATTCGTCCCGCCGAGGCCACTTGGTTAATTGGCTCGGGGCTGGATTCGTTCCGCCAAAGCCATCATGTCGTCTCTCAGCTCGGGGTCGGGTTACGTCCCACCGAGTTTGTCTTCTCGGACTAGGGACGTAACATTCCTCCAGTGCCAAATGTTTCTCTCAGCTCGGGGTCGGCTTACGTCCCACCGAAGTCTGTCTTTTCGGACTGGGGACATAACATTCCCCCAGAGCCACCAAGTGCTTCCTCTAGCTCGGAGTCGGGTTACGTCCCACCGAGTCTATCTTTTCGGACTGAGGACGTAGCATTCCCCAGAGCCAAGTGTTTCTCTCAGCTCGGGGTCGGGTTACGTCCCACCAAGTCTGTCTTTTCAGACTGGGGACATAACATTCCCCCAGAGCCAAGTGTTTCTCTCAGCTCGGGGTCGGGTTACGTCCCATCGAGTCTGTCTTTTCGGACTGGGGATGTAACACTCCCCCAGAGCCACCAAGTGTTTCTCCTAGCTCGGAGTCGGGTTTCGTTCCACTGCATGATCTTATTTTCGGCTCGGGTTGTCCCTTCACGGCCGGGTCTCGAGTGATCGTTTGCGGGAAAGCAATCAGAGCAAATTATGAAACACAAAAAAAAACGAACAACAAGTAAAAATCAAGGAGGTCGTTCAAGAGATTTACTTGATTCCTTTTGAAGGCTGGAAGAGTTCTTTGAAAGCTTTGGTCGCACTAAAACGGACGGGTCGCAGTTGAAGAGATGAGAGTTTTTGCAGTCGATAAAATTTTGCCAAACAGACGCAAGGTATTCATTTCAACTTCTTGTAGTTGCGTCGGAGCGTCTATGACCGTTTGACAAGTGTTTGACAAGTGTCAAGCTCAGAGTAAACCCTAGAGATGATTTGATGGGCATTTAAATGGATGTGGCGGTTGCGCATCTCGAGAGAGTCTCCAGAAAAGCGGTGAAATTTTTTTGTTTTGGCGGGAAAAGAAGTCACACCGAGCATCTTGGTTGTAGTGGTAGTGACAAGCCAATAAAACTTCTCCTCACAAAGGTCAGCCGTCAATCCATCAGGAGTACTATTCTTCTTATATAGTTCCCGGCACCAACTTGTATACTCGTTGGAACCGAGAACTATGGGACATATGTTGGCGGTATTTTTAGGTCATATGATATTTAAGCAGTACGGCAGAGGTAAAAAGGTAATTCCCTTCTTGGTCAAGATCATTAATGCCGACCCGACCACTAAAAGCCAACAGTAAGGGGCCGAGCACTTTATGATTGGTAACCGACCACTCCAGACCGGATGGTCGGGCATTATCAGATCGATAGCAGCATTCTCAGTTCAAAAGACCATTGTGACCGACCTCATGAAGATCGAGAATATGGCGAGATATGCTCCAGAAGATAAAACATCCTATTTTTACGGATAAGAAGATAAATTATCCTACTTTCATGGGGAAAAGTTGATAAGTCAGTGTCCTAATAGGATAAAGGAAGTGAATGTAGTTTCGACTAAGAATTCTTATGGGAAAAGGAAAACTGTTTCTTTGCTATTATAAATAGGAGGGGAAAGCGTGCTTGTAAGGTAGAGTTGAGAAGGAACAAGAGAGAATTAGACTTATAAACACAAAACAGATTAGAGAAACATATTTCGGTAATAAAACATCGTCCGTTCTGTGCCCGTGGATGTAGGTTGGATCTGATCCGCCGAACCATGTTAAATCTCTTTGTTGATTGGTGAATTTATTTATCTTTTGCCAAATTTGCTTTTGGTTTCCCATAAACAAAACAAGTTCACAGTTAGAAGAGGATTGTCTCGGGAGTAAAAAACCTTTATTATCCCTGAGACCAAAATCAGCCGTCAACCGTGAGTATTTACAGTTGTTGTGAATCAACACACGCAGCCACAATAAAGCATATTTAATAGGATGGAAGGTTGCAAGAATATTCACACATAGTGAAGGTCTCATACGTTTTTACAAAAGTACCCACAAGGAAACAACCGAAACTCAGCGTCGTCCGTTTCAGAAACGTTTCAATATTTTTTATTTCTATTCAAGTAAAACCAAACGTTTCAGAAATGTTTCCGTCAAGTTTCTGTGTCCCCTTTGTTTCCAAAAAAACGCAAAATGGAAGGGAAATCACGTTTTTGTGCTTCGTAGGAATGGATAACTGCTCACTTCATCAGTTTATAGAAGATATGTTGAATCAAATGGGTATATCTAATAATGGAGGTGAAGGCTTTGTGGAAGCTTTGCAGTTCTTCCCAAGTGACTATACAGTATATTGGATTTATCAATTTCTTTTTAATAGATTATATATAAATTGTTGTAAAAAAAATTATCTTCAATTTATATATTATGTTGTTCCGCTTCTAGTTAGAAATATGTATACTCGGAAGACCAAGTTGGCCTCTTAAATTTCCCCCGAATAAATTGAGGTGTGCATTCAATTTCATGTCGGTCACGGGAAATATATAATGTAAATATTATTTTAAGTGATTGAATTTTTCGTAATTATATTTCTAAATTATTATAAGGGGTGGACAAATTTTGGGTCAACCTGCGACCCGACCCGTGCGAGTTTCAAACAAAAAAAATAATTTTTCGGGTTAATCCGACTCGACCCGTCTCTATTGGATTTTTATTATTTTTCTATAAATTTTTTATTATTTTTTTTTAAAATTTATTATTTTTCTAAATTATTTTTATTATTTTTTTTACAAATTTTACTATTATTTCATTTGTTTATTATTTTTGTTGTCTTGAAACTTTATTTATTTATATGATAATTTTCGTGACATAAAATAACTGATATTTATATTTCAAAATAATTAAATCATTATTTTTTTGACTGACCCGACCTGATCGGGTTTCACCTCTCAAATTTCGGATTCGGATTTCTCAATACGCATGACCCGATCCGATCGGATTTTACCTCTCAAATTTCAGATTCGGATTTCTCGATACGCATGACCCGACCCGTTCGGGTCTCATAAAATTCAAAAATCCTATCTTAAACACCCATAAGATTATATTCGAATGGAAGGTATAAATTTTTATTACCTTAAATATACACACACACCCCCCTTTTTATTGTTGTGAAATTTGTGTCATAAAACAGTAATATAAACACGCAAAACAAACAGATCAAATTACCAAAGTAGATCTAGATGCAAAACCCTAAAACCAGAAAACTTTGTGACAAACCAAAAATGAAGATTACAGAAATGTCCAAGTCGAGATGATCTCTGTCCTTAAGAACTTATTGGCCCGTCACAGGTGCTCTACGGTTTCTTCTTGCCAACGTTCTCCCATGATAACTTGGATGCTACTTGTACAAGGAGCACTCCTTCACAAGTTTATGAACAAGGAAGATGATGATACTCTCTCTCAAAAACAAAACAAAAACCAGTGTCTCTTGTTTAATTCGGATATATTTTCCTCTGTCTTTGTAATCAATATAAAGTCACCTTATATAAGGCATGGAATGGTGCCAATAGGGCACCCTTTGGGTTGGGGTGCAACCCTCCAAAGGGTTTACCCCTCACAAGCACCCAATGATACCAAAGGACAGATTTACCCTTAATGAATTATTGGAAGAATTTCCTACAATCCCCCACAATTCTTCAAATATTCATGGAGACACTCGAGAGAGTTACCATGAACTAAAGCTGCATCGAAATAGGTAGCTTTCGCCTTGAACCTTTCCTAGTGAGTGACAATCGGATTTACTTGGCAACCAGTGACCCATAGTCTTGAACTGTTCTGCCGTTGGTGTAAACCAAGACAATTGCCAACACACAGCTTTAATTCGACCATTTTCCCGTTCTACGGTTGTGTTCATTTTGGCCCTGAACAACGGTCCTGGATTCATCAAGCACTTTAGGGTAACCCGCCTTTAAAGGTTCCCATGGAAGCGGCCTCACTTCTTACTTGAAATAGGTGATCTGCTATGAAGAGGTAATCTGTCTTTACCCCCATTAGGACTCATCTCCTAATATAGTGATCATTAAAAGCCTTAGCTTATCCTAACCAATGACAGACAGCACTCAGCGTCATTATCGGAATGGGAAAGAGTACGAAACTCTTCAGTGCTTGTTTTGAATTGCACAAAGTTTCTGTTGTCCCTTTTGAACCTAGATCTGGGATCTCCAGTCAACTAGGTTGGGTTTCCACAGTGACAATTCTTAGATTATAGGCTTCAAGCCCATTCCCCTCGATGACTTCTCAACTTGCTCTCGAGGTAAACCTTTAGTTAGTGGATCCGCTAGGTTTTCCTTCGACCTGACATAATCGATCGTTATTATGCCACTTGAGAGCAGTTGACGTATGGTATTATGTCTCCGACGTATGTGTCGAGACTTACCATTATACATTGTATTTTGGGCTCTCCCAATTGCCGATTGGCTATCACAATGTATGCTAATCGCTGGCACGGTTTGGGCCAACTAGGAATATCCTCCAGGAAGTTTCTAAGCCATTCTGCTTCTTCCGCTGTTTTGTCTAACGCTATGAATTCTGATTCCATAGTAGACCGGGCAATACACGTTTGCCTCGAGGATTTCCATGACACGGCTGCATTACCATTACCAAGTGTGAAAACAAATCCACTCGTGGATTTGGAATCCACCGTATCAGATATCCAGTTAGCATCGCTGTAACCCTCTAGTACAGCAGATATCTCTCGTAATGTAGCCCATATTTTGAAGTTTCTCGCAGATACTCAAAACTCTTACTATGGCTTTCCAGTGGTTGTGTCCTGGATTGCTCGTATATCTGCTAAGCCGATTCACAGCTTGAGCGATATCAGGTCGCGTGCAATTCGTGAGATACATCAGACTTCCGATGATTCTCGAATACTCTAATTGCGATATGCTTGAACCAGTATTATTTGATAAATGAAGAGTTAGGTCTACAGGGGTTCTAGCCACATTAAGATCCCCTCTGATATATTTATCGAGTATCTTCTCAATATAATGAGTCTGTGATAATATATATCCGTCTGATGTCCTAGAATTCTTAATCTCTAGGATCACATCAGCTATCCCCATATCTTTCATATCAAATCTGCTGGATAACACGTTTTTGGTAGACTGAATCATTTCATGATTACTACCAATTATCAGCATATCGTCTACATAGAGACACACAATGACATATCCTTTTTGAGTTGATTTATGTACACACACACTTATCACACTCATTGGTTTTGAACCCATTTGACAACATTTCTTTGTCAAATTTCTCATGCCATTGTTTCGGTGCTTGTTTTAATCCATACAAGGATTTTACAAGTTTGCACACCTTCTGTTCTTGTCCAGGAACACAAACCCTTCTGGTTGTTCCATGTAAATCTCTTCATCCCAATTCACCATTCAAGAATGCCGTCTTTACATCCATTTGATGTATTTCAAGACCAAATAATATAGCTGCTATGGCTATGAGCATTCTTATCGATGTGATACGAGTCACTGGTGAATAGGTGTCAAAGTAATCAAGGCCCTCCTTTTGTCTATAACCTTTTATGACAAGTCTTGCCTTGTACTTATCTATTGATCCATCCGTTTTCATCTTCCTTTTGAATATCCATTTGTAGCCCAATGGCTTACAACCTGGTGGAAGATCAACCAACTCCCAAGTATGGTTCTGTAGGATTGAATCAATCTCACTATTTTTAGCCCTCTTTCCTTTCCAAAGAGGTGCCTCCGGAAGACATAGCTTCTTTATAGCTTTGAGGCTCATTTTCTAACAGGTATGTCAGAAAATCGGGACCAAACGACTTAGACGTTCTAGCTCTTTTGCTACGTCTAGGCTCGATTGTCTCAAGTATTACACACTTTATCTGATTCTAGGTCAACCTGATCACTGTCCTTGACAGCGTCAGTCGTTCTTTTGAGAGACTCTGTGCGCTGTCTTTCCTTACAGGGAAACGTCTCTTCAAAAAATGTCGCATTCCTTGACTCAATTATCATTTCCGGATTGATGTCAGGAATCTCCGACTTGTGTACCAAGAATCGATACGCACTACTGTTGCGAGCATATCCAATGAATATACAGTCAACAGTTTTGGGTCCTATTTTAACCTTCTTAGGTTTAGGAACCATTACTTTGGCAAGACACCCCCACACTTTGAGGTATTTGTAGGAAGGTACGAAACCTTTCCACAACTCATATGGTGTCTTGTCCAACCTTCTGTGAGGAAGCTTGTTAAGAACGTAGTTCGCGGAAAGCAAAGCTTCCCCCCACAAGTTCTGGGGTAGTCCCGAACTTGTCAACATGGCGTTCATCATTTCCTTCAACGTTCGGTTTTTGCGTTCCGCAATTCCGTTCTGTTGAGGAGAATAAGGAGCAGTGGTTTCGTGAATAATTCCGTGCACAGAACAATATTCACCGAATGGTGAAACGTATTCACCCCGCCTCTATCACTCCTGATTCTTTTGATTTTCTTGCCAAGTTGGTTTTCAACTTCGTTCTTATAGTGTACGAAGCTCTCAATTCAATTGCTTCAGCTTTGCTTCTCAGCAAGTACACATAACAGAATCTTGTGCTGTCATCGATAAAAGTGACAAAGTACTTTTTACCGCCTCTTGTTTGCACAATATTCATGTCACATACATCGGTATGTACAAGTTCCAGCGGTTCAGAACTACGTTCTATAGAATGAAATGATGTTCGATGCATTTTTGCTTCAACACATGCTTCACACTTATGTTGGCCATCAATTGCAAATTTAGGTATAAGGTCCATGTTAATTAATTTACGCATAGTATCATAATTAACATGTCCTAACCTCCCATGCCATACATTTTGTGACACAATAATATAAGCAGACGAACTAGCTTTATTAATAGCACGGTTAACAGTCATTACATTTAGCTTAAAAGGCCCTCAGTCAGGTAACCTTTTCCTACATACATATCATTCTTTGTCATTACAAACTTATCAGAAACAAATACAAGCTTAAAACCAGCCTTACTAAGAAGAGAGCCCGAGACCAAGTTCTTCCGAATATCTGGAACGTGCAGTACATTCTTCAATGTTAGCTCCTTTCCGGATGTCATCTTCAGAACCACTGTGCCTTGTCCAACCACCTGAGAGGTAGACGAGTTTCCCATTGTCAGATGATCGCCGCCATCGACCTTCTGGTACATGGAAAACATCTTACTGTCTGCACAGATATGACGAGTAGCCCCAGTGTCTACCCCCCATTCTCTCGGATTCCCAACTATGTTGGCTTCAGTTACCACTGCTGATAGTTCCATCTCTGAGATATCATCAGTCAGCTGCTCGCCTTCAGTGACATGGGCCTCATTTTTCTTTTTCTTGCCCTTGTCCTGAGACTTCTTGTTTCTGCAGTCCTTTGACATATGACCGCTCTTTCCACAGTTGTAGCATTTTCTTGACTTCTTGTTCCCAGAGTCAGCTCCACTGTTCTTTCTCTTTTTGCTACCCTTTACACCTTCAATGATGTTGGCCTTAGACTCCAGAGTCTTGTAGCTGGCCTTCTCGGACATCCTGTTGTCCTCCTCGATTCTTAATCGAACACTGAGGTCTTCAAGGCTCATCTGCTTCTTTTTGTGTTTCAGATAGCTCCTGAAGTCCTTCCATGATGGAGGCAACTTTTCAATTATGGCGGCAATTTGAAACGTCTCACAAAGTTTCATTCCCTCATCCAGTATTTCATGAATGATTAATTGCAGTTCACCCAACTGAGACATCACCGTCCTTGAATCTACCATTTTGTAGTCCAGGAACCTACCCACGACAAATTTCTTTTGTCCGGCATCTTCAGTTTTATACTTCTTCTCGAGAGATTCCCAGAGAATCTTCGCAGAAGTCATGCCTTGGTACACATTGTACAGGGTATTGTCAAGACCACCCAAAAGGTAGTTCTTGCATAAGAAGTCTCCAGACATCCAAGTCTGTTCTCGCTCTTCCTTGGCCAATTCGGATTCACCCTCCACAGGACCCGGAGGATCTTTGAGGAATTTTGCCAACTGGAGAGTTGTCAGGTAGAACAGCATCTTGCTCTGCCATTGTTTGAAATTTGCCCCACCAAATTTCTCCGGTTTCTCCATGAGAGACCGGTACCGTGATATTTCCGCTAGCCATATGTAACTGGAAAATCAACAGGGTCAATTAGTCTACGAAAGACAAATTGCACAACGATCAACGAATGATCTTGTTCAAAGTGATATACGATAAATGTAGATATATATATGTCAATCAAGATTGGATGGAATTACTTGTGTATTATTACACTTTAAATTCTCAACCAATTATGCAACAATCAAACAATTTCACACTTTATCACTATGTGTATGCTTGTGATAATTGAACAACCTAATAATAACTTAAATCTATACTACCAAGATTAATGTGTTAACAGTATATGACTAACCAAGTTAATATTATTTAAGTTTGCAGTTTATAAGAATTACAGGACTATTTCGTTAGTGTCGCTTCGTATCTACGTTCGAACGAGACTGTCCAGTGTGTGTACGTTCGTGTTGCGTTTGATAACGCGTTCGAACGAAGTGTTTCCAGAGAGTTCACGTTCGTGTAGCGTTCGAGAACGCGTTCGAACGGAATGATTCCAGAGAGTTTGCGTTCGAGTTGCGTTTAGGACGCGTTCGAACGTTCTAAGGCAGAAGGCTTACGTTCGAGTTGCGTTTGAAGACGCGTTCGAACGTTCTTACGAAAATTCAAATTTTTAGCCTTCGCGTGCGTCGGGCGTTCGAACGCCCTACGGGTTTATCATGCACAGTTCGTATTTTCCAGAAAATATTCAAACCCTAGCATGCAAATTACTATTTAATAACACGATATCAATAAGTTCTTAAGATTGTTGTGAAATTTGTGTCATAAAACAGTAATATAAACACGCAAAACAAACAGATCAAATTACCCAAAGTAGATCTAGATGCAAAACCCTAAAACCAGAAAACTTTGTGACAAACCAGAAAATGAAGATTACAGAAATGTCCAAGTCGAGATGATCTCTGTCCTTAAGAACTTATTGGCCCGTCACAGGTGCTCTACGGTTTCTTCTTGCCAACGTTCTCCCAGGATAACTTGGATGCTACTTGTACAAGGAGCACTCCTTCACAAGTTTATGAACAAGGAAGATGATGATACTCTCTCTCAAAAACAAAACAAAAACCAGTGTCTCTTGTTTAATTCAGATATATTTTCCTCTGTCTTTGTAATCAATATAAAGTCACCTTATATAAGGCATGAAAGGGTGCCAATAGGGCACCCTTTGGGTTGGGGTGCAACCCTCCAAAGGGTTATACCCCTCACAAGCACCCAATGATATCAAATGACAGATTTACCCTTAATGAATTATTGTGAAGAATTTCCTACATTTATGACTACATTCTGATTCCAGCACTTTATCCACTACTCTTTTCAAAGTCCATTTGGGTATCTAATTGATTGGTCCAATGACAATATGCTTAAAGTGGCTCAATTGCAATTCACTTTTAGTTTCAGAATATACTCCTAATAATATTTGTAAATTTTTGTTGGTTCTCACTTTTTTCTATTTCTTGAAAAGTAATTTCTACTAGTAATAATAATAATAATAGATAAGATATGTTCCTAGTTGGACCACCTAATTTTATTCCTCCCTGTTGGAGTATTTGTTTTCTATAACCATGTAGATATTAAGGGTTTAAGTTTCCTCATATTTTTTGTATGGGTTATTTTTCCTTTATGAGAGCATATTTTTCAGGTAAAATTTCAACTATGCTATATTAAAACAGGTTTTGGGTTGGACTTTTAAATTTCGATAAACTTTCAAATTCGAATACTCTTACTCAAACACGTGTGGCATGATAAAGAGTCAACATTTTGTCCCAATGACACCATCAATTCTGACTATCCACTAGTTTCGGACGAATTTTTTTCTATCGAGTATTGACAAAATATATGTTACTCACAAAGAATCTAGGAGGCGGGCCCAAGTTAGGTTCACTGAGCTTTATCTTATTCTTGAGTGGGCCTGGGCATGGAGTAAATCTTTGGTGCAACAGTGGTATGGATGACGTGGTACCACCAACCAATTAAAAAATAATATGTTTAATTTTCTTTCTATTTTTTAATTATTTTTTGACTTTTTAACACGCGTAACAAAATATGATTGACTTATTGCATGAATGACATGGTACCACTATTGCACCAAAGATTTTCTCCTCGGCCTGGACCTCGGGTGCAACGTGCAAAGGTTGATACCTCGAGCGAGGATCACGTTCAAAATGCAATTTTCATTTTCCCCCACCGACTCCTCCAACTCTCATGTCGTGTGACAAGAAAAGGTGGGCCACCAAACTTTAGATGGACAGGACTGATACACTGTACAAAATCATATAAGGAAAAAATTTATTACATAACAAATATATATATATATATATATATATATATTATCTTTTATATAATTATTATGTACATAATAATATGCATTTATTTTTTACGAGATGAGCCTGGATTAAGTGGTTTGACAGTAAATTTTTAACGTTTAAAAAATAAATTCAAAAGTATTTAACTTATTATGGTTCGAATTTTAAAGAGATAATTTTACTTGCTCTTTTTTTTTTTTTTAATTTTGGAATCGTTGGAAATTCCGTCGTCAAATCACTCATTCCGAACTTAAACAGAGCAGATAAAACTCCCAACTATCCCAGACTCTTAAAAAAACGAACTTCCTAAATTCAAACCTAAAACTTTAAGATGAGATCTTGAACCTCACACCATACGTTATGGAATTTACTCGCTCTCTTACTTTTTTAAAAAATAAAAAAAAAGTGTGCACTTCCATCGTTTTTTAGTAAGAATTTATGCATGTATAGTATTTTTATTTTTTCCCTCGTCTTGAACTTGGATTCCATATTTGCAACCGACTCATTATATAATACTAATAACAGTACCGTAGTATTATTGAAAGCATAAGCAATAGCTGAACTTAGTTGACGAGCAAAGCATAGCTGTGACTGTGAGTAAGAAAATGCAGGCTGCAGCCAAAGTAACATCAATCTTTGTATATCCAATTAAATCATGCAGAGGAATTTCTGTTTCTCAGGCACCCCTCACTCCTACTGGTATGTATATTTAATCTAAGAACTACACTTGTTTCATTTTCATATTATTTTATTTTTCTCATGCAAATTTGTTGCTTTAACCCAGATGATTTCTTTTTTTCTTACCATTTATTTATTTGTGTTAAAATCACAGTATGATGATATCTGTGTGATACTCTTATCATTTTCTTGGATTTCTCTTAAGCTAAAACTCTGTTTGGTCTAACTTATGTGCATGAGTTCATGTCTTTTATTGTTTTATTTTTACAATAGTTTAAAATAAATTTGGAAAAGAAAGAATCTCTCATCAACCCTTGATTGAGTGCTGACTCGAGGCTTTCTTTAATCATGTTTTGAAAGATCATGTTTATTATTTGATTAGTTTCTTCAATGAATTATTTCCATGAAGTCATGTTTAGGCTTCTAAGGATGAGCCTTGGTATAGTGTAATGATAAGGTTCCTCCATTGTGATCGAGTAGCGGAAATAGCCTCTCTTTGCAAAAAATCATGGGTAAAGATGCCTCGTGGGAAGCTCACAGTGTGGGAAGCCTCGTGTACTGGACCATTATTTTCTTGTTTAGGCTTCCGTTCTTGATAAACTAGAGCAGTTTTTCAATTTTGATTGTTTGATTCCATTGACTTCCCCATATAGTGAAAGACTTTTCATATCATTTCAGCAGCATGCGGTTCTTTGTGGAGGTTGTAAGACTTGCAATTCTTTTAATGTTTGAGCTCCTAATCAATTAGATTAGTTTGACATGCAAACTTAATATGTATTTTCTTTTATTCATGTTTGTTTTCTGTATACAGGATTTCGATGGGATAGACAGTGGATGGTAGTTAATCAAAAATCGAGAGCATACACTCAGAGAGTTGAGCCAAAGCTTGCTCTGGTTGAGATAGAGCTGCCAAATGAGGCATTTTTAGAGGGATGGGAACCCCCTGGGAGCTCATATATGGGTAATTCTTGCTTTTCTATTTTGCAACAAGTTGTTGAAATCACGGTTGTAACATGATCTCATGGAATATTTTTTTAAAGCCAAATTATACATAGTTATAGCATAAAAGAATTGTTGCAGGTATGCGATTTTTTATCTATTAGATAATTGAAATGCTTCATGTTAATCCAATTGTGGAGATAGTTTTTAACATGATCCCTGAAATGAATCCGGGTTTTCACATATTTTTCTCTGAGGTTGTCAGATCTCTTTATATTTGAGTATATAAGTCGATAAAATTTCATAAAAAGTTATTAACTTGAAGAATTTTGTGCGAAGTCTAATCACTTGTTATAGCTTGTCTTTTTGAATTGAATCTTCAATCTGCTGCAATCCATCAATATTCATAAATATCATGGTGGTTAGGACTGCATCCTGTTTAGCCTTTTGTACCTGCACATGACTGGTCTCTTATTTTCACAATGATACCCTTCTGTCATTTCGAAATTGGTTTTAATGGGTATGGCTAAGTAACTTCAATTGCTAGCAGTCCATGCTGCTTGTTCTTCATATTTTGAATTTATTTTCAAATACTCTCTCTCTCTCAAAGAATACTTTATATATCCCGTTTCTTATTGTGGAGTTTGTAATTTATATGCTTCTTTTTTCTTCTCAGATTAGATCATGAATGGTATTTATTCCTGATGTTTTATCTTATTTTCAAATGGGACTTGATTCTTTCCTTTACAGTAATAAGAGCTCCAGGGATGCAGGCCCTTAAGATTTCACTCAGCAAACCACGTGATATAGCCCACGGTGTTTCCGTATGGGAGTGGTCTGGCACTGCATTGGATGAGGGAGCTGAAGCATCAAACTGGTTTACAAGTTACCTTGGGAAATCTAGTCGGCTAGTTCGTTATAATGCAGGTTGGGTTTGATTTAGGAGCTTTTCTTGAGAATAGGAAATTGAATGCACTAACTAGGGACATGAGTAAAAAGCAGAAAACTTTAGGTAGGGAAATTCTGTAGCAAAAATAATTGTTGCAGGCTATACAGGTAGCAGGCATTACCCAATTTTCCGCAGAATAATTAACAATGTTTTATATTCAAAATCCAAGGTAGGTGGTTAATAGTCTGGCTGCATTTTTTGCTACTGCAGAATCAGAAACTAGACCTGTGGATCCTGAATATGCTACTGGACAGAAAACAATGTTTTCCGATGGGTATCCATTTATGCTGTTGTCTCAGGTAATTCACCATGATGATCCTGTAATGTACATAAACTTTTCTGTGACATGAAATCTCAAACAGTAAGCTCATAAAAGAATCTTTTGCAGGGATCTTTGGATGCACTAAATGAGCTTCTCAAGGAGCCTGTTCCAGTTAACCGTTTTCGACCCAAGTATTATTCAGAATCATGCAAAACCTGTTTATTATCTAAAAGCATCCAATTTTCTTTTCTATAGTAATAGTAGCATCCGCTTTTCAATCTTCATTGTTGGAATTAATGTTTTAGTCTTCCCGAGGAACCCATACTAATTACTGCCTTACATCCTGACGATATGAATCTGTCTTGTTATGTTGATACTTTTTTTATGGCATTAGTTCTTTTCATCCCCCTCACTTTTGTTAACCACTTTATTTTTCTCATGAGTTTGGTATTTGAATCTCTTGTTTTATTGGAACTTGACAGCATCCTTGTTGATGGTTGTGAACCTTTTTCGGAGGACTTATGGAAAGAGGTCCGAATAAACAAGTTCACATTTGAAGGTGTTAAACTGTGCTCCCGCTGTAAGGTGAAAAACTATATTTCTGCATCATTTGTAAAAAATTTCCATTCAATCAGTTTTGTGGTCACTTGCGTCTGTGAGTACTGTTAGAAATTTGGTGAGATATATTCCTAGCATAGCCTATATTTGTTTAAGCTTTTGACATTGCATAAATTGTTTTCCAGATTCCAACTATCAATCAAGACACTGGCATTGCCGGTCATGAACCAAACGAAACACTGAAGAAAATTAGATCAGATAAAGTATTGCGTCCAGGTCGAAAACAGCAGGGAAAGGTGAGATGCAAACCCAAAATTTCCAACCATGATCTGCAATTTGATTTTGCATGACAAAAAGAAAAAGAAAAATATTATCTTGCAGATATACTTTGGACAGAACTTGGTGTGCAAGGACAACCTTACTGGAGGAAAGGGAAAGGTGCTTAAACTGGGGGATCCTGTTTTTGTCCTGAAGAAGGTCACTTCTGCAGCTGAAGCAGCAGCTTGAACTCTGCAGAATATTTGTTAGTAATAATTAAACTCGGTTGAGGATCAAAGTCTAATGGAATAAGTGTTGGGCAGGTTATTTACCACTTTAAACATGTATTATTCAATCAAAACCATTAAGTAACAATGAATAAACATTAATGCATAGAAATAGAAAATTTGGAAATGTAGAAGATGATGAACTTAAATCAAGTCAGTTTTTCTTCTGTCCTTAAGAACTTATCAGCCCCGCCTCGGTGCACTACGGATTTCTTGTGGCTAATGTTCTCGCAGGATTCTTGGTTGTTTCTTGTAGAAGGGACACTCATTTATTCAAGAACTCGAACTAGGAATTATGGTGGAAACTCTCTTTTTTATGTAAACCTTACACTCTCTAATTATGCCTAAGGACAAAATGACAATTGAAGTCTAAAAATTGAATTACTCAAATGAAAACTCAAGAGACTTATTTATAAACATAGAAGGTTGCCTTTGAAAAGGCATCCTTATGTCAAAATGTACATTCCTTTAGGAGTCATGACCCTCCAAGGAAGCCTTTCAAACGTAAGGGTCATGTTATTTCCTATTAAAGAATACATCCTTTCCAAGGTTAAGTATTTTCTTATTAAGGATCATACTCATTCATTCCCTATACACACACACACACATCTTTATATTTAGAAAATTTTCCTACAATCCCTTACAATTTTTAAATATCAATGTAGACACTTGGGAGAGTTTCTTTGAAATAAAATTGTATTGGAATAGGTAGCTTTCGCCTTGAACCTTTCCTAGTGAATGACTATCGGATTTACTTGGCAAACCAGTGACCCATAGTCTTGAACTATTCCGCCGTTAGTGTAAACCAAGACAATAGCCATCACACAGCTTCACTTCGACCATTTCCCGTTCTACGATCGTGTTCAATTTGGCCATGAACATCGGTCATGGCTTCATCAAGTACTTTAGGCAATCCAGCATTTTAAAATTCTCATGGAAGCAACCCCACTTCTTACTTGAAATAGGTGATCTTCTATAAAGAGGTATTTTGTCTTTACCTATATTAGGACTATTCTCCTAATATAATGATCATTTAAATCATTCACTTACCCTAACCTTGACAAACATCACTATGCGTCATTATAGGAATGAGAAAGAGTATATAATTCTACAGTGCTTGTTTTGAATTGCATAAAGTTTCAGTTGTCTCTTTTGAACCTAGATCTTGGGATCTCCAGTCAGTTAGGTTGGGTTTCCACAGTGACAATTCTTAATTTATAGGCTTCAAGCTCATTCCCCTCGATGACTTCTCAACTTGCTCTCTAGATAAACCTCCAGTAAGTGGATCCACTAGGTTTTCTTTCGACTTGACATAATCTATTGAAATTATGCCGTTTGAGAGCATTTGCCTTATGGTATTGTGTTTCGACGTATGTGTCGATACTTACCACTATACATTGTATTTTTGGCTCTCCCAATAGCCGAATAAATTTAGGTGTGCATTCGATTTCATGTCGGTCACGGGAAATATATAATGTAAATATTTTTTTAAGTGATTGAATTTTTCGTAATTATATTTCTAAATTATTATTAGGGGTGAACAAATTTTGGGTCAACCTGCGATCCGACCCGACCCGACCCGTGCGAGTTTCAAACAAAAAAAATAATTTTGCGGGTTAATCCGACTCGACCCGTCTCTATAGGATTTTTATTATTTTTCTATAAAATTTTTATTTTTCTAAATTTTTTTATTATTTTTTTAAAATTTTTACTATTATTTCATTTGTTTATTATTTTTGTTGTCTTGAAACTTTATTTATTTATATGATAATTTTCGTGACATAAAATAACTGATATTTATATTTCAAAATAATTAAATCATTAATTTTTTTGATCGACCCGACGTGATCGGGTTTCACCTCTCAAATTTCGGATTCGGATTTCTCAATACGCATGACCTGACCTGATCGGATTTCACCTCTCAAATTTCAGATTCGGATTTCTCGATACGCATGACCCGACCCGATCGGGTCTCAGAAAATTCAAAAAATCCTATCTGTAAACACCCATAATTATTATATTCGAATTGAAGGTAATAAATTTTTTATTAACCTCATAATTTTTTTATTTTTCTAAAATTTTTTATTATTTTTTAAAAATTTTTACTATTATTTCATTTGTTTATTATTTTTGTTGTCTTGAAACTTTATTTATTTATATGATAATTTTCGTGACATAAAATAACTGATATTTATATTTCAAAATAATTAAATCATTATTTTTTTGACCGACCCGACGTGATCGGGTTTCACCTCTCAAATTTCGGATTCGGATTTCTCAATACGCATGACCCGACCTGATCGGATTTCACCTCTCAAATTTCAGATTCGGATTTCTCGATACGCATGACCCGACCCGATCGGGTCTCATAAAATTCAAAAAATCCTATCTGTAAACACCCATAATTATTATATTCGAATTGAAGGTAATAAATTTTTTATTAACCTTAAATATACACACACACCCCCCTTTTTATGACTACATTCAGATTCCAACACTTTATCCACTACTCTTTCAAAGTCCATTTGGGTATCTAATTGATTGGTCCAATGACAATATGCTTAAAGTGGCTCAATTGCAATTCACTTTTAGTTTCAGAATATACTCCTAATAATATTTGTAAATTTTTGTTGGTTCTCACTTTTTTCTATTTCTTGAAAAGTAATTTCTAATAGTAATAATAATAATAATAGATAAGATATGTTCCTAGTTGGACCACCTAATTTTATTCCTCCCAGTTGGAGTATTTGTTTTCTATAACCATGTAGATATTAAGGGTTTAAGTTTCCTCATATTTTTTGTATGGGTTATTTTTCTTTTTTGAGAGCATATTTTTCAGGTAAAATTTCAACTATGCTATATTAGGGTTGGACTTTAAATTTCGATAAACTTTCAAATTCGAATACTCTTACTCAAACACGTGTGGCATGATAAAGAGTCAACATTTTGTCCTAATGACACCATCAATTCTGACTATCTACTAGTTTCGGACGAATTTTTTTCTATCGAGTATTGACAAAATATATGTTACTCACAAAGAATCTAGGAGGCGGGCCCAAGTTAGGTTCACTGAGCTTTATCTTATTCTTGAGTGGGCCTGGGCCTGGACCTCGGATGCAACGTGCAAAGGTTGATACCTCGAGCGAGGATCACGTTCAAAATGCAATTTTCATTTTCCCCCGCCGACTCCTCCAACTCTCATGTCGTGTGACAAGAAAAGGTGGGCCCTTAGGGGTGCAAAACGAATCAACGAATCGAATCCTATACGAATTGAATCAAAATGTGATAGATTCGTATTCGATTCGTTTATTAAACGAATCCTAATATCAGGATTCGTATTCGATTTGTTTATTAAACGAATCGAATACGAATATTCGTTTAGTCAATGATATTATTTAATAAAACAATTTACCACACTTGATTTACATTAATTATTCATAAATATATACATATGAAATATGTAATTAATATATTATTAAAAATACCTCACCAAATATCGAAAATATTACTTTTTCTATGATAATTAACTATAATTTCTCGAATCTTAATTGAAAATTAACAAAAACTAGTAAATAAAAATAGTAAAACGAATCATAAACGAATCAATGAGCTTAAATTCGTATTCGATTCGTTTAATAGCCGATTGACTATCACAATGTATGCTTATAGCTGATACTGGTTTTGGCCAATTTGGAATATCCTTTAAGAAATTTCGAAGCCACTACACTTCTTCCACTGCTTTACCTCGAGGATTTCCATGACACGGCTGCACCACCAAGAGTGAAAATAAATCCACTCGTGGATTTGGAATCCACTGTATCAAATATCCAGTTAGCATCGCTATATCTCTCTAGAACAATATGATATCTCGTATAATACAGATCATATTTTGAAGTTTCTCTAAGCTACCTTAAAACTCTTATTATGGCTTTCCAGTGGTTTTGTCATGGATTACTTGTATATCTACTAAGCCTGTTTATAGCTTGAGTGATATCTGGTCGTGTGCAATTGTGAGATACATCAGACTTCCAATGATTCTCGAAAACTCTAATTGTGATACGCTCAAACCAATATTCTTTGACAAATGAAGAATTAGGTCCACAAGAGTTCTAGCTACGTTTAGTTCTCTTTTGTTATATTTCTCAAGTATTTTCTCAATATAATGAGCCTGAAATAATATGTATCTCTCTGATGTTCTGAAAATCTTAATTCCTAAGATCACATCAGCTACCCCTAAATCTTTCACGTCAAATTGCTAGTCAATACTTTTTGGGTAGACTGAATCATCTCATGATTACTACCAATTATTAGCATATCGTCTACATAGAGACATATAATGACATATAATTTTTGAGTTGATTTAATGTATACACACTTATCACACTCATTGATTTTGAATCCACTTGACAATATCTCTTTGTCAAATTTCTCATGTCATTGTTTAAGTGCTTGTTTTTAATCCATGAAAGGATTTTACAAGTTTGCACACTTTGTGTTCTTGTCCAGAGACATTAAATGTAAATCTCTTAATCTAATTCATAATTTAAGAATGTCGTCTTTACATCCATTTGATGTATTTCAAGACCAAATATAGCTGCTATGGCTATAAGCATTCTTATTGAAGTGAAACGGGTCACTGGTGAATATGTATAAAAATAATCTAGACATTTTTTTTTGTCTATAACCTTTTATGAAAAGTATTGCCTTATACTTATCTATTGATCCATCCAGATTCATCTTCCGTTTGAAAATCCATTTGTAGCCCAACGGCTTATAACTTGGAGGAAAATCAGCCAACTTCCAAGTATGGTTTTGAAGGATAGAATCAATCTCACTGTTGATAGTCGCGTTCCATAAAGGTTCATTCAAAGAAGACATCATTTCTTTATAACTTTAAGGCTCATTTTATAACATATATGTCAGAAAATTATTATTATTATTATTATTATTTTGGAAATTTACAATTTTATATCAAAAAAAAAAGATGTACAAAAGTACAAGGGGCATACCCCAAGAAATGGATAACAGACTTAAGACAAAACAAAAAAATAGAAAGAATCCAAACAAAGTATCAAAAGAAACAAACCAAAACGAAGATGAAAAAAAGGCTTGCGGGCACAAGCCCAAAGCAAACCTATGAAACCAGGAAGTCATTTTTTTCCAAACAAAAGGCAATCAAAAAAACCCAAACAGGAACCAAGCAAACCCAAAAAAGGCAAAGAACCCAACCGATTCCAACCAGCCCATAGCCCAAACCAGTGAATAAGCCTAGACCGGAAGGCCCACTCAGCCAATTGCCTCCAGCTAATTCTGCCCAAATGACTTAGACATTCTTGCTCTTGCTACATCTAGGTTCATTTTCCTCAACATTTTCATGTTTATCTGATTCTTAGTTAACTTGATCGCTACTTGTAGCAGTATCAATGGTTCTTTTAAGAGATTTTGTTCTTTATTTTTCTTTATAAGGAAATATCTCTTCAAAGAATGTCGCATTCCTTGACTCAATTATCATATTTGGATTGATGTCAGGAATATAAGATTTATGTACCAAGAATCGATACGCGCTACTATTGTGAGCATATTCAATGAATATACAGTCAACAGTTTTGGGTCATATTCTCATCTTCTTAGGTTTAGGAACCATCACTTTGGCGAGACATCCCCACACTTTCAGATATTTGTAGGAATGTGTGTGGCCTTTTCACAGTTCATATGGTTTCTTGTCCAATATTTTGTGAGGTAACTTGGTCATAACGTAGTGGGCAGAAAGCAAGGCTTCCCCCCACAAGTTCTGGGGTAAATCAGAGCTTGTCAACATGACATTCAATATTTCCTTCAACATTCAATTTTTGCGTCCTGCAATCCTCTTTTTTTTAGGCGAATAAAGAGCAGTGGTTTCGTGAATAATTCCATGATTGGAACAATATTCACTGAATGATGACACATATTCACCTCCCCTATCACTCATGATTCTTTTGATTATTCTGCCAAGTTGATTTTCAACTCCGTTCTTATAGTGTATAAAGCTCTCAATAGCTTCATTTTTGCTCCTCAGCAAATACACATAGAAGAATCTTGTGCTATCATCAATAAAAGTGACAAAGTACTTTTTACTGCCTCTTATTTGCGTAACATTCATATCATACACATCGATGTTATAAGTTCCAAGGGATCAAGACTTCATTCTATGGAATGAAATGATGTTCTATTCATTTTCGCTTCAACACATGTTTAATATTTATGATAGTTATTGTATGGGCCAAATTTGGTCCAAGGGCAATTTCGACATTTTACTTCGGGCCCAATACTAGGCCCCCAGCATGGATCCGAACCCAAGTTACCATCACAGATTCTCACTAAATGAACCCCCAAGGTTTGATATACATAAAGGCCCAGAGATCCACAAACCTAGGCCCAATAAAGTATCACACGCCCAATCCATAATCAAAGGCTCACCCAACGCCAGCCCACGTAACGCCCAAAGTCATAAACACCATTCATGAACCCATCCGTTCCAGCCTACAAACGGGCAAAATGCAGTAATAACTCCTTATGAAGTCGATCTAACGGATGAGCAATCAAATAGCGATAAAGACACATTATTACAACATGTATATATAGGAAACGAGGCTCCAGGAGGAGGGGACATTCAACTTCTAGCTCTCCTACTCACATCCTTGAGACATGCTCAAGCTCACCAAACCTCCGACTGATCGCCCTCACGGCACCCTACCAAGTTAAAGGTATTATCCAACCTTTGACTTCCCACTTTCTAATTCCTTGCTTCCACTACTGACTTGGGCGTCGGAGTGCCCCCGGCACCCACCACACCGGTGGGCAGTACTCCCGCTCACTCTACACCTTTGTTTTGCAGGATCGCTAGTGCCCCTATATAAAATCTCAATTGTAGACCCCCGGCGAAAACCAGCGTCTACAATTTGGCGCCCACCGTGGGGCCTTAGCGATTCTTAGCAAGCAAAGACATCTCTATCTACGACCCTTACATACATAGCGATCCATGGATTGATTGTCATCAATCTCTCTCTACACGTGAAATGATTGTCATCTTCCTCAGAATGCATGGATTAATTCTCACTTTCTCAAGACAACGTGAAAGAAATATCATCTACTCCAGAAAATATGGGCGGATTGTTGCCCCCTTGAGACGACTGAAAGAATTCCCATCTCATCCGTATGACATGCATGGATTGCCTTTAGCTCCATACTACGCGATTGTGAACAAGTACTTGGCATGAAGATGATGTCTCGGTCGACGGTACCCGAATGAAGATTTAGCGTGGACATCCCGGTCAACATTACCAGGTATGGCTTGTACTATTTAATAAAGTCCTAATCGACATTAGAAATGGCACGAGACATATAATATGTGTCATAGTTTGGTACTTGTTATGGATGCCCGGTCGATATTACATTATATAGCTTGATAATTGCTATGGGTTTCCCGGTCGACATCAATATGTGGCTTGGGACTTGGGATAGATGTCATAGTATGTACTACAATTTATAGTATGAAACTTGCGATGATGTTCCAATCGATACTACAATTTACAACCTGATAATTGATAAAGATGTCTCAGTCGACATTTACAAAGAGACATTGGACTTGTTAGGGGCATCCCACTTGACATTAGTGTATTGTGGAAGATGTCCCAATTGATAAAATACTATGTGTAGCTAGTCAAAATTGACACTATATAATTGTTTAGTATTTAGTAAAGATCACACTCGACACTCCACGTTTGAAGCTTGACATTTGCTTGGATTCCCATTCGACGTGATATGGAAGAAGACTTAGTTTGACTGAGGTACTATTAGATAAAACATAGCCTAAATTGCCTATAAAACGAAACAGATCGCCATCTAGTCTAGGGATACGAGACGAGCCCAACCACTCATAAGCAGCCTATCCTGGACACCTCATGTAATTTCATCATACAGACCGGCCCAGAAAACCCACTACATGATAAAGCCCGAACTGCCCAACGCCCAAATCTTTTTTCTTGTCCCACAACAGCAGTTTGCACTATTGAATAGTGGTAGCAAAAAATGATGCGCAGACGCGTGTGAATAAAAAAAAAATCCATTCAAAATCAGAGCCTCTTCAATCTTGCGCATTAAATTATCCCACATCGTCTGGGAAACTTCACTTCAAACAGGGCACGCGCAGGCAAAGCCTGCCAAGCTCGAACCCACACGCAAACTCCCAAAGCTGCTGCCACACGCTAACTGAAGGCTAGCTGCCACATGCAAAACACAAGAACTCGTACTTTGAAAAGCAATCAAAGATGGCTCACAATCTAACGTCCACGTCATCGTCTTCAAGCTTGAAACTAACTGCCATGAGCGAGCAGGAAGGCTCCAAACCAGAGAGACCAAAGAACGAAAATTCATATCAAGCTTGGAACGTGAGCAAACCAGTGCTACCATCCAAAGACGAAACCCATATCGGTTGGAAGAGATGAATGCGCAGACTACATGCTAAGAACACGGGCGCAAGTTGAGCCCAAACGCCTAACACAGAAACCCACATCGGTCAAAGCTGCCAAAGAAGCATGTGCCATGCAATTGCCTACTTACCATGATCATCCCACTACCAAGTCTGTAGAGCCTCACCTAGCAGAACGTGTTCGTCCGCTTAGAAGAAACAATGCGTGCATGAGGTAGCGTGAATCTCCTCCTGTCACACGTAGCCCGTAAACCATGTGTGGGCTGCAGGAAAAACAGCCCACTACAAGTGTTAAAATGTACAGATGAGTAAAGAGTATGACGATGGATGAATTAGCAAAAGATGAGTCAAATGTGTGGGTTGCAGGAAAAACAGCCCACTACGAGCAAAGAGTGCAAGATGAGGGGATTGGTCCATGCAGCACACGACTTTGCATCATACAACAGGTAGTATGACACTTAGGACACTCCTCTCTCTGTCAAAGTATTTGGTCGTTAAAAAACAGTCACTCGATGGAAAATCGTTTCGTTGCTGGCTCTCGACTTTTAGTCCTTCCGTGAGCTAATTCAGAGTCGATCACCTACGGCACCAACTCTTGTAGTTGTTAATTAATCCTTATTTAACGATCCCAAGAATAGTCCGTCGATTCACAGTGATGTGCCAACTTCGTACCATTTCTCTGCCATGGAGATTTCCATTATCACAGTTGGGAGCAAAACTTCTCTCCTTGCTCTACATCCAGTAGTCAGATTGGTAATGGTGATCAAAATTTTGATTCCACACATCACTCAAGGGCAGCAAGGACTAGTTCAGACAAACCAAGATCATGGTCTTTTATGCATCCCTTCTTTGTTGGTCGCAATGCTAGAACTGGGAGTTCAGTTGCTTCCTTAATAATACATCAACAGTAATGCACGGGTTTCAAGCTCTCCAGACATATATCAATAGCAGTGCCCAACATTCTCTCGAGCAGTCGACGGGCTCTATCTTGTTCTACACGTGAGAGTCAAAAGCCATATTTCATATCCCCATTACATCCGATTTGCCACAAGAGTACGCAAACAATTTCAATTTTTTTTTTAAAAAAAAAAAAAAAAAAAATCATGGTCGGACCATTTTCTTCAACCTTGCTTCTGGGATGAAGAATCTATAATATCAGGCAACGGAAGTGTCGAGTGAACCATTTGACCTATTGTTATCTTGAATATTCTCCATAAAAATTTGAGGAATCAACGTTCTCTAGGCTTTTGGTGTGTCTTTATTTGCTACCCATATTCCAACCGATGTGGGACAAAGCATGCATTTTTCAAGCTTTTCATTGAAGCGCCTGGGCCGCTCGTGGGCTTTTGCTTTAGCGAGTGGGATATTGCACATTGTGCGCTGAACGTGGAAGCTTGCGGCAGTGGGTAGTGTCGGCCCATATAGCATAGATGGTGATAACTTAGTAGGTGATTACTCAACGAGTCTAGTTGGCAGGGGACATCCCCCAGATTACTCATGTGGAGTCAAATAAAGACATGGACTTTCTACAGTCCATACGACACAATGTCGTATGAAATAACTTCTGAACCATCATCTGGGTCAGTCGACCGGGGACATCTCCCATAGACTCATGTCGAGTCAAGTTGTAGACATGGATTACACATGTCGTATGACTTATACCCTGAACCTCCATCTGGTTCAGTCGACCGGTGACATCCCCCATAGACTCATGTCGAGTCAAGTTGTAGACATGGATTACACATGTCGTATAACTTATACCCTGAACCTCCATCTGGTTCAGTCGACCGGGGACATCCCCCATAGACTCATGTCGAGTCAAGTTGTAGACATGGATTACACATGTCGTATGACTTATACCCTGAACCTCCATCTGGTTCAGTCGACCGGGGACATCCCCCATGGACTCATATCGAGTCAAGTTGTAGACATGGATTACACATGTCGTATGACTAATACCTTCCTGGCCTCAGCAAGTCCAGTCGACCGGGGACATCTCCCATAGACTCATATCGAGTCAAGTTGTAGACATGGATTACACATGTCGTATGACTAATACCTTCCTGGCCTCAGCAAGTCCAGTCGACCGGGGACATCTCCCATAGACTCATATCGAGTCAAGTTGTAGACATGGATTACACATGTCGTATGACTAATACCTTCCTGGCCTCAGCAAGTCCAGTCGACCGGGGACATCTCCCATAGACTCATATCGAGTCAAGTTGTAGACATGGATTACACATGTCCTATGACTAATACCTTCCTGGCCTCAGCAAGTCCAGTCGACCGGGGACATCTCCCATAGACTCATATCGAGTCAAGTTGTAGACATGGATTACACATGTCGTATGACTAATACCTTCCTGGCCTCAGCAAGTCCAGTCGACCGGGGACATCTCCCATAGACTCATGTCGAGTCAAGTTGTAGACATGGATTACACATGTCGTATGACTTATACCTTGAACCTCCATCTGGTTCAGTCGACCGGGGACATCCCCCATGGACTCATATCGAGTCAAGTTGTAGACATGGATTACACATGTCGTATGACTAATACCTTCCTGGCCTCAGCAAGTCCAGTCGACCGGGGACATCTCCCATAGACTCATGTCGAGTCAAGTTGTAGACATGGATTACACATGTCGTATGACTTATACCCTGAACCTCCATCTGGTTCAGTCGACCGGGGACATCCCCCATAGACTCATGTCGAGTCAAGTTGTAGACATGGATTACACATGTCGTATGACTTATAACCTGAACCTCCATCTGGTTCAGTCGACCGGGGACATCCCCCATAGACTCATGTCGAGTCAAGTTGTAGACATGGATTACACATGTCGTATGACTAATACCTTCCTGGCCTCAGCATACCAGTCGACCGGGGACATCCCCCATAGACTCATGTCAAGTCAAGTTGTAGACATGGAATACACATGTTGCTGGACTTATATTTTGACCTTCATCTGGTTCAATCGATTGGGTACTTCCCTAAAGGCTCATGTATAGTCAAGCTCATAACCTTACATTCGTTTAACCAATAGGCAGCATCAACACTCGGGTATCCCTACATACTATGGCCTCGTCCCGAGCTACACATGCATCAAGTACTCTCCAAGCCAAGGACTCATTGACTTAGAGAGTATGGGACAAACTGTATGGGCCAAATTTGGTCCAAGGGCAATTTCGACATTTTACTTCGGGCCCAATACTAGGCCCCCAGCATGGATCCGAACCCAAGTTACCATCACAGATTCTCACTAAATGAACCCCCAAGGTTTGATATACATAAAGGCCCAGAGATCCACAAACCTAGGCCCAATAAAGTATCACACGCCCAATCCATAATCAAAGGCTCACCCAACGCCAGCCCACGTAACGCCCAAAGTCATAAACACCATTCATGAACCCATCCGTTCCAGCCTACAAACGGGCAAAATGCAGTAATAACTCCTTATGAAGTCGATCTAACGGATGAGCAATCAAATAGCGATAAAGACATATTATTACAACATGTATATATAGGAAACGAGGCTCCAGGAGGAGGGGACATTCAACTTCTAGCTCTCCTACTCACATCCTTGAGACATGCTCAAGCTCACCAAACCTCCGACTGATCGCCCTCACGGCACCCTACCAAGTTAAAGGTATTATCCAACCTTTGACTTCCCACTTTCTAATTCCTTGCTTCCACTACTGACTTGGGCGTCGGAGTGCCCCCGGCACCCACCACACCGGGGGGCAGTACTCCCGCTCACTCTACACCTTTGTTTTGCAGGATCGCTAGTGCCCCTATATAAAATCTCAATTGTAGACCCCCGGCGAAAACCAGCGTCTACAGTTATCAATTGTAAATTTAAGTATAAAGTCCATATTAATTAACTTTACGCATTGTATCATAATTATCATGTCACAGCCTACCATGCCATACATTTTGTGACTCAATAATATATGTAGACGATATAGCTTTATTATTATTAACACTGTGTCGATTAACAATCATTATATTGAACTTGAAAAGGCCCTCAGTAGGTATCATTTTCCTACATAGACATCATTTTTTGTCACTGCAAACTTGTCAGAAAAAATACAAGCTTAAAGCCATTCTTGCTAAGGAGTGAACTCGAAACCAAGTTCTTCTGAATATCAAGAACATGCAAAACATTCTTCAATGTAGGCTCATTCTCGGATGTCATCTTCAGAACCACTGTGCCTTGTCCAACTACTTTGGAGGTAGATGAGTTTCCCATGGTCAAATTATCGCCACCATCGACCTTCAGATAGGAGGAAAATATTTTATTGTCAACACAAATATGATGATGTTGGGGCGGATGTGGGACCCATAGGGTCGAATCGGTGACCCGCGCAGCGAAAGTGGGTCTAACCTGTGATATCAAGCATGAGTGTATTTTTAAATATTTTAATGAAATATCATATTACATTTCGAGTGTTTAGGGAAAAACCGAGGATAAATTATAGTCCGAAAAATTATATCGGGATAAAATCGGAGAGAGGAACATTGCCCGGTCCCTGTGCACCTAGTGCGCTGCAGCGCAAGCTTCATGCATGAGCTCGCTGTTGGGCAGTGTTGCAACGCAAGAAATTGCGTTGCAACGCTGTCCTTTCAGGAAAGTGTAATGATACATTTTTTGTAAAACACCTTAAACATATTTAAAAATACCCAGATAAATTTTAATTTCAAAACTAACCACAACACATCTTATACAACAAACATATATATATTCTAAATATATATGTATTTATTTGAAACAAAATATCGGTGTTCGAAAATGCGCCACCTAGGCGCTCCTAGGCGGCGCGTTTTCGCTAATCGTGCCCTGGCCATCGCGATTACCACTAAATCGGTGGTGGTAATCGCGCGGTCGATTGGTCGGCGTGAAATCGGCACCTAGGCATCGATTTCACCGTCAATCGGCCGCGTAGGCGCCGATACACAGCCGCTAATCGGCCGTGTATCGGCGCTGTATTTTTTTTGTTTTTTCGACCAAAACGTCGTCGTTTTGTGTCTTATTAAACGGCCAAAACGGCGTCGTTTTGGCGTGTGTGTATATATAAAAAAATACTTTTTTTTTTCTCCTCTGCCTCTCTCTCTTCTGCGATTTCTTCATTTCGTTTCACTTGTTTTCTCTCTTCTGCTGCGATTTCTTCATTTCTTTTCACGGTAACTGTGTGTTTTTTTTTTATTTCAATAGAAATAACAAGTAATAATATAAATAACCCCCAATATAATTTGTTATAAGTATAACTAATTTCGTATTTTATTTTCCCTATTTTGTTAATTTTATTAATTTGACCTAAAATCTTATTTTAATTTTCGTTTTGATTTATTTTTTGTTAATAGTTAAAAATTAATTACATATTAATATTAGTAGTTAGACTAGTACTTTAAATTGTTAATTAATTGTTAATTGTGCATATTAATTGGACCTCCTTTTTATTATGTTTTTTTTTGCTGCCATTGTTGAAGTTTCTGTTGTTGGCTTGTTGCAGTTGGTTATTATTTTTTCTACCATTGTTGTTGATGCTAAATGAAACTTTATGATTTTTATTAGTTGATTTCAAAGTGTTTGTTTGTGTTGTGAATTATGATCAATGAGAGTTACAACTTACAATTAAATTAATTGATAATGCCTATTAGTATTTTACTATTGTTATTAAATTGTAATTTGTTAATAATGATTAATGCTTATTAAATTAATTGATTTATACTATATAGGATATGACTTGGCTTCTTCTTCCGCGGCTTCTAATTCGGAGTGTAGTCCCGTTCTTAAACGGAACTCAAATGATGTTGGATGGGAATATAAGGCTTTAGTGGATCCAAATAACTTGGATAAAGTCAAATGTAAGTTATGTTCAAAAAAAATTTCCGGTGGAGTTTACCGAATGAAATAACGTATTGGGCATATATCGGGGAATGTTGTAAAATATCCAAAGTCTAGTAAAGAATATCAAGATAAGTGTAGACAAGCCATTTTAGAGGCAAGGAATAGGAAGAAAAGAAAAGCGAAGCATGTTAGTGAGATAAGGCAAGAAGTTAATATTGGGGGCGATGAAGAAGAAGCTGAAATTCATGAAATATAAGAAGGGTTAAATTCAAAAACCCCTCGGCATCGCGTCCCTTTGGAAATGTAGACAGTGGTAACCCCTACTGATTCTTCAGCTAGTGGTGGTAATGTTGGACAATTATGACCCATAGCGTCACTATTTGTACATATCATGGTGTTGTTGTACAAATTAACTATGTGACAAAGGAGATTGCACTCTTATCATTTGTGATTAGATCACCTAGATGTATAAATGATAGGAGGTCCCTATGATTTGTTCCTGGACGGAGAATGATATGAGACAGTATCAGTCCACGAAGGATAAATCATTAAATATCCCTAATCAGAGCATTGTCGAGATTGGACATCGATAAATGCGTAAAAGACTAGTATTACACTTGTGCGCGTTGTGGGGGCACAACATCATAGTTCTCATATATTTGGGTATAAAATACTCATGAAAGTGTAATAGGAGGTTGTGTTTTACCGATGGTACGGGAAACAACTTCGCTCTGGATAGACCCACTCGGAATTCCATTGGTAGTATGACTATGTGTCTATAGAAGTCCGAAATCAGGGTAAGTGTATTTGGTCTTAACATGAGACTTGCACCGCTAATACTTGCGACAATCAATATACTTTGGTTGCGGTTGTCCAGGGCTTTAACAGGTTATGTGTACGCCAATGCTGGGTATATTGAGAATCGTAGTGTATTGGGTGTGATGTCAAGACGGAAGTATCACTCCAGTCATATGGAGATGATGGTCACGTAGGATACGGTACTAGTACTATTAAGTATTGCAGTCATCGGGATAAAATGACAAGGTCAGGTTTATCCAATTATAGAGACTAGTTACCAGACATCCGACATGTGCTTCGTACGTGGCAGACACAATTCCAGCCCCAGGCCTAGCACGTGATCATCCGATACTGGACAGAAATACGCAATACTACGTATACTACGCCTGATATAGATCCTTTAATCCTGTAAGGATATTTCCGGAGAATTAGGTAGGCATGGCGCTTTGCTAGAGGCCAACCTTGTCTTGTAAATCGACAAAACGTAGTATTTGGTACTTACGTGTTCGGATAGTCCGACGACCGAATTTACTGCCAACATATCCGGGGATCTCATGGGTCGCATCCCAAAGATTCACCGATGATGTATGACTCGCACTCTAAATTAATCTGGGATTAATTAGATTAGAGAGAAAATTAATCTGGGATTAATTATGGAGATATTTTATCTGGGATAAAATATCATTAAAAGAGAGATAACGATTAATTTAGAATTAATCGATTAATTAATATATTTGATATATTAAATGAAATTGGATTTCGACGCGAAATTAAAATTAGATTTTAATTCGGGCGAACGAATTAATTTAGAATTAATTCGTTAGCGACGTGAATAGTGATTTCGCTAGGCGTAATCATTTAATTACGACGCAACGGAAAATTCGTTAATTTTGAATTAGCGAACCCGTGATTGTTTGCGAGCGCATTAGTATTTCGAATTCGAATGCGGCACGCAAGTCAAATCAAGCATCAAATCGCTAGTCGCATCAAGCGTCAAATCAAATGTCGCTTTGAGTGATGTGACAAGTTGTCACTTGATTGAGTGATGTGACTTGATGTGAGTTGTTGGAAAAGCTTTTGAAAGCTTGAAAGACATTTATCAATTTTTAATTGATATTTGACTTTTGAAAATTGAGTTTTGAATTTAATTTTTGTGTATTAGATACACTTTTCTTTTAACAACTCACACAACACATTTTTATCATCTCTCTCTCTCCATATTCTCCTCTCTCTCTCTCGGCAGTTCACTGCCTTTTCTTCTTCTGGTTTTGCTCACAAAACCGAGCAGTGAAGGGAAGCAAGAGTGGGATTTTGTGGCAAAATCACAAGTGCTAGCACACTTACGAGACATGCGAAGGTGATAGGGAAGTCTACCCATGAGCCGGGAATCATTTCACGAAGCTTGGAGCTTGACGAAGTTGATCCACGAAGCTACAACAGTGGGCTGTTGAACCTCACTAACGTGAGCTGTGAAAGAGAGCAAGAAAAGTTTTTGTTTGTCTCCGTGTCGTTCAACCGATCGATGTGAGTATTCTGCAACTTCTTCGATTTGTATTCGCATATATTTCATGCTTATTATTGGTCTTGGGACATTTATAGAAACCAACAATGGCATCTAGAGCAAGGTTTGAGCATGAAAAAGTTTAGGGCTTAAAATTTGGGTAATTTGTATTTGAGTATGATTTGAATGAATTGGATGTTTGAGTATGCTTAATACATGTTTAATTGAATATTGATTGGATCAATTTCATGATTTGTGTTTGGAACATTTTTTCCCAAATTGAGTAGGCTTGGCAGAATGAGAAGTGCCCTATTTAGTCTTGGATTTTTTTGATTTTTGATTCATTGGATGAGTTAGAATCATTCGGGATGTGATTTAATGTCGATTGTGGAATTAATTGGATTGAATTCGAATCGGACACAAATCCCCTCCCTTGGCCGAGACATATAGCATGAAATGGGTTTGATTTTAATCAAAATATGTTGGACATGTGATGATGGAAATGGCATGATTAATTAGCACTAATTTGGTATTTTGGAAATATTGATTTGGGTGATTAATCATGATATGCACTTTAGGTTAATTAAATGTGAAATTGGATTATTTGTATTTAATTAATTGGGCCTTAAAATTGGATTTGGGCTTGTTGTGTTGTAATTGGGCTTGTTGGGCTTTGTTGTACAAAATTGGGTTTAGGCAAAATTAGTTGGATCCAATTAGGCCCAAAACCGCTTCCATAAAGCCCAAATGCGACTTAATTGACCTTTAAAGTTTAATTGGGCCTAATGGGCCTAAATTGATTTCTGGGCTTATGGGGTAACTCCCAGATTGGATTTTGGTTATTCGGTTTGACTCGAGTTGACCAAAAGTCCACGCCTCAAGAAATTAATTAAAAGCCCATTGGACTTTAATTAAATTGATGTTGGACGTTAATCGGGCTTTGAGATCCGTAACGATTAAATTTGGAATTTAAGTCGTAAAAGTTCATTAATAAAGTGTAGTGTTTAATTTGGAATTAAATAAGCGAATTAGAATTGAATGCATATTAAATTGGATTTAATGATGTAGTTTAATTTAATTCGAGAATTCGCACTTTGAGTACTTATTCGCAAAAACGAGTTTGACTCGAGCAAAATCAAATCGTTGTTTGAACATTGGATGATCACTAATTATCATATTAATTAATTTGATTGATTGATTGATAACATGCTTGTGTGAATACATAGTTTCGATGCATGAATAATGAATATCAGATGGATATTAAATGGGTGGGGCAATTTTAGAAATTGTTATAATAAATTTGATTTATTAAATTGGACCTGCGTGTCCAGCCTTATTACCTCCTTATTCTCTTCTCACCTATTCCCCTAAATGTAAATGAGGTTTCTTTAGAAGTGTAGTGTAACGGGTAGAAGTAAATACTTGTGCTAGCGGGAGAGAGAAATTGAGAGATTTGATCTAGGATCAATGTGTAAAGTATCTATCTGCATATCATTATTATTTTATTATACGCGCTTTATTATGTGTTTAGAATGCATGTTTAAGGGTGTATGATGATGAGACCTTAACAAAGATAATAAATTGGTTTCCAATTTGCACTCGAAAAACCCTTGCAAAATATTAAGCGTATTTCCTTCCATTAAGTGATTCTCACTCAAGATCCGAGACTGGCATTGGCTTGTTGGCCAAAGTCAAGGCCTTTGTCCGTCGAGGATGTGTTTGAATCACGAAGGCTTTGTTCCATATTGGTGTCTTGTCCAAGTTGTGGTTTGTTGGCCAAAGTCAAGACCACTTCTTGTCCATCGACATTGATTACGAAGCTTTTCATGGTCAATGGGTCGCGCTTGACTGGGATCACTAAGTTTGTTGTGCCAAAGCCAAGGCTTAGTTGATTCTGAGGAAAACAGTTAGGTAATACATTGGAAGTATTGACATATATAAGATATATGTTTCGGACTTGGATGTCCCCCTACCGGATCTAGGAATTGGATTGGATCCAATCGATCTTAGAGATCTACCTAGTTAATTATCATACAATTTGTTGGCCAAAGTCAAGATTGTGTGATATTTAACGGGATCCTAGCCCGCTAGGAAACACGGTTTCCCGAGTACTCGACAGAGGGTTAGAGGCTCGCCGAAAAATAGTGGGAGGCACGAATTGAATTTGCAATATTCGTTTAATTACTTGCCATACGCGCTCATTCACAAATATCATTCGTCGTTATAAATTAAAAGTTAGTTGGACTAATATTTAAATGTTGTTTTTTAATAAATAGTTGGACTATATTCAAACTATTTATTTATAGTTGATTTTATAATTGGATTATAGTAATCAATATAATTGATTTTAATCTATTAAATTATAGTTGATTAAATAGTTGGACTATTGTAATCATTATAATAAATAGTACCTTAATCGTTGATCAAATAGTTGAACTATTAAAATCAAGGTAAAATTGAAAGATTGACATTTAAAACATAATCCTAGGGAAAATGTATTTAAATGGTTTAATTTTCAAAATTGGGAATAAATTTCAGGATGGTCCTGGAAAATAATAAGTTACTTTATTTGATAAAATAACATATTATGCCTAAGCCCGGAGTTAAGTAAATAGTAGAGCATAATCTTTGGAAGATTAATGTAATGATAACTTTAGTGCTTAATCCATTATACTTACCGCAATAGACTCCTTAATTTCTTTGTCAGAACTAAGAATTAGATTCTTAAAGTATGATAATGAAATTGAAGGATCTTCATAAATCTATACTTAGATTTTAGAAGTACTAATATTGCAATAGTAAACTCTTGGAGAGTTAATGACTATTCTCAATGAGATAAAGTCAAAGTTTTTAATTAGGCAAGTAGCGCTAGTCGCACCTTACTTCGATATTCTAGAAGGCCGAGGCTTGGCCAAAGGCTTCTAGAGTGTTAAAAATGGGCAAAGGCAAAATCATTATAATCTTCTGGGAAGATAAAAGACATATCCCAATATGTCTGCTTAAATGTGGCAAACGGGATCGCGGAAGTGTGACTGCCGTTTAAACAAAGCAGACATGAAGGAATTGAAGAACGAGCAAGGTTCTGACTTCAAATATGTTTGTCAATATTATGTTCACAACTAGTATTAAAATTAGATTTTAAATACTTAGTGTGGTACATAAAATATATGTATTGATATTCAGAATCTGCTTTGAGCAGGTTACTGACTTCCATAGAGATTTATCTGCGAATTAAAAATGGGACAACTGTCGCTGTTTTAACCGTAGATACCTAAGTTTAGGAACTACTTTCGGGTGTGTACTTAAATTTGGAAACTGTTATAATATAACTAGTTTGACTAGAAACATTATCTCTATATCAGTGTTTTACCCGCTGCGGGTGAACCTTATATTCTGGAACACTAAAGTGTTTTATTATATAAAGATGATATTGAGATAAACACATTAGATGTGAATAACAACATTTATATTTTGAATATAAATAGAATCTCAAATATATAACATGACAAACAAATAGCTCAAACTGATTTGATTAGGAGAAACATATTGTGGCATTGTTGTCTGGGACACAATTAAACAAGAATTGTATATCCACACTTTTGAAGAGTGGATACTAGGACTGTTTTGATTTCATTCAAATAAAGTCTACGAATCCAGTTTATTGGGCAAAATGCCTAAAACACCTTTACTTGGTAAAAGTGCAAATGTCACAGATCTGTTAGCCCTAGTTCATAGCGAAACAAGTGGGCCCATGTCTAGCTAGGCTAGAGGTGGATATGAATATTTCGTGACCTTTACGGATGTGGCATCGCGTTATGGTTATGTGTTTCTTTTGAAGAACACAAATCGGAAACTTTTACAGTTTCGACACAAAATAGACAAACAAATCGGCTAAAGTATTAAATCGTCACGGTAAGACCATAATGGAAAATACTTAAGCAATAAGTTTCTATTATACTTGAAAGAGTAAAGTATTCTTTCAAAATGAGGACTCCTCCCGGAACACGTTAGTTTGAAGGTGTGTCCGAACTGAGATAAACCGAATTATGTTAGACATGATAAGGCTAATCATGAGTCGCTCTGAGCTACCATTTCCTTCAAAGAATAAGCATTAACAGTGCAGAACTTATTTAGAATAAGGTTCCATTAAAGTCTGTTTGACAGATATCATATTAGATATGAACGGAAAAGAAACAGGGTTTCTCATTCCTATAAATTTGGGTATGCTAGGCATA
This sequence comes from Zanthoxylum bungeanum, assembly GCA_019454045.1. Classification (NCBI taxonomy): domain Eukaryota; kingdom Viridiplantae; phylum Streptophyta; class Magnoliopsida; order Sapindales; family Rutaceae; genus Zanthoxylum; species Zanthoxylum bungeanum. Next base: position 105,063 of record SKCR01030559.1, read on the forward strand.
TGTTTGGATGATACCAAACTAAAACCCAAATTGGATAAGTGCCAAGTTTTAGGTTATCCTAGGGATACCAAAGTATTGTACTTATACAACTCACATGAGAACAATTAGATTGTTGCTCACCATGCGGTTTTCCTAAGAGGAATACCGATATGCAATGGTAAGTGGGAGGATAGTAAAACTCGATGAAAATCGGAGTAATACTGTTCAAGGCACCGAATCTTAATGGAACATAAATAGTTCATCAAGGATGAAACTATTCCAATAATCTTCGAATACATAAGAAACGCGTATGTCGGAGAGGGTCAGAAAACAACCTGGGGTATGGGTTTCTGATCTCACCTCATAAAGATGTCTATCTTATTGAGGTATACCAACTGACTACGTATGAGGAAGTGATACAAGATATCGACTCCATATTATGGCAAAGTGTCATATGAGTCCGAAATGGATTCCATGTATATCAACAAGTTTGGATACTAGTTGATGTACCGCAAGGCATTGTGCCTACTAGTACTTTATAAGTCTTCAAGGAAGACATACATTGATGGCAACATACCAACGTATGAAGCTAGGTTTTTAACGGAAAGGTATCGTTATCAACATTGTGTTGACTACGATTCAACCTTTTAACTGTTGCCACGATAAATCCATTTGGATAATGCTTGCTAACACTGCATGTTTCATTTATGAAATATGACAGCTGAACGGGAAAATTGCTTTCCTGAAAAGGAAACCTTTTGGAGGATGTTTACAACATCCTGTCGGTTTTGTTGTACCAAAACTAGCAAACAAGGTTTGCAAGTTATTTGATCCATGTTTGGATTGAAGCAAGCATTAGGTTCTTGGAATTATCGTTTTGATGTAATTATAATAGTATATGATTTAATTCAAAACGAAATGATTCTTGTGTATATAAGAGGGCTAGTGGGAGCGCATTGACAGTGGTTGTCCTATAAATAATGATAATATGTCATTTCTTGGAAATGATATTCCCATAAAAAACAATCGGTGAAAGCTTGGCTTTCGAGAAAAACTCTCCGAGAACTCGTACATTGAAAAATGTATGCAACCTAGTGTCTCATACTCTTTGAGCATATGAAGTCATAAACATGCCAATCCAAGTGATAGTCACTGGATTGATGTTAAGAACATCTGTTAGTATCTTATAGATCTAAGGATGTTGTCTTAATCTGAGGAGAAGGAGAACTTGAAGTGACTGGGATCACTATAGCAAGTTTCCTAAACCAATAAAACGACTATAAGTCGCAAACGGTACTACAAAGTTTGAATAACGGTACAGTAAGTTGGAAATCTTCTAAGCAAGATACTGTTACCAAATAAATAACAAATGCGGGTTATTGCTGCAGCTAAAGTGGCAATAGAAGCCATTTGGGTCGATAACAAATCTAATTAGATTAGATATAATTGTGTTAGCAGCTGAGCTAGGCGTCAGCACAGGCTAAAGAATTAATGGTCTCATCAATGATCCAGTTACATACTTCGATATTCATCTGATTCGTTCGGATCATACATCGTGGGGATGTGATGATCGTATAAATCGCATCAGACGATAATCATGCAAATCCACTGATGAAAACCTTTTCTCAGCAGTTTGAGCCAACCGTACATAGTTCGGGTGTAAGACACTCGAGTGACTGGCTATAGGCCAAGTGGGAGATTGTTGGACAATTATGACCCATAGCGTCACTATTTGTACAGATCATGGTGTTGTTGTACAAATTAACTATGTGACAAATGAGATTGCACTCTTATCATTTGTGATTAGATCACATAGATGTATAAATGATAGGAGGTCCCTATGATTTGTTCCTGGACGGAGAATGATATGAGACAGTATCAGTCCACGAAGGATAAATCATTAAATACCCCTAGTAAGAGCATTGTCGAGATTGGACATTGATAAATGCATAAAAGACTAGTAGTACATTTGTGCTCGTTGTGAGGGCACAACGACATAGTTCTCATATATTTGGGTATATGATACTCATGAAAGTGTAATAGGAGGTTGTGTTTTACCGATGGTATGGGAAACAGCTTCGCTCTGGATAGACCCCCTCGGAATTCCATTGGTAGTATGACTATGTGTCTATGGAAGTCTGAAATCAGGGTAGGTGTATTTGGACTTAACCTGAGACTTGCACCGCTAATACTTGCGACAATCAATATACTTTGGTTTCGGTCGTCCAGGGCTTTAACAGGTTATGTGTACGCCAATGCTGGGTATATTTAGAATCGTAGTGTGTTGGGTGTGATGTCAAGACGGAAGTATCACTCCAGTCATATGAAGATGATGGTCACGTAGGATACGGTACTAGTACTCTTAAGTACTGCTGTCATCGGGATAAAATGACAAGGTCAGGTTTATCCGATTATAGAGACTAGTTACCAGACATCCGACATGTGCTTCGTACGGGGTAGACACAATTCCAGCCCCAGGCCTAGCACGTGATCATCCGATACTGGACATAAATACACAATACTACGTATACTACGTCTGATATAGATCCTTTAATCCTGTAAGTGGGTGTATGAATCCGATATTCCTTTCAATGCTATTGACAATGACAGTTCGATAAAGATGATGGAAGCAGTTGGTCAATTTGGACCGAGTTTCAGAGGTCCTAGTCAATATGAATTGAGGGAGCCATTATTGAAAGAGGAAGTTGCAAGTGTTAAAGATTTCCTGAAACAACATGAGAAAGAGTGGATGGAGAACAAATGTTCTATCATGACAGATGCTTGAAGTGATATGAAAATGAGAAATATAATGAATTTGTTTGTTAATTTCACAATAGGTACCACTTTCCTTTCTTCCAAGGAAAGTTCTGATGTGACGCATACTGCTGAGCACATTTATGAGTATGTGATGACGGGCATTGAACTAGTAGGGGCGGAAAATATGGTTCAAGTTGTAACAGACAATGCCTCAAACAATATGGCCGCGGCAAATTTATTGAAGGCGAAGATGCCAAATATTGTTTGGAGTTCATGTGCTACTCATACCATAAACCTCATGCTTGAAAGTATTGGGAAATTACCGAGGTACAAGAAAACCATTGATAGTGCCAAGGCTTTCACCATTTTCGTGTATGCCCATCACAAGACTTTGTCCATGATGAGATCGTTTACAAAATAGAGGGACATAGTCAGACCAAGAGTAACTAGGTTGTTTCAGCTTTCTTATCCTTACAAATTTTGATCGAAAAAAAAAAGTTTGCGAACCATGTTTGCTAGCACGGAATGGGATGAGTGAATATGGTCGAAGCAAGCTAAATGGAAATCTGCATTTGCCACGGTGATGAGTGTCTCTTTTTGGAATGGGGTGACCCAATGTTTGAAGGTGTTTGCACATTTGGTGAGGGTGCTTCGATTAGTTGATGGGGATAGAGGCCATCCATGAGGTTTGTTTATGGAGAGCTAAATAATGCAAAAGAAGAGATCAATGATGTATTAAACAATATTGAGAGTAATTATTGGCCAATCTTGGAGATTATTGATAGTAAAATTGAAGGGCGGCTTGATACTCCATTACATTGTGTTGCTTATCTTTTAAATCTTTACTACTACTATAATGATACAAGTATTGAGTACGATGTGAAAGTAATGGATGGAGTATTTACGGTTGTGGAGGCTTTCTTCCCCAATGACATTGACATGCAGAGTAAGGTGATAAATGAGGAGTTGGCTTCGTACAAGATAAAAGATGAAGCTTTTGGTAAAGAAGTGAGGGTCAAAGCATATCGGGTATCGATTGATGTTTTTAATCCAGGTAAAAACAAAGTATTCATTTGAATTATTTTGCAAAATATTTAAGATTTATTATATTTCATTCAAACTATTTATGTTCATTTGTAGTTTCATGGTGGCGTACATATGGACATCATACACCTAACTTGCTAAAATGACAAAAATGATACTTTCATTAACCACTAGTTCATCCGGGTGCGAACAAAATTGGAGCACTTTTGAGGGGGTAAATATTTAACATTAGCTAAATATTTGATTATTTCATTTTTTAATTATTAATATTAATTGATTTATTTAAATTATTTATGTAGATTCACACGAAGAAAAGGAATAGATTAGATGTGAATCGATTAAATAATCTTGTCTATGTTTCCTTTAATGCCAAGTTGAAGAACAAGCGCAAAAGGGAGAAGGATTTTAAAGTGGATGTATTAAAGCCAAAGAAGCTATTGACGCACAATGATGGATTGATGAGGGTGGTGACTCTGGTGATGATGAAGAAGTAGAGCCCGGTTCGGGGATTACTTGGAGGATGGTTGGAGAAGCATCTGAGGCCGATGACATATTACAACCTCGAAAAAGTGCTAGAAATGTTGAATACAGAGAACTTGATGAAGATGATTTTGATTCTGATGAAGAACCTAAGGATGATGAGTTTGAATTAAATGAAGAAGAATTAGATATTTAGTGTAATTTAACTTTGTTAAAGGATGATGCACATGAACTTAATTAAATGATATTTTATATCATTATATGGTTGATTGAGTTTGATTAATGGTTTTATGTTTTATTACATTTTGATTGAATTTATATGATTTGGATTATTTATGAATTATGATGTTGGAAAATATTAGATTTTCCACTGTCTGCCGACTAATTGTCTAGGCTCTGCCTAGGAGCCCTAGGTGCTGGGTCACCGCCCGACTAGCGCCTATCGCATTTTAGAACACTGCAAAATACAAACCAAAAATAGAATCTCACAAAAATGACTCATGAATAATTCTAGATCACTCAAAGATGGTCAAGTGATTCTAGAATGGTAGCCATAGCTCTAAGTTTTAATCTAGAGTTCTAAACTCTAATTTTATGTTTCATGTCTAACATGAATATTTTTGACCCAATCACAAGAAAATTGTGTTTATACTTCCAAAGTGTCTGTACATAATTAATCAACCTAATTTCAATATCAAGCTATGTTATTATGTATCCAATACATAATTCACCACTATATGTCTCACTAATGAAAAACATAGTTTTGGAGAAGATATAGTTTTGGAGAAGATCAAACTTACCAAACAAGCTTGATTCTGAGATCCAATCTTCTTCTCCTTGTTGAAATGGTTGGAAAACTTCCAAAGCTAGCAAGCTTGGTTCCAAGATCCAATCTCATTCACCTTATTATTGTAGAGAATTCCCAAAGCTAGCAAGCTTGGTTCCAAGATCCAATCTCATTCACTTTATTGTTGTAGAGAATTCCTAAAGCTAGCAAGCTTGCTTCCAAGATCCAATCTTATTCTCCTTGTTGAAATATTGTAGAGAACTACCAAAACTTCTCTAAACACTTCTATTACTTAGGCTGATATCTCTAATTCTTGCTTGTTTTAGCTTCTCAAGCTTGATTAAAATCTTGCTCAAGCTTGCTATTTATAGCAAAACTTATGTAATTTTTAATTAATAAAAGTTCTAATCAACTTTTAAGTGGGCTTAATCTAATTTGTCCAAATATGTACAATTAAGTGTGACTAATTATCTTTGTCTACCACTTTAATTTAATCCAATTAAATCAAGACAAATTTTAATTAATGGATTAGTTATATGTCTATCATTTTGATTTAATCCAATTAAATCAAGAGAAATACACATATAATTACATATTTTTAATTACCAAAATATCCTCAAATGGTAGAGATATTTATGAATTTACAACAAAGTCCTTGTGTAATTTTGGATTAATCCAATTAATCCAATTGAGTCAAAGTAAATAATTAATGTTATCCAATAACACTTAATTATTTTAGTTGATAATTATAATATCAAATATTATTTATTATCAAAAATTATCGGCTACCCAAGTTCTTAATAAGTACACTTCATATTGTGGGGCTCTTTAAGTCCAATCACGTTCGTCATATAAGCCTAGTTTATATGTACGCAATTCGGTCACCTCCGAATTCACAAACAACACAAATGACCTTTCTGAACTATATAAGTCGAGGTAATCACATATGTTTAACATTACATCCATCATAGGCTATCTGAGTTGTGCTTAGGAAACATAGATTTTACCGTCAAATTCCTAAGGTGCACATCTCATGTCGATATATCCACGATTCTTTACAACTAATCAGAAGTCATTTCTGATATATGCGATCCACCCTAGGTGATCGACTATGGCCAAAGTCTTAAGAATCATTACTTACTCACATGGGTACCTAAACTTCTTATGGTATACATACGGGCTGACGGATCTTATCTTGATACGCACTTGATTAACCAGTGCATCGATCCACACCCAACGAACATCTAGTGGTCAGACCATGAAACGTCTCTGACATATATGATATCAAAGTGTGAAGGATCACACACAAAATCAATGCTACTCGACTCGATGAGGTTCCTATTGATAGTGGTGTGTACCTTCAACTATTAGGAATCACATGTGAGTCATTCAGTATTCGCTCCAAAGAATATCCACATGTCTATACGAGCTTCCCAAGCTCATGGTACATCGAGTTAAACCATTGGAACTCCAATTCTAATATACGATATGTGCTAGTCTTATAGGTTATAGGAATTCGACCGTATTCCAAAACCAACGACTATGAATATTTACATTAAGAATAATTTATAATAGTAATATTATCCCAATATCGGACCACCTAATGTCCAGTATTACTACAAGACTATTCTAACGTCGATGTCATTCTCAGCATATCTATATATCTATCAATCTAATATGCATAATGACATTACCATTAATAAGGTTGAAATGAAAAAATAGTTATTTTATTATTAAATAATAAAATATAATGTACAATACATTATTCGGATTAGCGCTCCAAACACTAACTCCAACAGATGAGTAGTCGCCATATCTGCCCATCATTTTCTCAGGTTCCCAACCAAGTTGGCTTCAGTTACAACTGCAAAGAGGTTCAACTCTGAGATCTCATCAGTTAATAGCTCATCTTTATAGACATAGACCTCATTTTTATTTTTCTTGCATTTTCCATGAGAATTCTTGTTTCTGCAGCCTTTTTCCATGTGATCACTTTTCCTACAGACGTAGCACTTCTCCTTGAACTTCTTGTTTTCTTGGGAAGAATCAACAACACTGTTCTTTCTCTTTTTGCTAACATTTCCACCCTCGAAGATGTTGGCCTTAGACTCCATCGTCTTGTAGCTAGCCTTCTCGGACTTCCTGTTGTCCTATTCGATTCGCAATTTCAGATAACTCATTAAGTCCTTCCATGATTGAGGCAATTTCTTAATAATTATGGCAACTTGAAATGTCTCCAATAGTTTTATTCATTCATCCAATATTTCGTGAATGATCAACTATAGTTCACCCAACTAAGACATTAATATCCTTAAATCTATCATTTTGTAGTCTAGGAACCTACTAACGATAAATTTTTTTTTCGGCATCATTTGTTTTGTACTTATTCTCAAGAGATTCCCAAAATCTTCGCAGAAATTATGTCTTGATACATATTGTATAGGGTATTGTCAAGTCCTCCCAAGAAGTTTCTTTCACAAGAAGTCGTCTTGCGACCATGCCTCGACTCGTAGTTGCTTAGCTGTTTCAGGTTTTCCCTCCATAGGACCCGAAAGAGTTTCCTTGAGATACTTAGCCAACTGCAGTGTAATCATGTAGAATAATATTTTTCTCTACCATTTTTTGAAGTTTGTTCTATTGAACTTATCTGATTTCTCTCCATGAGCGACTGGTACTGCGATATTTCCACTAGCCATGTGTAACTGGAAATAAAATAATAATCAATAAGTCTACAAAATACAAATCACAAAAAAGATTGACTGTATGATCTTATTTATGTGTTATATTAAGAATCTACTTGTTACTATTTTGGACAGTAGTACCAAATAATATAAGTCATTGAATTTGTAACAAAAATTTCTTATGATATGTGAACAAAAGAAAATTCCCAGAGGACGAGGGGGGTCCGGCATAACCACTTAAATCCTTGCCCATTTACGCTCTTATTGTCTTGGTGACAGAATTTCCTTAATCATTTTCTCAATAGAAAATCTTACACATTCAATCTTACTGTTACACTTCAATTCTCAAGTTTAAGTATAACAAATATTTAAGGTATAAATTCAATCAAGCTTGAAAAAAATTACCTATGTATAACTCGGACCAAGTCTTTCGTGATACACTTTAAATTCTCAGCCAAGTATGCAATAATCAATTAATAAGATTAAACAATTCTCAACTTTATCACATGGTGGACTAGGTGCATGCATGTGATAATTGAACACCCCTAATATTAGCTAAAACATATACTACCAAGTTTATAAAAGTTCAGTATATGATATTGTTAGCGTTTTGTTGGCGGAAGCATGATTTTAGGCAAAAATGGTTTTTAAACATTTTACAATTTTCCGAAAGAATTAGCCGATATCTAATACCTATAATTAGATCCTATTTCACCAAAACATATTATTTGTTAATAAATTAACAACATAAACAAATTGTAAAAACACGGTAAATATTTTACGAAAATTTTTCCGAATAAATATTAAGAAAAACAGAAAATCGGTCAAATCAATCAACCGACTACCGATCTGGGTCAACTTGGTCACTTGGGAAGTAACCGGTCAGACCCTATACTGTCCAAACAGTGAATAATTTTACCATTTTTGTGAATTTTCGACTCAAAACTTTTTCCGGTATTTATTAAACACCCAATACACATACAAACACATCCAAACATCATATATCGATGAACATGCGGAGGTCTTATCTTAAAAGATCATTGACGTGAATGTCATCAAAGTGTGGAGGATATCCTACATATATACAATGGTATCTCAAGTTAAACAAGCTAATATGCTACTCGACTCGAGAAGATTCCTTTTGACGTTGGTGTACCATCTATTAGGAATCTTCAAGTGAATCGTTCAATATTTATCCAATAAATACCTACATGTCTATATGAGTCTTTCTAATACTTATGGTTAACTGAGATGGGCCATTGGAACTATTCCAATATACGACATGTACCACTCTCACGGGTTTACTAACCGACCATGTATGTAAACCTTGACTATGAACTATTTTAAGAGTAAATCATGTTGTAATATTTCTCAGTGTCTGTTGCGATACTTTTGTAACTACATTACAACAACTCATTCTATGAGATATTTACGTCTTTAACATTAAACAAAAGATTATATCGATTAAAATACTAAAATCTATTCAAAATAAAATATTAAAGTGCAATGTATTTACAATAAATACATCAAAAATTGGCACGCCGAGCACCAACTCTAACAATTTCTTCCACTTGTTATAGTGATAGTTTTTATGGTATCTAAAAAATATCGCCTCCATATTATGTCGTATATTTTCAAAGGTAAGGCCTTCGTAAGTGGGTCTGCTACATTATCCTCTCCAGGTATCTTACATATGACAACGTCTCCTCGAGCAATGATCTCACGAATAATGTGGTATTTTCATTCCACATGCTTCGACTTTTGATGTGCTCTAGGTTCTTTTGCTTATGCGATGACACCACTATTATCACATAATAACGGGATCGAATCCTCGATGCTTGGGATAACTCCCAACTCCGTGATAAATTTTTTAATCCATTCACCTTCTTTTACAGCATCAGATGCCCCAATATATTCCGCCTATGTGGTGGAATCAACTGTAGATCCTTGCTTGGAACTTTTCCAACAGACTGCGACATTATTAAGAGTAAATACAAAACCTAATGTAGACTATCTATTATGAGGATCTGATTGAAAGTCAGAATCTGTATACCCTGTAATTTGTAAATCATTGCCTCCATAAATAATAAATTTATCCTTAGTACCTTTAAGATACTTGAGGATATGTTTAACAACCATCCACTGGTCGTTACTTGGATTAGTCTGATTCCTTCTAGTAACACTTACTGCATGACTAATATCAAGTCTCGTACACAACATGTCATACATAATGCTTCATAAGCATGATGCATATGATGTTGGAGTTTTAAGGGAGCAAATCCGGGTAAACACAACGAAACGCGGAAAATCAAAATTTTCCAATTTCAATATTTTTTTCTTGGGCAATTAAAATAAACTTATTTATTCTAATAAAAACTGAATTTTTTTTACCCAAAAATCATATTTTTCTTAAATTACCAAGAGACCCCTCATACTTTGAATTTTGATCATTTTAGTCCTCAAATTGTCAAATACAATTTTAAGTGATTCCAAATCATTATCAAAATGATTTATACATGTCTTATACATCAAAATACAAATTACAACAAAAATCCCAAATTTGTTTACAATTGCCGAGAGCACCCAACAGATTTCTTTTTTGATCAATTTGGTCCAATTTGTTCAAAACAAGTTAGAATGATATCCAATCAATACCAAATTAATTGTACATCTTATATACATTATAATTTAACACATATATGAAAAGTCCCAATTTTGGTGAAGGTATAAACCCTAATTTTCAAATTAATCCAATTAATAAAATTAGCCAAAATTAAGCAAATTCAACACTTTAATTCAATCTCCACAACACCAAACAAGTCTCACCACTTTGAAACAACTCAAGAACAATTCTAAGTCATCAATGAGTGGCCTAACAACTCTAGAATGGCAACATCATCATCAAATGACCAAAAGAGAGCTAATGAACTAATTTCATGCTTTCTTTGTTATCATACATGCTTACATCTTTCAAACAAGTTTTCAACCATTTAATTACAAGCTAAAAGAGTAGAGACAACATCCTAGCAATACATGTTGAAGCTAAGAATGATAGAAACAATTTCTTAGTTGAAGAAAGTTAGAAATACTTACAAAATCCAAGGTTTTTTCTCAAGTGTTTCATTTTCCTTCAACTTTGCTCTCAACTTTCTTTTGTAATTGATTTTGGTAACTTGTTGTTGTAAAAGAAAATAAAACAAAAAGCTTATATATGTTCCCTACAATTATCGAGAATGAGAGAAAAAATAAAATCAAAGTATTTTATATTTTTGTTTCAATTAATTAAATGATAAAGTATTAGTTAACTTGTTTCATTAGCTCACTACAACATTTAATGAAATGCAACAAGTGTAACCAATCAACCTTGGCCATTTGCAAAGTAAATCATGATATTTATTATTTAATTACTTTAATCATTTAATAATTAAATAATTAAATACAAATATATTAGATATATGTATTATATTTACATTAAATAATCAAAATACATATATCAATGATATATGTCAAATATTAAAATTTGACATTTAATTAATGTATATTTAATAAAATCAAATATTAAATACAAATAAACATTAATTAGAAAATGACCAAAAGATCCCAATTGCATGTATTTTTGTTTAACCGTTAAACGACTTATAAATAATCAGTTATTCTTCATAAAGTTTCCCTAGTGCTCTACGAGTATATTTCATCAGTGAGACTCTCTAAGTTCAGGCATATCTGTCATAAAAATCCCATTTTTGTGTCTATAATCTATCCACCCGTTAATTTATGACGAACACATATAAACTTACTGAACCATACGGTCGAGGTCATTACATACGTATAATCCCTCCGTCACAAGTATCTGGATTATTCCAGAGATATAGATATAAATGTTAAATCTCTATAGATATAATCACGTCGACGTTTCTATTAGCAATCTCTTATAACACTTAGAACTCATTTCTCAGTTTACGACAGGCCCATGGATTTAACAGATTGCTAATTCCATATTGAATACCTAAGCTCTATACACAGAACTGACGGATCCTTTCTTGACACACACATGATATCCTAAGCATCGGCTCACACTGTAGACAACAAACCTGGGCGACGCTGTTCTAGGCTCGCGGCCTAGTTGGGAAGTACAAAATAAATGGAGTCACCACCCGGTGTGAACCGGGACAAAGATTTAAGGCCGCACTCACCCCTCGCAAGGGAAGACCTCAAACCGTTGGGTTCGGAATGGTCCATTACTTATGTCACTTGTGATGATATAATTTGTGCAATGAATCAACCAAGTCTACTCAATAATCATGCTCAAGAGTACTTAGATCTAACATGCTTTCATCAAAATACCTCCACGCAATGTACACAACGAGCATATTGAACCATTAATCAACATGTATAAATCATTATCCAAACACATCATAAACTAATAACATGCATAAGGAACAACCTAAATATGCTTTAACAAATAAATAACAAACTAAATTAAACCATGCTTTAAATAATAAATAAACGGCCTAGAACTATGAATGCTCAAATACAAATTTGGATGAGACGAGATACGTGCATCTTAGTGGTATGTGGCGTTGTATCCCGAGTGCATACCGCAATACCGTCCATTCGGAATCGGCTACGGAATTTACGTCCGGGTTTCCATCCGATTATACACAAAAGGGAACACACATTCCGCTATCCAACAATCACATCATGCCTCAAACGACTCTCATGCGATAATATTCAAATTAAATAAAAATAACGAAAGATAATGAATAAAAGGGTGCCCTCAGGTCTAACCTATTTTTGTCGTCTAAGAAAGGGCGTTACACGTCCGTTGGAAGGGAGATTGATCCGATGCTTTTCCGATTTGTCTACTCAATTTTTTCCCTCATTGTTTTGATCTTGGGCTGCTGTTTAGAGTCCGTTTCGCTGAACCGTTTCAGGTCACTGTTTTGGTCGTTTAGTGGACTGTTTTGAGTGATTTTGAAGGCTAATGAGGCTGCGGTTTTGAGGGGTTTTTTTTTGGGGTGTTTCTGCAGTTTTTTAGTGCAGTTTGGGGTGATTTTAGGGCTGTTTTGATGGGTTAAAATCTCACAAAAATTGGGCAGAATAGTGGGGCAAAGTGCGGCAGTTTTGTGAGGCAGTGCAGTGGGTTTTGGGACTGTTTTAGGCGTGTAATTGGGGTTGTGTTTAGGGGGTATTTTGTGCGAATTTAGGGCTGTATTTGAGGCTTATTTTGGTGTGAATTAGGGGTGTGAAAGATGCGGCAATGGGAAGGGAGTTTTGGTGATGGCCGTGAATGGTGTGGTGTGGAAGAAGGTTCACGGCAAAGCTTAGGGTGTCTTGGCTTGAAGGTGCGACAATGGGGCTTGGAAAAAGGACGTTGGACGTGCAAGAGGAGGCTTAGATGTGTCCTAGGGCGTGAATGGTGAGGTATGTGTGCTGCTGAAGGTGTGTGAGTAAATTAGCTGAGTGAGGGCTGATGCGCGCAGGCTGTGAACGTGGGGCGTGATGGCAGCTGAAGGCTAAAGAGGTAGCGTGAACGTGTGGTTAAAGGGGCAGTAAGTGGGCTGAACGTGAAGTGGTGTTAGGGTTTTTAATGGCGTGGAAAAGTTGGCTCGTTGGAGGGCAAGTGCTGTGTCAGTTTGTGGGGACGAGTGAGATAAGAGTATGGTTTTTTGTTTAGTTTTTTGTCGTGAGAGTGAGCCAGCCAGCTAGGGGTTTGAATGTGTGGAGATGGGTTATTTTTATAGGCAAGGGGATGGGTTTTACCTTGTTGGGGAAGGAATCAAATTTGTGTATTAATTAGGAGATATTTTTAATTTAGTATGTGATAGGGAAAATCTTTTAATAAGGGAAGTGATTTGATTTTTTCTTTTTAGTTAAGGATATGATTTATTTAATTTAGGAAGTGATTTAATTAAATTAGGAATGTGTTTTATTTAAATTAGGAATTTAATTTAATTTAATTTCAAGTTCAATTTAATTGGTGAATGTGATTAATTTTTTAATTTAAGTTTAGTTTAATTGGTTGTAATTATTTAATTTGTGAGATGTGTTTTAAATATTTTAATTATTTAATTGTGAGATGTTTTAATGGGTTTGGTGTGTTTTAAAACAGAGGTCCAACAAGCGAACCCGAAGCGAAACAAGCGAGTTAAATCTGACAAAATACTAATTCCCAACTTTACCCTTCCAATGTCCGTTTCCCGCGGCTTTCACAACTAAAGAGTAGTGTCTCCATACGAGACTCATCATCGGGCTAATATGCAAAAATTCAATGCCTACAGTCGCCCCCACTTTGATGAGACTTGTGCAGTGTGTGACAATGACAATCCTATCAAAGTACGTGCAATGCTTTTTATTACCTGGCTCGCCAGCTGTCACCTGGTCTGCTGCTGCTTTGAACTGAGTTGATATGGTGGCGATGTGCCTCGACCACTGGGTTTTGTTCCCGAACCACCGAATGTGAACTGTGCTGATGATGTTGTGGGCCCTCGACCCTGGGACGCATCCCGAAACTGCAATTGATGTGTGGGCCCTCGACCTTGGGACATATTCCTAAAAGTGATGATGAATGAATTCTTGCTTGCCAGCTGCCACCTGACTTGCCTGTGCTATTTTGAACTGAATTGATATGATGGCGAGGTGCCTCGACCTCTGGGCTTTGTTCCCGAACCACCGAATGTGAACTATGATGATGATGCAGTGGGCCCTCGACCCTGGGACGCATCCCGGAACTGCAACCGACAACAGGGGCACCTCGACCCTGGGCACCTCGACCCAACACCACTGACAATAGAGACCTCTCCCTCGAATTGATGATGTAGTGGGCACTTCGACCCGGAACTACAACCGACAACGGGGGCACCTCGACCCAACACCGCTGACAATAGGGACCTCGCCCTAGAACTGATGATGTAGTGGACACCTCGACCCTGGGCACCTCGACCCGGAACTACAACCGATAATGGGGGCACCTCGACCCTGGGCACCTCGACCCAACACCGCTGACAATAGGGACCTCGCCCTCGAACTGATGATGTAGGGGCACTTCGACCCTGGGACGCATCCCATAACTACAACCGACAATGGGGGCACCTCGACCCTGGGCACGCATCTCGACCCAATGCTGACAATAGGGACCTCACCCGGAATATGATGATGTAGTGGGCACCTCGACCCTGGGCACGCATCTCGACCCGGAACTACAACCGACAACGGGGGCACCTCGACCCTGGGCACGCATCTCGACCCAATATCGCTGACAATAGGGACCTCACCCTCGAACTGATAATGAGTAGTGGGCTCGCCCCAGACTGATATGATATGGGCCTCACCCAGACTGATGCTGATTATGGGCCTCGCCCTCAAAACTGATACTGATGTGGGCTCGCCCCCTATCTGATACTGATATGGCTTCGCCCCCAAACTAATAAGGATGTGGGCCTCGCCCCCAGAGTGATGTGGGCCTCGCCCTCAGACTGATGTGGGCCTCGCCTTTAGACTGATGTGGCCTCGCCCCCAAAGTGATGGGGCCTCGCCCTCAGACTGATGTGGGCCTCGCCCTTAACTGATGTTGATGTGGGCCTCGCCCTCTATCTAATACCGCTGTGGGCCTCGCCCTCAGACTGATACTGACGTTTATATTCCAACTATTGTATTGCTTCTCCTCGAGATAGCCTTGGTAGCTAAACATATTTTCGTCCTCAACGAATGCTTCATGTCAAAACCGAGAACCTTCGAAGTACTCGATATGCTCAAACCCGATCATCTGAACAGGTGATCTAAACTAGACTCCTAGTGAGTGTGTGCAAAGGCTCTTTTGCAGATTATTCCTTAAGCAAGCCAACTTGATGATTTCGCTTCGAGAATCAGACTGATGGGTCTAACCAACCTGGATGTCAGGTCACATTCTGTGATTACTTCGGCATACTCAACATGATATGGTCTTCTTTATTTTGCTTTCGTCTCTTTCTTTCATTATTTTTTTTTCTTTTCCATTTTCTTTTTCTTCTTTCTTTCTTTTCTTTTTATCTTTTGACTCACCTACCCTTTAAGGTAGCATTTCTCCTCATGGTGGTCCTAATACTCGCCCATGGGTAGCTTCACGTATCGGTTATAGGCGGTCTTTTTTCTTTTCTTTTCATCCCAGAGACTGTCTTTCTTTATTTTCAACCATATCATGTATCGTAGCGTACGTAAACCAGGGTGGACATCCAAGAAAATGGTCATTCATCGATCCACCATCTCTTCAGCTAGTCATCTCATCAACCGCTCGGGCTTCTACTGTTGAGATACCTTTTATCAAGTGCTTCATGAGTCTAGCCAAGATCAATCCATTCAGAATACCAGATAAGAGCACGTCTCGCACTTCTCGTTTCTAAGGCTTCTCCCTACAGCACACAATGTCATCACCGGACATATGTTTAACCATCAAAAAATTCTCTCACTCTTTTTTTTCCACTCACTCACTCACTCTAATGAATTCTTCCTCTCTACTGATGACCATGTGGGCTTCGCCCCCGGGATCCAGACCCGAAATTCAAACTCAAAATGGGCCACAACCCTCAGATCACCATCTGAATCTTAACACCGATGTGGACCTCAGCCTAGGATTTCTACCCAAATTCAATACAGTGTTTTCGCTGTTTCTGATTGGCTTGTCTTTGCCGCTTTCTCATTTCTTCTTCAATACCTGTGAATATAAAACAAAAACAAAACACGCAAAAAAAAAATGAATACAATAATGGGTTATATGTGTGCATGCATGCATGAGTTCTCCTTATCCCGTTGGGTTAGGTCTTCTGCGGGTGACTATTCAGTCTTCTGTCCCTCAGGCAAAATACAACTTCAATCTGTCAATATTGATCGGCTCGATGAACTCATTCCCTTCCAAGTCCGATAGTCTCACTGCTCCTTTCCCCATTACCTTCTAAACAATGTATGATCCTTCCCAATTTGGTCTGAACTTCCCTCTTGGGTCTGTCGTCGACGGCTTCGACTGCTTAAGTATCAGATCACCTTTCTTGATCTTGGTAGGACGCACCTTCTTATTAAATGCTCGGGCCAACCTCTTCTGATATATCTGCATGTGATGCAAGGACTTCATCCTCTTCTCATCCATCAATGCTAACTGCTCAAACCTCTGCGAGGTCCATTATTGTTCAGGTAATTCTGTTTCTACTAATACCCGCATGGACTGTATCTCAACTTCCACCGGTAATACTACTTCCATTCCATAGACCAAAAAGTAAGGTGTGGCTCATGTGGCCGTTCTCACAGAAGTCCGGTACCCCCACAAGGTATACGGTAGCTTATCAGCCCAATCTTTATAATTCTCTGTCATCTTTGCCAGAATCGTCTTTATTGTCTTGTTGGCTGCCTCAACCGCCCCATTAGCCTGCGGCCTGTATGGTGAAGACTTATGGTGACCTATCCCATGCCTCTGTAACATTGCTCTGGTCTCTCTCTGAAACTGGACTCCATTGTCTGTAACCATGTGATGCGGCATACCATACTGGCATATGAGATTCCGGCTATGAACTTAGCCATCTGTTTTGCCATAACTTTGCGGAACGACTCTGCTTCTACCCATTCGAGAAGTAGTCCACTGCCACCACTATAAAGCGATGTCTGTTGACGCATTCGGTTTAATTCTCCGATCATATCTATTCCCCATGCTGAGAAAGACCATGGTTCTGACAACCCGTGCAACTCTGTGCGCGGAAAATGATTTTAAATTCCCATGCGCTTGACAATTATGGCAGTGTTTCACCAGTTTCGCGCAGTCAGCTTCCATGGTTGACCAGTAAAAGCCTTGCCTCACAATCTTGGGGGACAAGTTCAATCCGTTTATATGTGGTCCACATATACCAGCGTGCACTTCTTCCATTATCCTTTGAGCTTCTTCCTCCCTCAAACATTTCAGCTGAATACCATTGGCATGACTCTTGTAGAGTTCTCCATTCAGACTCACATACTGAGAGGCCAACTTCTGAATGGCGATTATGTCTTTTCTGTTAGCTTCTTCTGGGAGCTCCCATATTCCAGATACCTTTGAATATCACGATACCAAGGTTTTCCATCGTTGACCTCTATTTCCAAGATCTTCTCAATCTCATAAACAGGCTTACTCGCCGTCGTCAACACCAGTGGTCTCATCACCAATTTCTCTGGATTCTCCCAGGTTGCGGCTAGCATCGCCAATGCATCTGCCATCTGATTTTCTTCCAGAGGCAAGTGTTGAAATTTGCAGTTAGGGATAGCCTGTGCTAGGTTTCTGAGGTGGAATAAGTACGGCTTCAACCGTTCTTCTTTTAACTCCCAATCTCCTTGCATCTTTCGGATCACCAACATCGAGTCTCCATAAACCTCCACGTTTGTAGCTCTCAAGGCTGTCAATGCAGTCAACCCAAATGCACATGCTTCATATTCAGCCATGTTATTAGTTACTCCGAATGTTAGCCTTTTGGCCATAGGCAAAGTCTCTCCCCCATGGGTTACTATTATGATTCGATTCCGGCTCCTTTACAGTTCACTGCTCCGTCAAAATACATCTTCCATCCTTGGACTGTTATAGCTTGGATTTCTTCGTCGGGGGACTCAAACTTGTACTGATCCCTTCGACAGGTTGCAATGCCAAGAACTCTGCCACGGCTCGTCCTTTAATCACCTTGGAAGTGAGATACTCGATATCAAATTCTGTCAGCAGTACCAACCATCTGCCCAATTTTCCAACTAGTGAAGGCACTGAATGTAGGTACTTCAAAGGATTCTCCTTTGCGACCACTTGGATCTTGTAAGACTGGAAATAGTGGCGTAATTTCTTGGATGCCCATACTACTGCCAGACAAATCTTCTCCACTTCCTGATAGCGAGCTTCGTACGAAAGCATCTTTTTACTGAGGTAGTAGATGGCGTGCTCTACTCTTGTCTCATCGGCCTGTACCATCATCGCCCCCAGCACTTCGGGTTCAATAGCCAAATAAAACACCAAAGGTCTGCCCTGTCTCGGAGGTCTCAGAACGGGAGTTTCACCAGGTATTCCTCTATTCTGTCAAATGCTTCCTGACACTGCTCGTTCCACTTTACCGGCTGATCTTTCCTCAACAACTTGAAGATGGGCTCACATACTGACGTCAGTTTGGCAATGAACCGACTAAATATATTGGATTTTCCCTAGGAAGGCTCTGACTTCTTCTCTGTCTTTGGTGCCGGCATTTCTGTAATAGCCTTGATCTTTTCAGGATCCACTTCTATTCCACCCATTCCCACGTGTGGCCGAGTAGAGTAGTTTACCGACGTTACTCCGAATACACACTTCTTAGGATTCAACCGCAAGTTGTACTTGTCCACTCGTTCAAGGAATTTTTCCAACGCTTCTATATGCCTGTCTTGTCTCTGACTTGACCATCATGTCATCTACGTATACCTCAATTTCCTTATGCATCAGGTCATGAAACAAAGTAGTGGCCATCCACTGATAAGTGGCTCCGGCATTCTTAAGCCCAAATGGCATCACCTTGTAGCAGTAAGTACCCCATTCTATAACGAAGGCGGTCTTGTGCTTATCTCATTCGGCCATGAGCACTTGGTTGTATCTTGAGAACCCATCCGCAAATGAGTACATGGCGGACAACGCCGCACTATCTACAAGCACATCTATATGCGGTAAAGGAAAGTCATCCTTTGGGCATGCCTTGTTAAGATCTCTATAGTCAACACACATTCTGACTTTGCCATTTTTCTTCGGCACAGGCACGATGTTGGCCAACCACCCGGGGTATTTAACTACTTCCAGGAATCCCACATCTATTTGTTTCTTAACCTCATCCCTGACCTTCTCGGCCCATTCAGGTCTCATCTGTCGGAGCTTTTGTTTCACAGGCTTCATATTCAGATATGTTGGTATCGCATGCTGGGCAATACCTCGATCGACCCCAGACATGTCTTCGTAAGACCAAGCAAACACTTTGGCATATTTAATCAATATCTCTTCTAAGTTCTTCCGCTCTTCGGCGGTAACTTCACTCGCAATCAAGATTTCCTTGGGGCTCTCAGGCGTACCAAGGTTGAATGCGTCTGTTTTGACGGAGTTGATATCGAATATGCTTAAGTCATGTAAGTTAGAAAGCGGAGACTCAGTCAAGTAAGCAAAATTATTGTCTTTATTGCCAATAATAGAAGGAGTACACTCAAACAAATCTGGAAAAATATCCTCATCTTCTACAGATATTTCTCCCTCTACAACAGGATCCTTCTCAAGTTTCTTCTCTTCCTCGAGTGTTAGGGTCTCAAGCTTCATAAGTTCTTCTTCCCACTCTTCTTTCTTCATTTCTTCAACCAGCGGATTTTCTCCCAACATGTCCTGAAAGATCTCGAACTCTGGCACCACAATCCCGTTCACTTCTACAGGTTCAGGCTCTCCTTGATACCCCGATGCTTTGACGAAGCATTCCATCAACTTCAGCCCATTTTCTTGACTTTGGCTTGTCCTCATCAGAACGGTATCCCAAACCCTTCCGAGTATTCTGCCCCTTGAAATCCGGCAGTCTCGAACCTTGGTCTGGCTCAAATTTCATCTTCTCCATAATTCGGGCTACCTTGGGATCCACCTACTCCTCAAAAGTCACCGACACTTGGAACCTCATAAAAGGTTGTATTTCCAAGGTGGCTACATCATTATCTGCTTCAGCTCGTATGGTGACAATTTCCCCTTCATATGGGAACTTAATCATCTGATGTAGAGTAGAGGGCACCCCTCCAAGCCTGTGACACCAAGGCCTTCCCAACAATAAGGAAAACGTGGATGGGATTTCCATCACTGTAAATTCAACTTCATCCTCTACTGGGACAACCTTGACCATTGCGACAAAAGTACCTTCGACTCCTCGCTTGCTATCATCATAGGCTTTGATAGTCATGTTAGAAGGATTCAACTCAGTTGGCTTAATACTCAGCCTTGCCAGAATCTTCAGTGGGCACACATTGATGGAAGAGCCATCATCCACCATTACGCACGAAGTCCTCTTACCTCTCACCTCAGCTCGGATAAAGAGGGGCCTATTGTGGTTTCTCCCTTCAACCGGGAGTTCTTCATCAGAGAAGGTTATCTGCAGAGCCTCTTTCTGCACTGACCCCACAAACATTGCCGGATTAGCATCCTCGGGTACGACTATTTTGCTCAGAGCCTCCACCATGGCCCGCCTGTGTTCTCCAGATGCACACAATAATTCCCAGATGCTTAAGTGTGCCCGGGTCTTCTTCAATTGCCTCAACACTACGTCTCCTTCAGCAGGCTCAGCGTTCTCGGCCACTTCCGGCCATCTGTCAGCGCTTCCTTCCCCTTTTCAATAGTATCATTGTAAAAGCGCCCACTCCGGGTCATGCCTTTCATCTCCTCTTCCTCATCACCACTAGAGAAGTTTTCCCAGAAATCATTCTTCTGCTCAGTTCATCTTCATTATTGTTGTCCCAGATGTCTAGGCAGAAGACTTGGTGGTCAAGAGTTTGGAGGACAAAGTCCTCGGGTAAGCCGGAATTGATCACGTAAGTAGGTGGGGGGACAGAGTGATAATTGGGCAAGGGATTGCGGTGTGTGTTTGGCTGGTCTCTTTCAGGGTCGGGGATTTTACGGGAGTCGATTAGGTCTTGGATCTCATGTTTGAGGCGACCACAACTGTGAGTGTCATGGCCTTTTTGCTGGTGAAAGTGACAATACTGGTTCAGGTTATAATGTGGTGGTGGGGGATTAGGAAGTGGTCGTGGTTCCAAGGGTTTGAAAAGTCCTTGCCTTGCCAATTTCTCTAACACTTTAGACAAGGGCCTTCCCAAGTTCGAAAAGTGCTGATTCCTGACAGCGGCCACCTCAGCAGAGACAGGCTTAGTACCTGATGATCCTCCAACAGTTCTCCTGTTTAGACTATAGAACTTTCTGTTCTCGGCCTCATCCTCCTCAATGTCCATGACAGTTTCCCTCAACTGTCGGAAATCTGATATCATGGAGGTCATTCTCCTCAGCTTACCATAGATCGATGGCTTAGTCCCCTTGATGATCATCTTAATCTGATCTTTTTCCGAGGGCCTGGTCTGCATCTTCAAGAGCTGGCTTCTCCAGCGGTCAACATACTCTTTAAAACTCTCCTCAGGCTTTTGCTTAGTTTTCTCCAAGTCGCGGAGCGACAGGTCGATCTCTAAGTCAGTCATATACTGCTTCAAGAAGGCATCAGCCAACTCCCTCCAATCTTATTTAACCTTATTCTCAAGGCTATGATACGAAACCACAGGTGCCCCCTCGAGTGACATCTCGAATATTTTCTGGACCTGGCACTAAGATAGGCCAACTGAACTCATCACCGAGACATATTGTCGCAAATGGACCCTCGGGTCCCCATTCCCATTAAACTTTGCGATGTCAGGCATTTTGAACTGCACGGGCAACTACTCCTCAAAGGTCATTGAATCATAATCTAGTAGATCCTCATGCTTCCCCCTCGGCTTACGGTGACAGACTCCATCTGATCATGGAGCCTTTGCATTTCAGCCTGAGTTCCGGCTATCCTACCAGCGGCATAGTCAGCCAGATCATCATCAAATACCGGAGCATCATCGTTCACTCCATTCGGAGGGCTCTCCCGCCTCTCATTCTCAGATCCTCCCGCAGCGCGGGGCACAGCCATATTAGACATGGCAGCAATTAGAGCTTGCAGTTGTTCAGTTATCTTGGCGAAGTTAGCTTTCATCTGATCCATTCTAGACCCCTCGTTGACGGATTCACTCATATTCGTTGAAGGTCTTTTGACTAATCTGCCCTCTTCTCTAACCCAACGGGAATCTATGTTGCCTCTCTTAAGGTCATGTGTCAGTGCATATGTGTGCGATGCATGTAATAGATATAATTATGAAAAGAAACTTTAAACTACTTGGCCCATTATCATTTTAAAGTATTTAATCACACCATCGCGCAGTGCAAACTTGTCCCAGTTGAAAAGGCCCAACAGGTTTACACTTTACAATGATATGGCTAAATGACTTCAAATGATAAAAGGCCCATTCACAAAGTGGCCCACCGGTATTTTAGAAGCTTTTGGTCCAACTGTCAAAGGGCATGAACTTGTCCCAGTTTAAATGGCCCAACAAGTTCACATCTTTTGACAAAAGGTCCAACTGGATCCAAATGGCGGTGGTCCAACACACAAACATAAAATAAACAACTACCGGTTCTTCATGGCTAAATTCCATAAGTGGGTTCACGGGGCGCGGACAAAGGCTCTCGCTGACGAAGGTTTGCCCACAACTAGGACTCCCCACTCAAGGGTTCAAGCGACCAAGTGAGTGCACATTTTTTATACCTTACCATACGTGCCAACAAGTTACGGCGTGTGAGTAACTGTCGAATGGATTTCTCGTTGTAGATTCCCCAGAGGGAGGGTGGAGCGAGGCTCTCTTAAGTACCCAAGCCCCTTAGGCTCTTATCGCTTGGTGTCAGGAATAAACAACGAGTCCTCCAAACTAGTCTGTCACAACGAGCTACAAGTGATGATTTATCTGGGTGCCTTCACAGCTTTTCCCCGAAGGGTAGTGAGTGAAGGAAGAAACCCAACCATCACCTAGCTTCAACAAAGCCTTTGATTAACCCCCTCAACCCACTATAGAAATGGTCAACTAATGCACAAATTATACACATCACAAGACATGATTTGGAGGCCGATTCTCTAATCCCCAGTGGAGTCACTAGAGTGTAGACAACAGAACATGGGCGACGCTGTTCTAGGCTCGCGGCCTAGTTGGGAAGTACGAAATAACATGGAGTCGCCACCCGGTGTGAACCGGGACAAAGATTTAAGGCCGCACTCACCCATCGCAAGGGAAGACCTCAAACTGTTCGGTTCAGAATGGTCCCTTACTTATGTCACTTATGATGATATAATTTGTGCAATGAATCAACCAAGTCTACTCAATAATCATGCTCAATGGTACTTAGATCTAACATGCTTTCATCCAAATAACTCCACGCAATGTAACACAACGAGCATATTGAACCATTAAATCAACATGTATAAATCATTATCCAAACACATCATAAACTAATAACATGCATAAGGAACAACCTAAATATGCCTTAACAAATAAATAACAAACTAATTTAAACCATGCTTTAAATAATAAATAAGCGGCCTAGAACTATGACATGCTCAAATACAAATTTGGATGAGACGAGATACGTGCATCTTAAGTGGTACGTGGCGTTGTATCCCGAGTGCATACCGCAATACCGTCCATTCGGAATCGGCTACGGAATTTACGTCCGGGTTTCCATCCGATATACCACAAAAGGGAACACACATCCCGCTCATCCAACAATCACATCATGCCTCAAACGACTCTCATGCGATAATATTCAAATTAAATAAAATAAACGAAAGATAATGAATAAAAGGGTGCCCTCAGGTCTAACCTCTTTTGTCGTCTAAGAAAGGGCGTTACACGTCCGTTGGAAGGGAGATTGATCCGATGCTTTTCCGATTTGTCTACTCAACGTTTTCCCTAATTGTTTTGATGCTTGGGCTGCTTTTTTGAGTCCGTTTCGCTGCTGTTTCACTGCACCGTTTCAGGTCACTGTTTTGGTCGTTTAGTGGACTGTTTTGAGTGATTTTGAAGGCTAATGGGGCTGCGGTTTTGAGGGGTTTTTTTTTGGGTGTTTCTGCAGTTTTTTAGTGCAGTTTTGGGGTGATTTTAGGGCTGTTATAATGGGTTAAAATCTCACAAAAACTGGGCAGAACAGTGGGGCAAAGTGCGGCAGTTTTGCGAGGCAGTGCAGTGGGTTTTATGACTGTTTTAGACGTGTAATTGGGGTTGTGTTTAGGGGGTATTTTGTGCGACTTTAGGGCTGTATTTGAGGCTTATTTTGGTGTGAATTAGGGGTGTGAAAGATGCGGCAATGGGAAGGGAGTTTTGGTGATGGGCGTGAATGATGTGGTGTGGAAGAAGGTTCACGGCAAAGCTTAGGGTGTCTTGGCTTGAAGGTGCGGAAATGGGGCTTGGAAAAAGGATGTTGGACGTGCAAGAGGAGGCTTAGATGTGTCTCTAGGGCGTGAATGGTGAGGTATGTGTGCTGCTGAAGGTGTGTGAGTAAATTAGCTGAGTGGAGGGCTGATGCACGCAGGCTGTGAACGTGGGGCGTGATGGCAGGCTGAAGGCTAAAGGGGTAGCGTGAACGTGTGGTTAAAGGGGCAGTAAGTGGTCTGAATGTGAAGTGGTGTTAGGGTTTTAATGGCGTGGAAAAGTTGGCTCGTTGGAGGGGCAAGTGCTGTGTCAGTTTGTGGGGACGAGTGAGATAAGAGTATGGTTTTTTGTTTAGTTTTTTTCCGTGAGAGTGAGCCAGCCAGCCGAGGGTTTGAATGTGTGGAGAGGGGTTATTTTTATAGGCAAGTGGATGGGTTTTACCTTGTTGGGGAAGGAATCAAATTTGTGTATTAATTAGGAGATATTTTTAATTTAGTATGTGATAGGGAAAATCTTTTAATTAAGGGAAGTGATTTGATTTATTCTTTTTAGTTAAGGATATGATTTATTTAATTTAGGAAGGTGATTTAATTAAATTAGGAATGTTTTTTATTTAAATTAGGAATTTAATTTAATTTAATTTCAAGTTCAATTTAATTGGTGAATGTGATTTAATTTAATTTAAGTTTAATTTTAATTGGTTTTAATTATTTAATTTGTGAGATGTGTTTTAATGGGTTTGGTGTGTTTTAAAACAGAGGTCCAATAAGTGAACCCGAAGCGAAACAAGCGAGTTAAATCTGACAAAATAGTAATTCCCAGCTTTACTCTTCCAACGTCCGTTTCCCGCGGCTTTCACAACTAAAGAGGTAGTGTCTCCATACGAGAATCATCATCGGGCTAATATGCAAAAATGCAATGCCTACACACACCCAACGAACATACGAAGGTATGATCTAAATAGATCAGTGACATGATTGTCATCAAAGTGTGGAGGATAACTCATATATCCACAGTGGTATCTCAAGTCAAAGAATCACTATGTTACTCAAAATGAGAAGATTCTTATTGACATTGGTGTACCATATATTAAGAATCTTCAGTGATTCATTCAATGTTTATCCGCTATAAACACTTACATGTCTATGCGAGTCTCCAAGACTCATGGTTCATTGAGAAACCATTGGAATCCAATATTCAAGTATACGACATGTACCAGTCTCAACGGGTTTACTTTGTTGACTAAGTAGTGTAAATCTTAACCAGGAACTGTCTAAGAATGACAACGTCATGATAAAAAAAGAAAATGTCAGTTGCGATGCTTTTGTAATAGTATCATAACTAATCATTCTAAGGTCAATTACGTCTTTACTATATAAAAATAGATGTTATATAATAGAAACTGTTTATTTTATTCATAATAAAATATTGCATAAGCATTTACATGGAAATACATAAGAAAATTGATGCTCAGAGCACCAACCCTAACATATGGTTGACTAGACATTCTAGTCTTTTCATCTTCCATTTGAGGGCACATCTTATTCGAAAGATGAATGACATATCGAAAAGGTATGTTAGGAATTTTACAATTACTAAAGTTATACCTATCTAAGTTCTTATCTATGTACGAGGATTTTAATAGCCCAATCAAACTCTTTTCTCTATCTCTATATAGTATTATACCAAGTACATAGGAGGCCTCTCCCATGTCTTTCATGAAGAAGTTCTTACAGAGGTATGCTTTAATGCCCTGCATCATCCCAATATAATTCCCAATGATCATGATATCATCAACATATAGTACCAAGAACACTACCATGCTTCCACTGACCTTCTTATAAATACAAGGTTCCTATTCATTTTTGAGAAAATCATACAATTTGATTACCTCATCAAAATGAAGATTCCAACTCGGTGATGATTGTTTAAGTTCATAAATAGACTCCTTAAGCTTACATACCAAGCCTAAATTTTGGCCAGAAAAAAACCATATGATTATTCCATATAGATTTCTTCATCAAGAAACCCATTAAGAAAAGTGGTTTTGACATCCATTTATCAAATATCATAATCATGGTAAACAGAGATAACCAATAAAATCCTAATAGACTTTAGCATCACTACGGGTGAAAAGGTTTCACCATAGTCCACACATGGTTTCAACATTCCCATCAGGCTCTCGCTTCTTTTTGTAAACCCATTTACAACCAACGGGAACAATTCCATCAAGAAAGGAAACCAAGTTCCAAACTTGAATCTCATGCATGGAGTCTAATTCGAATTTCATAGCTTCCTCCCACTTAGCGGAGTCAATTTCTAACATTGCTTATCTGTAGGTACATAGATCAGTCTCATCTGTAAGGAGTACACCGAGACTCTCATCTTATATCAAAACAAGCGATTTGAAGGTCTCGGTATCCTAGTAGACCTACGGAGAAAGTATGTAGAAGATTCCACACCTACTTGAATTTCTAGTTTCTCTGTCAGTCTGTCATCTACATGTTGAACTTCATCAAGCTCAACCCTTTTATGATTACCACTTTCTGCCAAGAATTCTTCCTCAAGAAATCTTATGAATCGAGCTACGAACATATTTTGATGCTCGGGATCATAAAATTGATATCCTTTGGAATTCGAATGATATCCAACAAACCTAACATTTTACTCTCGAGGTAAAAATTTGTCATGTTGCGTCACTTTGACGTACACATAACAGTCCAAAACTCTAACATAGTTAAGGTTCAGTTTCCTACCAATCCATATCTCATATGGAGTAGTAGGAACAAATTTAGACGGAACCCTATTTAGTAGATGTGCAGCAATTCGAATAGTATAACCCCACAAAAAGTAAAGCAGATCTGTACAACTCAACATAGATCAGACCATATCCAATAAAGTCCAATTTCTCATTTTGGATACTACATAGTGCTGTGGAGTACCCGGAGGAGTATATTGAGCGATGATCTCTTTCTCTTTAAGATACTTTGTGAACTCACTACTCATATATGTTAGGGTTGGTGTTCTGAGCGCCAATCCGGATCATATTTATTTCTGATTCAAGAATACAAGCAATATATTTTTCCATAATATTACCAATTTAAATGGTAGCACCTCTTGTCTTTTATATACGTATTCGATCTAATTTCGATTAGATTGAAATAAATCCGGTTTAGTGATATGTATAAATATTAGACAAAGACCCCAAGATTTACAACGTAGTGCGCAGTTACAACATAGCTTGTAATTGACATTGAGATGTGTCACTATAAGTTGTATATACTTAAATTAAGTTCATGGTCAAGATTTACTTACACGGGTCGGTTAGTAAAATATGTTGAGACCAGTACATGTCGTATATCGGACTTGGTCCGATGGTTTATCTCAATGAACCATGAGTTTTGGGAGACTCGTATAGACGTGTAGGTGTTTATTTGATAAATACTAAACAACTCACCAAATATTTCCTAATATATGGTACACCAACATCAATAGGAATCTTCTCGGGTTGAGTAGCATAGTGATTCTTTGACTTGAGATATCACTGTGGATATATGAGTTATCCTCCACACTTAGATGGCAGTCACGTCAGCGATCTATTTAGATCAGACCTATGCATCTTCTTTGGGTGTGGACTCATGCTCATGATATCCTGTGAGTATCAAGAAATGATCCTTCAGTTCTGTGTACAGAGCATATGTAGTCCATATTTGATTAGCAATCTGTTAAATCTATGACCATAGTATACTTCGGAAGTGAGTTCCGAATGTTATTTAGAGATTGCTAATAGATACGTCGATGAGATTATTCCTATAGAGATTTGACGTTTATATCTATATCTCTGGGATAATTCGGATACTTGTGACAGATGAATTATACGTATGCAGTGACCTCGACCTGTATGATTCAACGAGTTTATCTATGGTCGTCATAATTTACGGGTGGGTGAATTATGGACACGAAATTGGATTTCATGACAGATATGCCTGAATCTAGAGAGTCTCACTAATGAAATATACTCGTAGAGCACTAGGACAACTGTAATAAATAATACTAATTATTTATAACTCGTTTAACGGTTAAACGAAAAATACATGCAATCGGGACCTAACAGTCATTTCTGAATTAATGTGTATTTGTATTTAATACTTGATTTTATTAAATACACATTAATAAAATATCAATCTGTGATATTTGACATATATCATTAATATATGTATTTGAGATATTTAATGTAAATATAATACATATATTTAAGATATTTGTATTTAATTATTTAATTATATAAATGTTATATGATTAATATAATTAAATTAACAAATATCTTATGACATGATTATGCTTTATTAAAGTTAGAAAATGGCATCAAACCATTGGAACACATTTTGTTTGCTTTATTAAAGTTAAAGTGTTAACTTTAATTTTGTAAAATGTGTGCCAATTATTTTTTAACAAAATAAAAATAATTGTTATTTAATTTTGTTAAGCAAAATTCGGCCATGAGAGAAGATTGATACAAAAATTATTTTGTTTCATTTTTCATAACAACACAAGTTTAACAAATTTTTACAAAGTGAGTTGAGAGAAAATTGAAGAAAGAAAGGAAAATCAAAGCCAAAAATTTGGAATTTTTTGTAAGTTTCTTACATTTTCTTCTATATAGAAAATGTTTCTATTATTCTTAACTTCAAATTGTGTTGTTAAGTTTATTTCTCTACTCTTTGAATTTGTAATTAAATTTGTTGGAAGCTTGTTTGAGGATGTTAAGCATGTATGATTAATTTATTTTCTTATTATTGTAATTAAGCTTAATAAATTAATTAGAAAATTAAAGTTGTCATTCTAGAGTTGATTAGTCATTCATAATTAACCTAAAATTGTTCTTGATTAATTTCATGATAGTGAGACTTGATTGGTGTGGTAATTGGATGATTAAAGTATTGAATTTTGTCAATTTAATGTAAATTGTGAAATTGGAGTAATTTATGAAATTAGGGTTCTTAACCCATTCCAATTTTGGGGCTTTTCATATATATGATTTAATTTTATGTATATTTTGTTGGACAATTATGACCCATAGCATCACTATTTGTAAAAGACATTGTGTTTTTGTACAAATTAATTATGTAGCAATGAAAATTGCCCTTTATCATTTCCTAATTAGATTGCTTAAATGTGTGAATGATGAAAGTCCTTATGATTATTTCCGGATTGATAAGATATAAGACAATATCAATCTATAAAGGTTTAATCATTAAATATCCCTAGTCGTAGTATTATCGAGACTGGACATCGATAATGCAGAATAGACTAGTATTGCACTTGTGCGTGTTATGGAAGCGTAACATCATAATTCTCATATATTTAATTATTGGATACTTATGCAAGTGTGATAGGAGGTTGTGTTTTACAGATGGTACGGAAAACAGCTTCGCTCTGGATAGACCTCGCAGAATCCCATTGGTAGTATGACTATGTGTCTATGGGAATCCGCATCAAGGTAGGTGTATTTGGTCTTAACCTGAGACTTGCATCGCTAGTACTTGCGACAATCAATACGCTTTGGTTTTGGTCGTCCAGGACTTTAACAGGTTCTGTGTACGCCTCTTCTAGGTTTATTGAGAATCGTAGTGTATTGGGTGTGATGTCAAGACAGAAGTATCACTTCAGTCATATGGAGATGATGGTCACGCAGGGATACAGAACTGGTTCTCTAAAGGGTTGCAACCATCGGGATAATATGACTAGGTCTTGATTATCCGCTAATAAAGAGACTAGTTACTAGTGATCCGATATATACTTCGTACGGGGCAGACATTATTCCAGCCTCAGACCTTGCATGTGATCATCCGATATTGGATCGCAATACGCAATACTACGTATACTACGCCTGATATAGATCATATATTCCATTAAGAATATTTCTGGAGAATTTGGTAAGCATGGTGTTTTGCTAGAAGCCAACCTTGTCTCGTAAATCGGTAAAAACGCAGTACTTGGTACGTACGTGTTCGGATAGTCCGACAGCCGGATTTACTGCCAACATATCCAAGGATCTCTTAGGTCGCTTCCCGAAGATTCACCGATGACATATGTGTAGGCAGTGCATTTTTACACATAAGTCCCTATGATGAGTCTCATTTTGGAGACACTACCTTTTAAGTCACGGAGGTCACGAAAAACGGACATCGGAAGGGGGAATTCAGAATAAAAAAGGTTCACTATTTTCGTTGGTGCTACGTTCGTGTATACGTTCGAACGTCAGGCAGATTGCGGACGTTGGTGTCGCGTTCGAGTAAGCGTTCGAATGGTGTCGGTAATTCTGGTTTTGCTGCTAGCCTCACATTAAGCCCAATTCGCCCAAACCTTGGCCCACACGCCCAAGCCCACTTAAAACACATATTTAACACATGGTGAAATCAAAACAAATCTAAAAATCATATACCAAATTAAATAAAATACTTACACAAATTAAAGAAATTGCATGCCTAATTAAAATCAACCAACAAACTAAATGCCTAATCTAAACCAATCAAATATAATCATACCAAGTTAAAATCAATCAACCAATATATTATTCCCAAACTTAAAATATTGTATGCCTAATCAACATAAACTAAATATTCAACCTTCCCTATCTAGCCAAGATTTGTCCCCCCCTCAATCTTTGACTTCCCTTATCCAAGCCAATCAAATCCCTTTCCTTGTCAAGCCTAACCCTTTGCCTATAAAAAGAACCCTTCACCAACCTTTTAAAAGCTAGCTAGCTCATAGACACAACTCTCCCTCACTCTCAATAACAAAAAGATCACAAACCAAAGAACCCCCATCGCCTGGACCAAAACGCATCCTGAACAGCCCCCCTCACCTCACCGAAAAACACATCCCAAGTAGCCCTAAACACACACATAAAACAGCCCCCGAACCACACCATAACACCATCGAAAATAACGCCCAAAACAGTAGCCAAAACATCCCAAAAACAGTAACTAAAATACAGCAGCAAAACAGTAGCAGCGGCAGCGAATCAGAGTCAAAACAGCAGCAAAAAACAGAGGACGACGACCCAAAACAGTAAGACAACGAACGAGAGCAGTGAACCAGTGAACCGGAAGAGTTGCAGAGCTTTACCCCTTCCGATCTTCGTGAACGCGAGTCCGAGAGACGACCTAAAAGGTTAGACCTGAGGGCATTTTTTCATTAGTTTCTATCCGTTTCTTTTGTTATTTAATTTTATTCGCATGAGAGTCGTTTATGGATGCATGTTGTGGCTTGAATGAAATGGAAGAGTGTCGTCTCTTGTGGTATATAGGATGGAAACCCAGACGTAAATTCCGTAGTCGAATCCGAATGGACGGTAGTGCGGTCTGTACTTGGGACACAACTCCACGTACCACTTGAGTAAACGGCACCTTCTCTTGTTTTGTGTTGCTTTGGTCTATCTATTTCTTGTTATTTAAATTCTGCATGTCGCTTATTTGTGTATGATATAATCGAGTGCATGGGCTCAGTAAGTGCGATGAAAGGTCCCCTAATCGGAAGGGTTAAAATCCTTCACCACGATGCTTTGCCGCGCCGGTTGATGTGTGTTCGGTTGAATGCGAGACACGTTCAATCGGACATACTTAGTTGAATATGATTGTCTTTATGTTTGTATGCATGATGTGATATGACGCGCATGGGCTTAGTATGTTGGTCTAAAGGTCCTCTCTTTGAGAGATCAAGAGCCCCCCAAAAGGCCACCTTTACGGCAGTACTTCACCGCGCCCCCTTTATTTTGTTGTTTATGTATTGTGTCCCATTTCACGCATCAGGTCTGTTCCCGTTCGAACGCGTTTACGAACGCAACTCAAACGCGCATGCATTTTGCCTTATCATGCATTAGGTCTCATTTTCGTTCGAACGCGTTATCAAACGCCATACGAACGCGAGCATTCTGTTTCATTTACGTTCGAACGCGTTATCAAACGCCATACGAACGCGAGCACTCTGTTTCATTTCCGTTCGAACGCGTTATCAAACGCCACACGAACGCGAACCTTCTGTTTACCGTTCGAACGCGTTTACGAACGCTACACGAACGCGCACACACTGAACTGAGTCTGTCTTATCATATTCACGCATAATTGCCTCTTGGTTGATCTTTCTTGTGTTATATAGGCAACCGTATATTATTTGTATTCTTGCATTTATCCATTCTATGTGTTCTTGGGATTGTATTCAAGCATGATGAGTAGGCTGTTAGTAGGTTATTTGGTTAATAGGCTCATGAGATAGTACTCAAGCATGATTAGGTTGTTCTTAGTTTTCCCTATCATAGGATTGAAATATGTTCATGAGATTGTCATGTGATGTTGCATGTTGTGATGAACTTGTTGATGTATGCATATGAATCTAGAAGCATGATATTTTTGGAAATAAATGTTATTTAAGCCTGGTTAAATTATTACATAAATCCTTTTATTACAAGTGACATAAGTAAGGGACCATTCCGAACCCAACGGTTTGAGGTCTTCCCTTGCGAGGGGTGAGTGCGGCCTTAAATCTTTGTCCCGGTTCACACCGGGTGGCGACTCCATATATTTAGTACTTCCCAACTAGTGCCGCGAGCCTAGAAACGGCGTCGCCCAGGTCCTGTGTTCCACAGTCTGGCGACTCCACTGGGGACAGAGAATCGGCCCCGAAATATTATCTTGTAATGTTTGGATTTATGTTCTAATTGAATGTGTCTATAGTGGATGAAATGGGGGTTTAATCAAAGGCATTTTGAGGCTAGGTAATGGTTTGGTGTCTTCCTTCACTCACTACCTTTCTAGAAGGAAAAGCTGTGAAGGCACCTAGATAGCCATCTACTCGTAGCCTTTTGTGATGGACTAATTTGGAGGACTCATTGTTTATTCCTGACACCAAGCGATAAGAGCCTAAGAGGCTTGGGTATTTAAGTGAGCCTCGCTCCACCTTCCCTCTGGGGAATCTACAACGGGAAATCCATTTGACAGTCCGTCACACACCATAGCTCATTAGCACGTACCTTAGTGTATAAAAAGGGTGCGCTCACTTGGTTGCTCGAACCCTTGATTGGGGAGACCTAGTTGTGGGCCATCCTTCGCCGATGAGAGCCTTTGTCCATACTCCCACGAACCCATGCGTAGACCGGGTTGTATAGCCTAAACAAATATTTCCTTGTGCTTTAGGACCATTATCATTTGGATGAATTGGACTCTTTGTCAAAAATGCGAACTTGCTGGGCCATTTAAACTGGGGCTAGTTCATATCTTATGACAATTAGGCCCAAAGCTTCTGAAATGATGGTGGGCCACACGGTAGAAGTTACTATTTTATGTTTATGATATCTTCCTTGTATGCTTATGTTTGGGAACATTGCTATTTGAATCCATCTGGATCTTTTGTCAATAGATATGGGCTTGTTGGGCCATTTAAACTGGGACAAGAACGTATCTTATGACGATTGGGCCAAAGGCTTCTAAATGACAACGGGCCATTTTGTGATTGTGTTCGGAGTATTATCATTTGGATTTAGTTGGGCTCCTTGCCATAAGATATGAACTCGTTGGGCCATTTAAACTGGGACGTGTTCACTCTTATGACAGTCAGCCCAAAAGCTTCTAAAATGATAATGGGCCGACTTGTTTGAAAATTTTATTGACTTAGTATGATTTATATGTTATATGCCTCTTATGCACATCATGCATACATACCATCATGTTAACCCTTGTGTTCTAAAAGCCATCATAGACTCCCGTTGGGTTAGGGAAAATGGGAGACTCATCAAAATACTGGGAACAGACATGAGCGAATCAGATATTGAGGTACCGTATCGATCAGTTGGAAAACGGTCTCGCCAAGGTCACTGAACAGTTGCAAGCCTTGACTACTGCCATGACAAATATGGCTGTGCCCCGTGCTGGGGGAAATTCTAAGAATGGGAAGCGCGAGGAGCCTCCGAATGGGTTGGGGGATGATATCCCCGCTTTTGATGATGATATGGCAGAGTATGCAACAGACAGAGTGATTGGGTCTCAGGCCGAGATACAGAAACTCAGGGATTAGGTGTTGAATCCGTTACCCGCAAATGGGGGAGGAAGGGTAAGAATGAAGATTTGCTAGATTATGAGACAATGACGTTTGAGGAGCAGTTGCCGGCGCAGTTCAAGATGCCGGATTTGACTAAGTTTAAGGGAACGGAGATCCGAGGGTGCATCTCCGTCAGTATGTGTCTGTTATGAGTTCAGTTGGCCTGTCTCAGCGCCAAGTACAAAAGATGTTGGGATGTCACTCGAGGGGGCACCCGTTAGTAGTATGGTACCATAACCTGGACAAGCAGGTTAGGAAGATTGGAGGGAGCTAGCTGATGCTTTCTTTAAAGCAATATGTCACGGACCTGGAGGAGATTGACTTGTCACTCCGTGACTTAGAAAAATCAAGCAGAAGACGGAGGAAAATTTCAAGGAATATGTGGACCGCTGGAGGAGCCAGCTTCTGAAGATGCAGACTCGACCCTCTGAGAAAGACCAGATCAAAATGATCATCAAGGGCACCAAGCCCTCTATTTATGGCAAACTAGGAGAATGACTTCGATGATTACTGATTTTCGACAGCTGAGGGAGACAGTTATGGATATTGAGGAGGAGGAGGAAGCCGAGAACAGAAAGTTTTATGGACAGAACAGAAGGAATATTGGGGGACATTCAGGGACCATGCCTGCTACTGCTGAGGTCACTGCCATTAAGAACAGATGATTTTCTCAACCTGGTAAGCCTCTTTCAAAGGTATTCGAAAAGCTGAAGGCGCAAGGACTCTTAAAACCTTTAGAACCTAGGCCCATTCCAAATCCTGTGCCACCTCACATGAACTTAAAACTTATACTGTCACTTCCACCAAGAAAAGGCCATGACACCGACAACTGCGCCCGCCTCAGACATTGAAATCCAAAACCTCATCGATGCCCATACAATACCCGACTCAGAGAAAGAACAAACCAGTGCCTACATGATCAACTCTGGCCTACCCGAACCCTTGTCCTCCAAACTCTCAACCACTCAGCTTCATAGGAATAAGGGATAACAATGTGAAGAACCATGGGCTAGAAGAGGGCACTGTTGTTTCTCCTAGTTTATCTTGCACTTTCAAAAGAGACATTGATTTTGTTTACCTGTTCGAACGTTTCCTCAACAATAATAAATGCGATCATTTCATTTATCTGCCTAAGACTATTACTTTCAAACTTGCAACATGAGTGTGTTCAATCTTGGTAATGTGATACTCAGAACGTAG
>SKCR01030560.1:0-96626 GCA_019454045.1 Zanthoxylum bungeanum
CCACAGATACTGATGGCAGTCACTAGGGTGTTTGAGTCCACCAGATCGAGTACAGAGGTTCAGCACTGTCAGTGTCAAAGTAAAGTTGCATGTCAGTCATTAGTAATGTACAAGTCTTTGTAATGTGTTAAAAATGTTCATGAACAGAGTTGTAAAGAGAAGTAATGTTGAGAATACAATTATAAGTATTAAAATGTATTCCATGTCATTGAGTTGGGCAATGGTCCATATGCATGAGTTTATATTTGAGATGAGATTAGTAGTGTTGATCATAATCAGAAAGTCAGAGGCTCATGGGGATAGGTCAACCTATTCTCTGCCGGTAGCATCACCGAGAAGGGGATGTTACACTGGCCAAGCCCTTTTTTTCTTGAAAAATAAAGATCGGAGGGTCATCCTTTGGCTATGGACTTGTTGATAGCGCGAGATGAGAGCATGGACCTCATTTTTTAGCTTTTAAAGGAATATTATATTCTTCACTGGGATCACCAAGGGGTGAAAGGATAAAAGTCTGGACGATTCTGCAGAGATCATCTCCAATTTTGCCAATTTCTCTGACATAATGGCCTAAATAATATCCAGTCCCATAAATGCTCAGTACTGATAGAGGATTTCTTTCGAAACACCCAAATTTGGATTGGCACATTGATGTCTCAAGCCGAGATGAGGGAGTGGATATGAGATGATTCCAATTAGCATATACATTTTGAACAGGTTGTAAAATAGAATCAGGATCCTGTAAAATGAGATGATATGTGAGAATCTGAACATAATACTTAAGAAAGACAAGAAAATAGAGAAGAAAATGGAGGAAAAGAATATGCAGCCTCGGAAGTATGCATGGACGAAGACAGTTCATTGGCTGCTGATGGCGTATGAGCCAGAATAGTGGGCATGGAAGATAGGGCTTGATTGACCCACAAAGAAGGTGGAGGAGTTTTTATTGGGATTTATGCCTTAGAGCTTCATGTAATATAAAAAGATTTATTTATTATGAAATAAAAGATGCATTATTCATTCATCAAAAATATTTGATTTAAATCGCATATTATATATTATTTTATTTACTCTTGATTACTGACCGGCATAATCACACGCGTATAACGCAATGTCACGTATCGTTCAAGTAGTATAAAATTTATCGATCCCACGAGGACTTAATACCTAAGCTATTAATTTATGAAGCCAAATATTTACGAGTATCTAATAGATTGGTTGTTTGATTGGATGGTGACTTTAAACTAAAACAAGTAAATAAAATAGTGTGAAAGTAAATTAAAGATAAAATCAATATTATTAAACAATCTAGGGTTGTGAATCCTTCCAATATCTTTTAAAGATGAAGTGGTTATCTCATGTTTATGCAATATATCGGTTTATTAACCTGGAACACGAAATTATGCAAAAGCCTATGTCGATGGTCAGATGCAAATACCCAGTATAACCCAATTAATCATATGTCTATGTTAACCAAGTTTCCTGAATTCATTAAGAATAAGTTCCAATTGTGGCTACCCCCGTCCAACAAGTATATGTCTATCCTGGAAGGAAATTTATTAAGGGGCATCTAATCCTTAAGGGAGATCGTGGGCTATTAAGTCTAAGGCTGAAACCTAAAATTCCTTTGTCAAGTTTATTTTAAGTTTACCACATCAATCTTATTAATGGCCAGTTAACAAGAAGTTTTAAGCTTAAGACTTAATAAATAAACATTTATATTACCCATGACACAAAATAACCCATTATAAACCAGTGATATTGAAATTCATCACAACCCCAGATAACAGATTTAGTTACGACACATATCTAAGGCTAATAAAAGCTTAAATAAAATAAATGGAATAAAGTAAATGCTGGAAATTTAAAACGTAAATAAAACAATAAATAAAATGCTGGGGGTTAGAGGATCCACTTTTATTACTTCTATTTTAGATATCTCCTTTATTATAATATATTAACTTTGCGTGATAATTTTCAACCGACCATATAGGCGGTATCCTGATTAAGTCAAATTAAGATTAATTCCAACCGACCATAAAGGCGGTATCCAATTTAGTCAGGTTAAAACCAATTTTATTAAGTCCAACCGACCATAAAGGCGGTATATCATTAAGTCAGGTTTTAAATAGTTTATATATTATAATTAAAGGAGATTAATCTAAATATTAGTAATAAAAGCTTAACCTTTCACCCCAGCAGATGAGAGTTACCTCCTCATGCTGAAAAGTAAAATAAAAACTGAAAAGTAAAGAAAGGAAAGTGCTATTGCGTAAATTAAAATAAAATTAAATACAAAAAGCTGTAAATAAACAAGCGAGATACAATCTTCTTAGTATTCTTAAGGAATTCCTTAGAAGAAAGTATGATTTTACAAATGAAATCGGCCTGAATTTATAGGCATCCATGGGTCTCACGCGTCGCGATGCGTGCAACCTTGCGCGTCGCGACACGCTGTTGATTTACGGCCACGTGGCGCGCTGCTTCCGGAGATGAGGACACATGGTGTCAGTATAATTATTAGTTGAATTATTGGCTTGAAGTCGTGACGCGTAAGGTTATGTGAGTCACGATGCTGACGTCAGCATGACGTAAGCAATGACATATTTCAATGATGAGTGTCGGCAGCATGTGATGGCGAGACGTGTCCAGTGCACGTTAGCAGATTTGATGTGATGTTGACACGTGGCAAACGCTGTTGGGGTTGGTGCTCAAAGCGCCAATTCCCGGTTGTATTTCTGTTGAATACTTCTGTAAAACATTATTATTATGAATAATATATGCAGTTTCTATAATATAATCTATCTTTCTATATGGTAAAGACGTAATGACCCGAGAATGATTAGTCATGATACAGTTGCAAAAGCGTCGCAACGAACATTGAGAAGTATCATGACGTTGTCATTCTCAGACAGTTCCTAGTCAAGGTTTACACTACTTGGTCAGTACAGTAAACCCGTTGAGACCGGTACATGTCGTATACTGGAATATATGATTCCAATGGTTTCTCAATGAACCATTAGTCTTGGAGACTAGTATAGACGTGTAGGTGTTTATAGCGGATAAATACTGAATGACTCACCGAAGATTCTTAATGGATGGTACACTAGCGTCAATAAGAATCTTCTTGGGTTGAGTAGCACTTGTGATTCTTAGACTTGAGATGCCATTGTGGGCACATGAGACATCTTCTAGACGGTAGTCACGTCACCGATCTATTTAGATCAGACTTCCGCATGTTCGTTGGGTGTAGATAGATCCTCAGGGTGTCCTATGTGTGTCAAGATACGATCCGTCAGTTCTGTGTACCAGAGCATAGGTAGTCCATATGATTAGCAATCAGATAAAACCATGGGCCCGTGGTAAAGTTTAGAAGCCAGTTCTAAACATTCTTTTAGAGATTGTTAATGGAATAGTCGGCTGGATAATCCCGATAGAGATTTGACGTTTATATCTATATCTCTGGGATTTATCCGGATACTTGTGACGGAGGAATTATACATTTTCCATGACACTCGACCTGTATGGTTCAGCGAGATTATCCGTGATCATCATAATCTATGGGTGGATAGATTATGGACACGAAATTAGATTTCGTGACGGATATACCTGTATCTAGAGAGTCTCAATAATGAAACATACTCGTAGAGCACTAGAGCAACATTAATAAATAATATTGATTATTTATAAAGTCGTTTAAAGGTTAAACGCAAGATACGTGTTAAAGGGACTAGATAGTCATTTTCCTAATTATTGTGTATTTACATTTAATACTTGATTAATTTAAATACACATTAATTAATAGTCAAAATGAGTTATTTGACTTATATCCTAAATGAATATATGTTTTTAATATTTAATGTAAATATTATATATATATATTTAATATATTTGTATTTGATTAATTAATTAATTATTTAATTGTTAAATGATTAAATTAATTAAAATATAAATATCTTACATTAGGATATTTAAAGTAAATGATTATGTTGCCTTTGTTGACTTTATATAAATATCATTAAAGTGTTTTAAGATATTTATGCAAGTTGATTTAATGAAATTGCAAATGAAATTGAAATTTTATTTTCTTGTATTTGGCTTGGCAAATTCGGCCAAGGCAAAAAAAAGCAGTATATTTTTTTTCATTTCATTTTCATTTCTTAACCTAATACACTTTTCATAAGAACTCCATTGAAAGAAATTAAGGAAGCAAGTGAAGGAGAAAAGGAAAAACTTAAAGAAAAGCTTGGATTTTGTAAGTTTTTCAAACTTACTATTAGAAAGGAATTTGTTCCTTAGGATCTAGGCAACATCTTGTGATGTTCTTAAGTTATTCTTTTCATTATTTCTTGTGTTTTTGATGATGGAAATTTGGTTGAAAGTGTTGAGCATGTGTGATGAAGAAAACTTGTAACTATTGTAGTTATAACTATTCTTTTAAGGTTTTTGGAAACCATGTTGCTAATCTAGAGTTATTGACCCACTCTTAAATGACCTAGATTGATCTTGAGTTGTTTCATTGTGTTGAGACTTGGATTGGATGTAAGAATGATGATTGAAGTAATTGATTTAATGTATTTGGTCTAATTTGTCCAATTTGTGGAAATTGAAAAATTAGGGTTCATGACCAATTCCAAATTTGGGGCTTTTCATATATGTTTGTATTTGTTTGTGTTTTTATATGATGCATATAAAGTTTCATGTTGATTGGATTTCATTTGGATGTGTCTTGAAGCATGAAAGTGCAAAATGCACAATTGGAGCCTAAAGGAGGCTCTCGGCCATGAGTTGGAAATTTGGGATTTTTGGTGCTTTTGGTGTTTTGATGTTTTGAACATGCTAAGTTCATATTAGAAATGATTTAGAATCATTCAAAATTGATTTGATCAATTTCGGACTAAAATGGACAAAAATACAAAGCAAGGGTAATTTGGTAAATTCACTTGAATATGATTCATTTGAATTTTATTTCATAATTTGATGATTGGAATATTAAATAAATATGTTTATTTAATTAATCCGAGAAAAAATTTTGAAATCTGAAAATACGATTTTCACCGCTTCCGCTGCGTTACCGGATTCAGCCCCTAAAATCCCCTACAAAATGGTATCAGAGCGAGTCTGATTCTAGGCCACCTATATGATTAGCCTTCATTGAATCAATGTTTAATCATGTTTTCTTGACTTTATGCATGCTTATTAGGATCTAAATTGGTTAGATTTAGGGTGTATGACACTTAGCGGAAAATCCCTAATTAATAAGGTTTGAATGTAATTATGTATTTGATGCATGTTATATAGTCCGTCTTGTCAATACGGTTTATGAATACTTCTTTGTGACTACATCCGGGACCGTGCCTCTGCTGTGAGGATGGAGCCGATAAAGATTTATATATACCGGATGTATATAAGATACTAGGTAAATTCAAGTAAAAGCGGAATTCTGAACGTGCCCTAGCTGTCAGGATTACGTAAGTAACTTGAGTTTATCATTGACGAGTTTAACCTTGGTACGTCTCCTTGTGGGCCTGCCTTCGCAGCGACAACGAGAAACGGCCAGGACCGGATACTTAGGAGTCATTAGTGAATGATTGACAAATGAGTTGTCTACCTGATGATATACGTAGGCGAGACTGTGCCTCTGCTGTGAGCCGAAATATATTCAAGGGATCCACTTTTCACTATTAGTATTTAATTTAATTATTAAATATTTGTATTCTGTTTGGGATCACAGTATTGCATGATTTAGTGGGAGAGGCATATTAGATTAAAAATCCATGATCTAGTTTATGCTTTTGATATTATATGAAACTGCTTTATTTCTGCTAACCGTTTTTCGTGATCTATATGATAGATTGGCGATGGCGGCACAATCCACAAATCAGTTTGTGCGTATGCTTGATGCGAAAAAACTGAAAGGCGCTGAGAACTTTGCAGACTGGGAATTGGATTTGAGGATTGTCCTCGATTCCGAGAAGCTGGGTTATGTTCTTGAGGGTCCATTGCCCCTTGCAGTGGGTGCGGATGCTTCGGAGGAGGAACGCC
Organism: Zanthoxylum bungeanum; assembly: GCA_019454045.1. Taxonomy (NCBI): domain Eukaryota; kingdom Viridiplantae; phylum Streptophyta; class Magnoliopsida; order Sapindales; family Rutaceae; genus Zanthoxylum; species Zanthoxylum bungeanum. The sequence goes on from SKCR01030560.1 coordinate 6,043, forward strand.
AAGTTTTTGAAACTTGGAAGGATGATGATTTAAGGGTTAAATCATACATCCTTAGTTCACTGTCTCCGAAACTCAAGCAACAGTACTATGGTATGTTAGATTTCTATAGTATGATGACGCGATTGAGACAATCATTTGAGAACCAGGAACAAGTGATTGTTCACAAAGTCGCCATGGAACTGTTCCATGCGCGTCTGGATGAGGGGCAGAGTGTTAGCCCTCCCATTCACATTTGCAAATCGTTGCAGGTGCTGAAGGAAAGTAGGAAACTGAAGCCTGGAGAGATGCAGTTGCGATTCGGGAGTGGAGACTCTTTGGATGCAGTTGCAGTGGGAGTATGCGAGATCTCATTGCCGAATGGGACACTTTTGTTATATGACTGTCATTTTGTACCGGGATGTGTCGTTAATATTATATCACTTTTTGTATTGGATACATAAGGCTTTTGTATTAATATTAAGAATAGTTCTTTGTATTTATATGATAAGAATAATATTCAGATCCTTTGGTGTCCAAACCAGCATGGTCATTATACATTGCAAACTTCAAAAGATATATTAAATACTGGAGTTAATAAACGTAGTTTACCTGTAATTAATAATACTGAACTTTGGCATATGAGACTTGGTCACATTGGCGTTAAACGCCTAACCCAAATGGTTAGGAATGGTTTGTTATCAGATCTTACCATTGAATCATATCCAACTTGTGAATCCTGTATTCAGGGTAAGATGACCAAAGCCCCATTTTCTGGTGTTGGACACCGCACCATAACTTACTGGAACTCGTACATTCTGATGTATGTGGTCCACTAAGTCAAACTGCTCACAGTGGTTATTCATACTTCGTTACCTTTACCGATGATTTGTCACGGTACGGTTATGTGTATTTGATGCGACATAAATCGGAAACCTTTGAAAAGTTCAAAGAGTTCCGAAATGAAGTAGAAAAACAAACTGGTAAATATATTAAATGCCTTCGATCAGATCGAGGCGGCGAATATATGAGTGGTGAGTTCATGGATTATATGAAGGAGAATGGGATTCTCGCTCAATATACTCCTCCAGGTACACCACAACACAATGGTGTATCTGAAAGGAGAAATCAGACTTTATTGGATATGGTCCGATCGATGTTGAGTTTCACAGATTTGCCCTATTACTTATGGGGCTACTCTCTCTTAACAGCCGCACATCTTTTGAATAAGATTCCTTCAAAGGCTGTTCCTACGACACCGTATCAGATATGGTTCGGTAGGAGACCAAATCTTAATTATATTAAGGTTTGGGGTTGTCCTGCCTATGTCAGGGTGACTCAGCAAGATAAGCTTTCACCTCGAAGGCAAAAGTTTAGGTTTGTTGGATATCCTTCGAATATGAGGGGATATCTGTTCTATGATACCGAGCATCGAAATGTGTTCGTAGCTCGTTTCGCAAAATTTCTAGAAGTAGAATTTTTGTCAGAAGGTGGTAATCATAGACAGGTTGAGCTTGATGAAGTCCAACCTGAAAACAACGAACCAACAGAGGAACCTGAAGTTCAAGTAGATGAAGGACCTTCAACACACACACTCCGTAGGTCGGAAAGGGTATCTAGACCTCCTGAACGCTTGTATTTGATACAAGAAAAGAGTCTGGATGTTCTCTTAGTTGAAGAGACAGATCATTTCACCTATAGAGAATCGATGTTGGACATCGACTCCGTGAAATGGCAAAGTGCCATGAAATCCGAGATAGAGTCAATACATGAAAATCAAGTTTGAGACTTGATTCCACTTCTCGAAGGAATTGTTCCTATCGGTTGTAAATGGGTTTACAAGAGGAAGCGCGAGCCTGACGGTAAGGTTGAAACTTACAAGGCCCGACTGGTAGCAAAAGGTTACACGCAGCGACCTGGCGTCAACTACGATGAAACTTTTTCGCCGGTAGCAATGCTTAAGTCTATTCGGATTTTGCTTTCTATAGCTGCGTATCATGACTACAAGATTTGGCAAATGGATGTCAAAACAGCTTTTCTAAATGGATTTCTTGATGAAGAAATCTATATGGAACAGCCGGAAGGTTTCGCGTCCAGCGAAACCTCGGGTATGGTATGTAAGCTTAAGAAGTCCATTTATGGACTTAAACAAGCTTCACGAAGTTGGAATCTTCGATTCGATGAGATTATTAGATCGTCTGGTTTTCTCAAGAATTCGGAAGAATCATGTGTGTATCAGAAGGCCAGTGGGAGCATGGTCGTATTTTTAGTCCTATATGTTGATGACATCCTAATCATTGGGAATGATTTAGGTATGTTGCAAAGCGTGAACGCGTACCTCTGTAAGAATTTCTCCATGAAGGACCTGGGAGAAGCTTCTTATGTTTTAGGGATAAAACTCTATAGAGATAGACAAAGGAGGTTGATTGGGTTATCCCAATCAACGTACATAGATAAGATCTTGGAACGGTATAGCTTTGGTAACTGTAAGACAGCAAACATACCGTTCACACATGGGATTCATCTTTCTAAGAAGATGTGTCCACAAACAGAAGATGAGAAGGTTAGAATGTCTAACCAACCTTATGCTTCATGTTTGGGTAGCATAATGTATGTCATGTTATGTACGAGGCCTGATATCAGTTTCGCTGTTAGCGTAACTAGCCGATATCAGTCCAATCCAGGTAATGACCATTGGATGACCATTAAACATATCCTAAAGTATCTTAAAGGTACCAAGGATAAGTTGATTATATATGGAGGAAACGAACTATAGGTTAATGGGTATACAGACTCCGATTTCCAATCGGATCCCGATGATAGAAAGTCTACATCTGGATTTGACTTTACCCTTAACGGAGGTGCAGTTTGTTGGAAGAGTTCCAAACAAGGATCGACAGCTGATTCCACCATTGAGGCGGAATATATTGCAGCTTCTGAAGCTGCAAAAGAGGCTGTGTGGATAAAGAACTTTATCACAGAATTGGGAGTTGTCCCAAGTATCGAGAATACGATTCCGTTATACTGTGATAATACTGGAGCCATTGCGCAAGCAAAGGAACTGAGGGCGCATCAGAAGTCGAAGCATGTGGAACGTAAGTACCACATCAATCGAGAGATCGTGTCGCGAGGGGATATTGTCATGTGCAAGGTACCGAGTGAAGATAATGTAGCAGACCCGCTGACGAAGGCCATACCTCCGAAGTTGTTTGATAAACACGTGGAGTCGATGGGTATTAGATATAATAGATATTGGCACTAGAGCAAGGGGAATATTTTGTTGGGGTTGGTGCTCAGAGCGCCAATTCCCGGTTTTATTTCTGTTGAATACTTCTGTAAAATATTATTATTATGAATAATATATGCAGTTTCTATAATATAATCTATCTTTCTAAATGGTAAAGACGTAATGACCCGAGAATGATTAGTCATGATACAGTTGCAAAAGCGTCGCAACGTACATTGAGAAGTATCATGACGTTGTCATTCTCAGATAGTTCCTGGTCAAGGTTTACACTACTTGGTCAGTACAGTAAACCCGTTGAGACCGGTACATGTCGTATACTGCAATATATGATTCCAATGGTTTCTCAATGAACCATTAGTCTTGGAGACTAGTATAGACGTGTAGGTGTTTATAGCGGATAAACACTGAACGACTCACCGAAGATTCTTAATGGATGGTACACCAGCGTCAATAAGAATCTTCTTGGGTTGAGTAGCACTTGTGATTCTTAGACTTGAGATGCCATTGTGGGCACATGAGACATCTTCTACACTTAGACGGCAGTCACGTCACCGATCTATTTAGATCAGACCTCCGTCTGTTCGTTGGGTGTAGATAGATCCTCAGGGTGTCCTATGTGTGTCAAGATAGGATCCGTCAGTTCTGTGTACCAGAGCATAGGTAGTCCATATGATTAGCAATCAGATAAAACCATGGGCCCATGGTAAAGTTTAAAAGCCAGTTCTAAACATTCTTTTAGAGATTGCTAATGAAATAGTCGACTGGATAATCCCGATAGAGATTTGACGTTTATATCTATATCTCTGGGATTTATCCGGATACCTGTGACGAAGGAATTATACATTTGCCATGACCTCGACCTGTATAGTTCAGCGAGATTATCCGTGATCGTCATAATCTACGGGTGGATAGATTATGGACACGAAATTAGATTTCGTGACAGATATACCTGAATCTAGAGAGTCTCAATAATGAAACATACTCGTAGAGCACTAGAGCAACATTAATAAATAATATTGATTATTTATAAAGTCGTTTAAAGGTTAAACGCAAGATACGTGCTAAAGGGACTAGATAATCATTTGCCTAATTATTGTGTATTTACATTTAATACTTGATTAATTTAAATACACATTAATTAATAGTCAAAATGAGTTATTTGACTTATATCCTAAATGAATATATGTTTTTAATATTTAATGTAAATATTATATATATATTTAATATATTTGTATTTGATTAATTAATTAATTATTTAATTGTTAAATGATTAAATTAATTAAAATATAAATATCTTACATTAGGATATTTAAAGTAAATGATTATGTTGCCTTTGTTGACTTTATATAAATATCATTAAAGTGTTTTTAGATATTTATGCAAGTTGATTTAATGAAATTGCAAATGAAATTGAAATTTTATTTTCTTGTATTTGGCTTGGCAAATTCGGCCAAGGCTAAAAATAAAGCAAGTATATATTGTTTTCATTTCATTTTCATTTAGTAACCTAATACACTTTTCATAAAACTCCATTGAAAGAAACTAAGGAAGCAAGTGAAGGAGAAAAGGAAAAACTTAAAGAAAAGCTTGGATTTTGTAAGTTTTTCAAACTTACTATTAGAAAGGAATTTGTTCCTTAGGATCTAGGCAACATCTTGTGATGTTCTTAAGTTATTCTTTTCATTATTTCTTGTGTTTTTGATGATGGAAATTTGGTTGAAAGTGTTGAGCATGTGTGATGAAGAAAACTTGTAACTATTGTAGTTATAACTATTCTTTTAAGGTTTTTGGAAACCATGTTGCTAATCTAGAGTTATTGACCCACTCTTAAATGACCTAGATTTGATCTTGAGTTGTTTCATTGTGTTGAGACTTGGATTGGATGTAAGAATGATGATTGAAGTAATTGATTTAATGTATTTGGTCTAATTTGTCCAATTTGTGGAAATTGAAAAATTAGGGTTCATGACCAATTCCAAATTTGGGGCTTTTCATATATGTTGTGTATTTGTGTGTGTATATGATGCATATAAAGTTTCATGTTGATTGGATTTCATTTCGATGTGTCTTGAAGCATGAAAGTGCAAAATGCACAAATTGGAGCCTAAAGGAGGCTCTCGGCCATGAGTTGGAAATTTGGGATTTTTGGTGCTTTTGGTGTTTTGATGTTTTGAACATTCTAAGTTCATCTTAGAAATGATTTAGAATCATTCAAAATTGATTTGATCAATTTCGGACTAAAATGGACAAAAATACAAAGCAAGGGTAATTTGGTAAATTTACTTGAATATGATTCATTTGAATTTTATTTCATAATTTGATGATTGGAATATTAAATAAATATGTTTATTTAATTAATCCGAGAAAAAGTTTTGAAATCTGAAAATACGATTTTCACCGCTTCCGCTGCGTTACCGGATTCAGCCCCTTAAAAGCCATACAAACACATTTTAGCAAGTGCGTATGTTAGCATACTTCTCTGATTGTGACACGTGTCTGGTGCATGTTAGCAGCTCATGATAGCAGACGGCGCATTTTAGCACGACGTATTTTAACAAAAAGCGCATTTTAGTAGGAAATTTATATTTTTTCCCTTTTTGTCCGTTTTCCGTTGTTTTGGCTCCGAATTGCCTCCAGAGAGTCCTGTTATTTTATTTATCTACAAAATAACACAAAACACATCAAATTATTCACAAAACTCAAGAAACTATACAAAATATTAAGTTAGAGGAGTGAAAAATAGTGATATATTTACCACTCATCACACCCCAAACCTAACATTTTGCTAGTCCTCGAGCAAAACAATAAAATAAAATAACATAAATAATTTTAAAATAAAATTAAACTAAGCCACTTTCGTAGGGATCACAGTTGCATTTAGCATATGCAACAAGTCTTTAAACCCCTAGGTGTCCCTCCTAGTGGACGAGTTGTAGTCTCGTGAGGGCTTACAGCGACGATACCCACAAACGTCAATCTAATGCACACAAAAGCCAAAAGACAAGAGAAAAGAGAATAAACAAGTTAGTGACTAAACATGTGAAACTTCTTATCCAAGTTAGTAGTTATTTTCTTTCTTTCTAAATTATCAAATAAGTAAATTCTCCGATTATTTTTATCATTCTCCATATACATAACTAACAAGGTATTAATCAAGTCATTGTGCCCACAATATTCATAAGTGTAGTTGAAAATAAGGTAATATTTTTGTCATAATGTTATATCAGATTTCACATTTTTTTAGCAATGGAACTTTTTCTGATTTTTTTTTTTTGCGTAAATTAAAATAAATCAACATCTTCAATCCATGTAGTAAGCTTTGGGCCAGTGACTCCCAAACCAGTTGGCTTTAGGGCACTAGGTGTTAAGACACCTTTACGGACTTAATTACTCAGATTTCAGATGTCTCTTTTTATTTTTATAACATCTTTGATCCATGTAGTGAGCTTTGTGTCAGTGACTCCCAAGCCAGTTGGCTTTAGGGCACTAGGTGTTAAAACACCCATACGGAATTAATGACTCGAATCTCAGACATTTTTTAAATTTTATTCCATCGCTTTTTTAGATGCTTCCTCCAATTAAACTAGAGCACTGAATATTACTAAATTTTCAATTACAACTTATGGTCGTATGTTACCATGTATATTGATAATACCTGTCAATTGAACATATGAAGATTCATTTTAGTCAGTATTATGAAGAATTCATAAATTAAATAATTCAAAATGAAATAAACAAAAATTAACTTGTTACGAAATAGGTTGGGATACATCTCAGGGGTGGAAATTCCTTACACAACCATCTCACACCAATTCCACCCGATTTAGTCAAGTTAAAAACATAAAAACACAAAATATTTTTTTATTTTTTTATAAATTTTTTTACTTTTTTTAATTCTTTTGAAAATTTTTGACTAAAAATCAAATAAAAACAACACAATAAAAATAAGATACTAGTCAACTATTCCCATCCCCTAAACCTAAATGAGAAATTGTCCCCAATGTCTTAAAAAGTAGAAGAAGAGTTTAGAAGATAGTACCTGGTTAGCTGAAATTCTACATCTAAAATGAAAATTAAAGGTTAAGATCTAGATTTATCCGATGCTTTTTACCACGATCATTATCAGACCAGTCTATCTTGGAAAGAATAGGGTCAATTTGTGGTTCAAAGGCTAAAATTTGGTCAATTAAATCTTAGGCAGTTCTGGCAGTAAAAAGAAGATCTTTTACAGGTTTTGACACGAAACCATTTTCCGGGCATCATCAAGAAACACACAAAGAAAATCATATAATCCATCAGCGTTAAATAGTCCAATCGGTTTCTGGTGTATGTTCAAGTTTGCCCAAGATAACACTGTAAAAATTTCCTCCATCGTACCCAAGCCACCTGACAAAGCAATAAAATCATCAGTACAGTTAATCATTTCAACCAATCATTCAGACATATCTGGCACGATTAGTTCCTCTCCGTTTGACGGTCCTATAAGATTTGCATCTGCCAAATGTTTTAAGATGATTCCCAAAACTTGACTACCTCCTTCCTGTACAGCCCTTGAAACGATCCCCATTAGTCCAAGATTGCCACATCCATATACTAAGTGCATATTCCTTTCAGCTATGACTCTACCCAATTCATGTGTTACCTCAACGAACTCTAACTAAAAATCCAACACTAGTACCGCAAAACACACAGATATTTACCACTCGTCTTCTTGAAGTGGCTTCCATTTTTTATGTATTTCTTACTCAAATCCGGATGCCTTCAAAAGTGAAATGATGAGTTGAATTTATAGCACCTGAAAAAGGGGTGAGTAATAATAGCACTAGTGCCTGCCAAATGACAATTATTAGTCAAATAGTAAAATATATCGTGAAAGTCAAAAAGTCTGGATCATGTCGGAGAAAATAAAAGAAAATCACAAAAATAAATCAAAATTATTAGATAAATACAAAGAGAAAATAATATTTACAGAAAGTAATAGCTTGAATGACGTTTATGCGTCATGGATAAGCTTCCCATCCAATTTTCTTATAAATTGGTAAACAGAGTCTTTTAGAGTCAGATTCCCGAGACTTAAATATTGTCGTTCTTTTCGAAATTGTGTATATAACATGTGAAATGCATGGTGCACATATCCACTGGAATGCGTATCAAGAGTCTTAGATATGTCATCCAAAGACTCCTTACTCAAGCCATCCCTAATGAATTTAATTTTATCTGCACGGTTATCAGACACCATTCCTAAAGAACGACAATGAGTATTACATGTCATGTGTGCACATTTATAGAAAACACCCATTATTTTAGCTCTTCTCTTTTTAACATAGGTGCTTCTTCCTAAACCAGACAGATATGACTCAAAAGAGTCAGAGGACTCACCTTCCATCAAACATGTGCTTCAATAATCCAACGAATGTCATTAGAAATACCTTTGATCATCAATAGTCTCATTCGTTCCATATGAACTTTGTAGACTTTCATCAGAGAGTTTTGAGGGAGAGAAGGAAATTGCTTGTGAAGATTTGCGAGAACGTCTTCCATCCTGAAATGTGACTTTACCTACAAAATTAAACATACAAAAATAAAACATACCAAATCAAAATATATACACAAATTGCATGGGTTGCCTCCCAGCTAGCGCTAAGTTTAACGTCGTCAGCTAGACATGACTGCCCGAACGTTAGGCTGGATCTGAAAGTGTGACACTTTCTTTTTGTTGCTCAAATGATTCTCCCCAGTAGTGCTTGACACGCTGACTGTTAACTTTGAATGTATTATTGATGTTGGGATCAAGTAACTCAACAACTCCATATGGTAAAACCTGAGTAATCACAAATGAACCCGACCACCTTGATTTTAATTTCCCAGGAAAAAGTTTCAACCTTGAATTGTATAACAACACATGCTGCCTTGGTTCCAGTTGTCTGCTCACTATTTTTCGATCATGCCATTTCTTGGTCTTTTCTTTGTATAATTTATCATTCTCATAATCATGTAGGTGAAATTCCTCCAATTCCTTGAGTTGGTGGAGCCGTTTCTCTCATGCTCTTTGTGGATCAAGATTTAACTTCTTTAGTGCCCAATACGCTTTGTGTTCAAGCTCCACTAGCAGTTGGCACACTTTACCAAACACCATTCGATATGGGGACATACCGATGGGTGTTTTATAAGCTGTCCGGTAGGCCCATAATGCATCATCCAGTTTTGTAGACTAGTCTTTCCTTGTTGATCCAATGGTTCTCTAAAAAATTCTTTTTATCTCACTGTTTGAAAATTTAACTTGTCCATTTGACTGTGGATGGTAGGCAGTGGCAACTTTATGAGTAACTCCGTATTTGGATAGGAGTGCATCAAAGTATCTGTTGCAGAAATATGTGCCACAATCACTGATAATTGCCTGAGGTGTTCCGAAGCGAGTGAAAATATCAGTTTTAAGGAATTTTATCACCACTTTTGAATTATTTGATGGCAGTGCTATTGTTCATCCCATTTAGAGACATATTCTACTGCAACTAGTATGTACAGGTTTCCGAATGATGGAACAAAAGGTCCCATAAAATCAATCCATCATACATCAAATATCTCCACTTCCAGAATGTTTTGCCGAGGTCATTCATTTCTCCTAGATATATTTCCTGTTCTCTGGCACCTGTTGTGGGACAATTATGACCCATAACGTCACTATTTGTACAGATCATGTTGTTGTTGTACAAATTAACTATGTGACAAAGGAGATTGCACTCTTATCATTTTTTATTAGATCACCTAGATATATAAATGATAGGAGGTCCCTGTGGTTTGTTCCTGGATTGAGAATGATATGAGACAGTATCAATCCACGAAGGATAAATCATTAAATATCCCTAGTCAGAGCATTATCGAGATTGGACATCGATGAATGCGTAAAAGACTAGTATTACACTTATGTGCGTTGTGAGGGCACAACATCATAGTTCTCATATGTTTGGGTATAGGATACTCATGCAAGTGTAATAGGAGGTTGTGTTTCACCGATGGTACGGGAAACAGCTTCGCTCTGGATAAGACCCCCTCGGAATTCCATTGGTAGTATGACTATGTGTCTATGGAAGTCCGAAATCAGGGTAGGTGTATTTGGTCTTAACCTGAGACTTGCACCGCTAATACTTGCGACAATCAATATACTTTGGTTGAGGTCGTCCAGGGCTTTAACTGGTTCTGTGTACGCCAATACTGGGTATATTGAGAATCGTAGTGTGTTGGGTGTGATGTCAAGACAGAAGTGTCACTCCAGTCATATGGAGTTGATGATCGCGCAGGGATACAGAACTGGTTCTCTATATAAGGTTGCAACCGTCGGGATAATATGACTTGGTCATGATTATCCGATATTAAAGAGACTAGTTGCTCGCAATCCGATATATGATTCGTACGGGGCAGACACTATACCAGCCCCAGGCCTCGTATGTGATCATCTGATACTGGACAGAAATACACAATACTACGTCTACTACGCCTAATACAGATCCTTTATTCCTGTAAGGATATTTCCGGAGAATTGGGTAGGCATGTCGCTTTTCTAGAGGCCAACCTTGTCTTGTAAATCGGTACAAACATAGTACGAGGTACTTACATGTTCGGATAGTCCGATGACAGACTTTACTGCCAACATATCCGGGGATCTCATGGGTCGTTTCGCAAAGATTCACCGATGACGTATGAATCGCACTTTAATTAATCTGGGATTAATGAGAAGAGAGAAAAAGAATTAATCTGGGATTAATTAGATGAGAGAGAAAATTAATATGGGATTAATAGCGGAGATATTTTATCTGGGATAAAATATCATTTAAAGAGAGATAACGATTAATTTGGAATTAATCGGTAAATTAATATATTCGATATATTAAACGAAATTGGATTTTGATGCGAAATTAAAATTAGATTTTAATTCGGGCGAACGAATTAATTTAGAATTAATTCGTTAGCGACGTGAATAGTGATTTCGCTAGGCGTAATCATTTAATTACGACGCAATGGAAAATTCGTTAATTGGAATTAGCGAACCCGAGCCCGAGATTGTTTGCGAGTGCATTCACATTTCGAATTCGAGTGCGGCATGCAAGTCAAATCAAGCGTCAAATCGCTAGTCACATCAAGCGTCAAATCACATGTCACTTTAAGTGATGTGACAATTTGATTGATTGATGTGATTGATTGATTGATATAGTGGTTGAAAGCTTTAATTGTTTGAATTTTTTAAAGCAAATATTTGGTATATGTTTTGGAAAATGATTTACCAAATACCAATCACACATTTATCTCTCTCTCTCCTCCATTTTCTTCTCCAACTCTCATGCCCAAAGAGGGCTTTTTCTCTTCTATTTTTCAGCTCAAAAATCATGAGCTAGAGGGAAGCAAGTACGATTTTATGGCAAAATCAAGAGTGCTAGCACACTCCGGGATCATGCGAAGGTGATAGGGAAGTCCACCCATGAGCTGGGAATCACCACGACGAAGCTTGGAGCTTGGAAGTTGATTCAAAATGGCCAAACCAGTGAGCTTGGACTGCTCACTGCCGAACCAGTCCATGAGGCAGAAAGTTGATTTTGTTTTGCCTTCGCGTAGCTCAACCGCTCGATGTAAGTATTCTGCGACTTCTCGAATGTATTCACTTATGTTTCATGCTTGATTTGTGATCATTGGGACCCTTAGAATCTCCAACAATGGTATCAAGAGTTGGTTAAAAGCATGAAAATTATTTAGGGCTTAAAATTGGGGAAACTTGATTTTGAGCATGATTAATTAAATTGGATGGATTAGTATGCTTAAATGTGTTTGAATTAAGGATCGATTGGATCAATTTGTTGAAATTGTGTTTGGAACAAATTTCCCCAATATTTTGGTCATGGCCGAATTTGATGCCCTATTTGATGTCTTGGGAGTTTTGATTGTTGACAATTGGATGTGTTGGATATCATTTGGGAATAGAATTTAATGTCGATTGTGGAATTTAATTGGATTGAAACCGAATCGGACAAAGTTCCCCAAATAGCCGAGAGTCAAGAAGCATGATTGGGTTTGATTTTTGATTAATTTGTGTTGGACACTAATTGATGTAGATAAGCATGATTAATTAGCCTAATTTGTGTTTTGGAAATAATGATTTGGGTGATTAATTATGTTAATGCACTTTGATTAATTAAATTGTAAAATTGGATTTTAGTAATTTAGTTAATTCGGCTAATTTTGGAAATTGGACTTGATGTGTTGTAAATGGGCTTATTGGGATTTGTTGTACAAAGTTGGATTAAGGCAAATTGTATTGGATCCAATTGGGCCCAAAACCGCTTCCATAAAGCCCAAATGCGACTTAATGCACCTTTAAAGTTTAATTGGGCCTAATGGGCCAAGATTGATATCTAGGCTTATGGGGTAACTCCTGGATTGGATTTTGGTTATTCGGTTTGACCCGAGTTGACCAAAAGTCTACGCCTCAAGAAATTAATTGAAAGCTCATTGGACTTTAATTAAATTGACGTTGGATGTTAATCGGGCTTTGAGACCCGTAACAATTAAATTTGGAATTTAAGTCATAAAAGTTCATTAATAAAGTGTGATATTTAATTTGGAATTAAATAGTGAATTAGAATTAAATACAAATTGAATTGGATTTAATTATGTTGTTTAATTTAATTCGGGAATTCGTACTTTAAGTACTTATTCGCAAAAACGAGTTTGACTCGCGTAAAATCAAATAGTTGTTTGAACATTGGATGGTCACTAATTATCAGATTAATTAATTTGATTAGATTGATTGATAACATGCTTGTGTGAATACATGGTTGCAATGCATGAATAATGTATATCAGATGGACATTAGAAGGGTGGGACAATTTTAGAAATTGTTGTAATAAATTTGATTTATTAAATTGGACCTGCGTGTCCAGCCTTATCACCTCCTTATTCTTTGTATTCTCTTCTCACATATTCCCCTCAATGTAAATGAGGTTTCTTTAGAAGTGTAGTGTAACGGGTAGAAGTAATACATGTGCTAACGGGAGACAGAAAGGGAGAGATTTGATCTAGGATCAATGTGTAAAGTATCCATCAGCATATCATTATTACTTTATTTATACGCGCTTTATTATGTGTTTAGAATGAATGTTTAAGGGTGTATGATGATGAGACCTTAACAAAGATAATAAATTGGTTGCCAATTTGCACTTGAAAACCCCTCATAAAATATTAAGCGTCTTTCCTTCCATTGAGTGATTCTCACTCAAGATCCGAGACTGGCATTGGCTTGTTGGCCAAAGTCAAGGCCTTTGTCCGTCGAGGATGTGTTTGAATCACGAAAGCATTGTTACATGTCAGTGTCTTGTCCAAGTTGTGGTTTGTTGGCCAAAGTCAAGACCACTTCTTGTCCATCGACATTGATTACGAAGCTTTCCATGGTCAATGGGTCGCGCTTAACTGGGATCACTAAGTTTGTTGTGCCAAAGCCAAGGATTAGTTGGTTCAGAGGAAAAAGGTTAGGTAATACATTGGATGTATTGGCATATATAAGATATATGTTTCGGACTTGGAGTCCCCTTATCGGATCTAGGAATTGGATTGGATCCAATCGATCTTAGAGATCTACCAAGTTAATTATCATACAATTTGTTGGTCAAAATCAAGATTGTGTGATATTTAACGGGATCTTAGCCCACTAGGAAACGTAGTTTCCCGAGTACTCGACAGAGGGTTAGAGGCTCGCCGAAAAATAGTGGGAGGCAAGAATTGAATTTGCAATATTCGTTTAATTACTTGCCATACGCGCTCAAACAAATATCATTCGTCGTTATAAATTAAATGTTAGTTAGACTAATATTTAATTGTTGTTTTAATAAATAGTTGGACTATATATTCAAACTATTCATTTATAGTTGATTTTATAATTGGATTATAGTAATCAATATAATTGATTTTAATCTATTAAATTATAGTTGATTAAATAGTTGGACTATTGTAATCATTATAATAAATAGTACCTAAATCGTTGATTAAATAGTTGGACTATTAGAATCAAGATATAAATTGAAAGATTGGCATTTAAAACATAATCCTAGGGAAAATGTGTTTAAATGACTTAATTTTCAAATTGGGAATAATTTCAGGATGGTCCTGGAAAAATAATAAGTTATTTTATTTGATAAAATAATATATTAGGCCTAAGCCCGGAGTTAAGCAAACAGTAGAGCATAATCTTTGGAAGATTATATGATGATAACTTTAGTGCTTAATCCATTATACTTACCACAATAGACTCCTTAATTTCTGAATCAGAACTAAGGATTAGATCCTTAAAGTATGATAAAGAAATTGAAGGATATTCAAAGATCTATTTTAGATCTAAGAAGTACTAAATTGCAATAGTAAACTCTTGGAAAGTTAATGACTATTCTCAAGGAGACAAGTCAAAATTTGCAATAAGGCAAGTAGTGCAAGGCGCACTTTACTTCGATATTCCAGAAACCCGAGGCTTGGCCAAAGGCTACTGGAATGTGAAAAAGGGCAAAGGCAATATCATTATAATCTTCTGGGAAGATAAAGGACATATCCCAAAATGTCTGCCTAAATGTGGCAAATGGGATCGCGGAAGCGTGACTGCCGTTTGGACAAAGCAGACATGAAGGAATTGAAGAACGAGAAAGGCTCTGACTTCAAATATGTTTGTCAACATTATGTTCACTACTAGTATTAAAATTAGATTTTAAATACTTAGTGTGGTATATAAAATGTATGAATTGATGTTCAGAATCTGTTTTGAACAGGATATGACTTCAATAGAGATTTATCTGTGAATAGTAAACGGGACGAAAGTCGCTGTTTTAACAGTAGATACCTAATTTTAGGAACTACCCTTGGGTATGTACCTAAATTTGGAAACTGTTATAATGTAACTAGTTTGACTAGAAACATTATCTCTATATCAGTGTTTAACCCGCTGCGGGTGAACCTTTATATTTTAGAACACTGAAGTGTTTTATTATATAAATATGATATTAAGATAAACACATTAGATGTGAATGACAAAATTTATATTTTGAATATAAATAAATCTCAAACATATAACATGACAAACAAATAGCTCAAACTGATTTGATCAGATGAAACTAATTGTGGCATTGTTGTCTGGGACACAATTAAACAAGATTCGTATATCCACACTTTTGAAGTGTGGGTACTAGGACTGATTTGATTCCTATCAAATAAAGTCTACGAATCTAGTTTATTGGGCAATGTGCCTAAAACACTATTTACTTGGTAAAAGTGTAAAATGCCATTGATCTGTTAGCCCTAGTTCATAGTGAAGCAAGTGAGCCCATGTCTAGCTAGGCTAGATGTGGATATGAATATTTCGTGGCCTTACGGATGTGGCATCGCGTTATGATTACGTGTTTCTTTTGAAGAACACAAATCGGAAACTTTTAAAGTTTCGACAAGAAATAGACAAACAGATCGGCTAAAGTATTAAACCGCCACCACGTAAGACCGTAATGAAAAAATACTAAGCAATAAGTTTCTAATATACTTGAAAGAGTATAGTATTCTTTCAAATGAGGACTCCTCCCAGAACACGTCAAAGTGACGATGTGTCCGAAATGAGTAACCGAATTATGTTAGACATGATAAGGTTAATCATGAGTCGCTATGAGCTACTATTTCCTTCAACGGATAACCAAAATAGTGCAGGACTTATTTAGAATAAGGTTCCATTAAAATTTGTTTGACAGATATCATATAAGATATGAACGGGAAAGAAACCGGGTTCTCATTCCTGAAAATTTGGGTATATTAGGCATATGTTTGGATGATACCAAACTAAAACCCAAATTGGATAAGTGCAAATTGTAGGTTATCCTAGGGATACCATAAGTATTGTACTTATACAACTCACGAGAGAACAATTAGATTGTTTCTCACCATGCGGTTTTCCTAAGAGGAATACCGATATGCAGTGGTAAGTGGGAGGATAGTAAAACTCGATAAAAATCAGAGTAATACTGTTCTAGGCATGGAATCCTAATGAAACATAAATAGTTCATCAAGGATGAAAACTATTACCAATAATCTTCGAATACACAAGAACCGCGTATGTCAGAGAGAGTCAGAAAACAACCTGGGGTATGGGTTTCTGATCTCACCTCGTAAAGATGTCAATCTTTTTAGGTATACCAACTGACTACGTATGAGGAAGTGATACAAGATATCGACTCCCTATCATGACAAAGTGTCATGAATCCGAAATGGATTCCATGTACATCAACAAGTTTGGATACTAGTTGATGTATCATAAGACATTGTGCCTATTGGTACTATATAAGTCTTCAAGGAAGACATACATGGATGGTAACATACCAACGTATAAAGCTAGGCTTTTAGTGGAAAGGCATCGTTATCAACATTGTGTTGATTACGATGAAACCTTTTAACAGTTGCCACGGTAAATCCATTTGGATAATGCTTGCTAAAGCTGCATGTTTCATTAGTGAAATATGTCAGCTGAACGGGAAAATCACTTTCCTGAAAAGGAAACCTTTTGGAGGATGTTTATAACATCCTGTCGGTTTTGTCGTACCATAACTAGCAAATAAGGTTTGCAGGTTATTCGATCCATGTTTGGATTGAAGCAAGCATTAGGTTCTTGGAAATATCAATTTGATATAATCATAATAGTTTATGATTTAATTCAAAACGAAATGATTCTTGTGTATATAAGAGGGTTAGTGGGAGCGCACTGACAGTGGCTATCCTATAAATAATGATAATATACGTCATTTCTTGGAAATGATATTCCCATAATAAATAATCGGTGAAAACTTGGCTTTCGAAAACTCTCTGAGAAATCGTACATTGAAAAATATACGTGACCTGGTGTCTCATACGCTTTGAGCATATGGATTCACGAACAGGCCAATCCGAGTGATAGTCACTGGATTGATGTTAAGAACATCCATTAGTATCTTAGAGATCTGAGGATGCTGTCTTAATCTGTGGAGAAGTAGAACTTGAAGTGACTGGGATCACTTAGTAAGTTTCCTAAACCGATAAGACAACTATAAGTCGGAAACTGTACTATACAGTTTGAATAACGATACAGTGAGTTGGAAATCTTCCAAGCAAGATACTGTTACCGAATAAACACAAATGCGGTTATTACTGCAGCTGAAGTGGCAATAGAAGCCTTCTGGTCGATAATAAATCTAATTAGATTAGATATAATTCTGTTAGCAGCTAAGCTAGACTTGAGCACAGGCTAAAGAATTAATGGTCTCATCAACGATCCAGATACATACTTCGACTATTCATCTGATTCGTTCGGATCATACATCATGGCGATGTGATGATCGAATAAATCGCATCAGACGATAATCAAGCAAATCCGCTGACGAAAGCTTTTCTCAGCAATTGAGCCAACCGTACATAGTTCGGGTTGTAAGACACTCGAGTGAATGGCTATAGGCCAAGTGGGAGATTATTAGACAAATGACCTATAGCGTCACTATTTGTACAGATCATGGTGTTGTTGTACAAATTAACTATGTGACAAAGGAGATTGCACTCTTATAATTTGTGATTAGACCACCTAGATATATAAATGATAGGAGGTCCCTGTGGTTTGTTCCTGGATTGAGAATGATATGAGACAGTATCAATCCATGAAGGATAAATCATTAAATATCCCTAGTCAGAGCATTATCGAGATTGGACATCGATGAATGCGTAAAAGACTAGTATTACACTTATGGCGTTGTGAGGGCACAACATCATAGTTCTCATATTTGGGTATAGGATACTCATGCAAGTGTAATAGAGGTTGTGTTTCACCGATGGTACGGGAAACAGCTTCGCTCTGGATAAGACCCCCTCGGAATTCCATTGGTAGTATGACTATGTGTCTATGGAAGTCCGAAATCAGGGTAGGTGTATTTGGTCTTAACCTGAGACTTGCACCGCTAATACTTGCGACAATCAATATACTTTGGTTGAGGTCGTCCGGGGCTTTAACCGGTTCTGTGTACGCCAATACTGGGTATATTGAGAATCGTAGTGTGTTGGGTGTGATGTTAAAACGGAAGTGTCACTCCAGTCATATGGAGTTGATGATCGCGCAGGGATACAGAACTGGTTCTCTATATAAGGTTGCAACCGTCAGATAATATGACTTGGTCATGATTATCTAATATTAAAGAGACTAGTTGCTCGTAATCGATATATGCTTCGTACGGGGCAGACACTGTACCAGCCCTAGGCCTCGTATGTGATCATCTGATACTGGAAAGAAATACACAATACTACATATACTACGCCTGATACATATCCTTTATTCCTGTAAGGATATTCGGAGGAGAATTGGGTAGGCATGGCGCTTTGCTAGAGGCCAACCTTGTCTTGTAAATCGGTACAAACGTAGTACGAGGTACTTACGTGTTCAGATAGTCCGACGACCGACTTTACTGCCAACATATCCGGGGATCTCATGGGTCGCTTCCCAAAGATTCACCGATGACGTATGACTCACACTTAATTAATCTGGATTAATAAGAAGAGAGAAAGAGAATTAATCTGGGATTAATTGATGAGAGAGAAAATTAATCTGGGATTAATAGTGGAGATATTTTATCTGGGATAAAATATCATTTAAAGAGAGATAACGATTAATTTGGAATTAATCGGTAAATTAATATATTCGATATATTAAACGAAATTGGATTTCGACGCGGAATTAAAATTAGATTTTAATTCGGGTGAACGAATTAATTTAGAATTAATTCTTTAGCGATGTGAATAATGATTTTTCTAGGCGTAATCATTTAATTACGACGAAAAGGAAAATTTGTTAATTTAGAATTAGCGAACCCGAGCCCGAGATTGTTTGCGAGCGCATTCGCATTTCGAATTCGAGTGCGGCACGCAAGTCAAATCAAGCGTCAAATTGCTATTTACATCAAGCGTCAAATCACATGTCACTTTGAGTGATGTGACAATTTGATTGATTGATGTGATTGATTGATTGATTGATGTGGTGGTTGAAAGCTTTAATTGTTTGACTTTTTTAAGCAAATATTGGTATATATTTTGGAAAATGATTTACCAAATACCAATCACACATTTATCTCTCTCTCTCCTCCATTTTCTTCTCCAACTCTCACGCCCAAAGAAGGATTTTTCTCTTCTATTTTTCAGCTCAAAAACCGTGAGCTAAAGGGAAGCAAGTGCGATTTTCTGGCAAAATCAAGAGTGCTAGCACACTCCGGGATCATGCGAAGGTGATAGGGAAGTCCACCCATGAGCTGGGAATCCACGACGAAACTTGGAGCTTGGAAGTTGATTCAAAATGGCCAAACCAATGAGCTTGGACTACTCACTGCCGAACCAGTCCATGAGGCAGAAAGTTGATTTTTTGTTGCCTCCGCGTTGCTCAACCGCTTGATGTAAGTATTCTGCGACTTCTCGAATGTATTCACTTATGTTTCATGCTTGATTTGTGATCCTTGGGACCTTAGAATCTCCAACACCTGTCACATTGAAGAGTAAATATTTCAACAGAGTGGGCCATAACAAACCTGATTGTAGACTTTGGCTGCTGTTTTATTTTCGCTAAAGTGTCCGCCGTATGGTGATGAATGACAATGATGCAGACATATTGACCTCCTCATGTGGAACACAACGTCTCAGTAATTGATCAGCACATCATTTGAACAGGTACGGCTCATCCCAGACATAATGCTTGACTTCTTTGAAGAATTTCTTTCATTGCTGATGTGTCCATTCCAACAGCCATTTTCCTGACACTATGTAGTTGACATAGTCAGCATACCAAGGGACATCCTGCTGTTTCATGGAAAAAAATTGTTCATATGGAAAAGTTTCTTTGATTTTGCCAGCTGTTTCTCCTTTCTCGAGCCTCGATAATTGATCTGCCACTTGGTTTTCTGTCTATTTCCTCTCTCGGATCTCCATATCAAATTCTTATAGTAGAAGCACCCAACGGATCAATCAGGGTTTTGCATATGTCTTTGCGATCAGGTATTTGATTGTTGAATGATCTATGTAGACCACTACTTTGAGACCCAGTAGATACGAGCAGAATTTATCAAAAGTGAACACAACTGCAAGCAACTCATTTTCAGTGGTTATGTAGTTGAGTTGAGCTTCATTCAATGTTCTGCTGGAGTAGTAAATGGTATGGAAATTTTTTTCTTTGCGTTGTCCTAAAACTACACCTATAGCAAAATCACTAGCATCGCACATCACTTCAAATGGAAGGGTCCAGTCTGGTACTACTATGATGGGGGCATAGACCAGCTTTTGTTTCAATATTTTAAAAGGTTTGTGGCATTATTTGGTGAATTTGAAATGCACATCTTTCTCCAGAAGGTTGCACAGAGGTTTAACAATCTTGGAGAAGTCTTTGATAAATCTCCTGTAAAAGCCTGCATGTCCGAGAAAACTCCGAATCCTTTTAACAGATGTTGGTGGAGGTAATTTTTCAATTGTCTCAATCTTTGCTTTTTCTACCTCGATTCCCTTTTGTGAGATCCGATGTCCCAGGACAATGCATTATTGCACCGTGAAGTGGCATTTCTCCAAGTTGAGTACTAGGTTGGTATCTTCACATCTTTGTAACACCTTTTTCAGATTTTGCAAGCAGTGGTCGAATGAGTCTCCAAACACAGAGAAATCATTCATGAAAACCTCCATACTTTGTTCCAGCATGTCTGAGAAGATGGCCATCATACAACGTAAAAATGTGGCAGGAGCATTACATAGTCCAAATAGCATCATGTGGAAAGCAAAAGTACCATACGGACATGTAGAAGTGCTCTTCTCTTGATCTTTTGGTGCGATGACAATCTGATTGTACACCGAGTATCCGTCTAGAAAATAATAGAACTCATGTCCCCCCAATCTATTTAGCATCTGGTCAATGAATGGTAACGAGAAATGATTTTTCCTTGTTGCTTTGTTCAGCTTCCTGTAGTCCATATACTCTCCATCCAGTCACCGTTCTTGTTGGAATCAGCTCGTTCTTTCATTTGTGACTACAATAATTCCTCATTTCTTTGGCACACATTGCATAAGACTCACCCAAGTGTTGTCAAAGATGGGGTAAATGATGCCGACGTCCAACCATTTGATTATTTCTTTCTTCACGACCTCCTTCATGATTGGATTTAGTATCTGTTGATGCTCCACTGTGGGTTTGTACTCGTCGTTCATTAGAATCTTGTGCATGTAAAATGATGGACTGATGCCTCGAATGTCGGCTATAGTCCAACCAATGGCTTTCTTGTGTTCTCGTAACACTCTTAACAACTTATCTTCATGCTCCAATGTTAGCGACGAAGAATAATCACAGGTAATTCAGAATAGTTTCCTAAGAATGCGTACATGAGATGGCTCAGAAGTAGTTTTAGCTCCAGTTGTGGTGGTTCTTCAATTGAAGGCTTGATTCGCTCTTTCTTCGATAATTCCAATTTTTCCAAAATTTTAGAATCTAGCTCGCTGTCAGTCATGTTGGTGATGCAAGCTTCAAGTTTATCCGTGGAAGTGGTAGTGCATCAGTATCCTGGATAATACTATCTACAACATCAATTCTAAAACATTTCTCCTTCTTTTCATCACTCGGGAATTTCATAGCTTTGAAAACATTGAAGGTAACTTCTTGGTCCAGCACTTTCATGGTTAGTTCTCATTTTTGTACATCAATAACAGTTCGACCTGTAGCTAAAAATGGTCTCCCAATGATGATATATACATCTTTGTCTTCTTCCATGTTAAAGATAATGAAATCTGCTGGGAGAATGAGTTTGTCGACTTTGACCAGCACATCTTCAACTACACCTCTCGGAAATGAGAGTGTTCTATCAGCAAGTTGCAAAGAGACTAAGGTGGGCATTGCTTCTCCAATATGTAATTTCCTGTAAATCAAAAAAGGCATCAAATTAACACTAGCACTTAAATCACACAAAGCTTTACCGATGTAATGTTCTCCAATGGTGCATGGGACAGTGAAACTGCCAGGATCTTTCAACTTTGGGGGAAGTTTCCTCTGAATGATGGCGCTGTATTCTTTTGTCAATGCTACTATCTCGTAATCTCCTAATCTCCGCTTTCATGAAAGAATGTCTTTCATGAATTTGACATAGCTGGGCATTTCTTCGAACGCTTCTGCAAATGGAATGTTGATATGCAGCTTTTTGAAGATCTCCAAGAATCGAGCAAACTACTTGTCCAGTTTTTTTTCAGGAGACGCTGTGGAAAAGGTGGAGGTGTAGTGAATCTTTCTTGATATTTTTCATTTGCTTCTTTTTCCTCCATCTGTGGAACTGCTTCTTTTGAAACTTCCTCAATGGATGCCTTGATTCCAACATCGTTGTTTATTTCAGTACCATTTTTCAAAGTAATGGTTTGATATTGCTCAATCCTTCGGTTCCTTGGATTTGGTTCTGTGTTGCTGGGAAGATTACCTGGTGGTCTGTAACTATGAGCATTGACCAGTTGTCCAATTTGATTTTCAAGTGCCTTTATAGAAGCTGGTTGGCTTTGAAACATAACATCGTATGTTGGTTGTTACTTTTTGAACATCTCTATAATCCATTATTTTATATTTGGTTATTTCTCATACTTCTGGCCTTTGTTTTGTTGTTGGAATCCGGGTGGCGAATTGTTGTTTTGCCTTGAATTGTTGTTCCAGGTGAAATTGGGATGATTCCTCCACCCTGGGTTGTAGGTGTTGGAATATGGATTATTCCACTGTCTGTATAATTATTGACATAATTCACCGTTTCTTCATGTTGGTTTGCTTCTGATTCTGTTGCTCCTCCATATGGTGAACTTGTGGATCCAACATTAACTTTCATGTTAAGAGTTTCCAGATTTTTGCAAATCAGATCCAGCTTGGCATTCACTGCTGTTTAGGCTTGTAACCATTTTTCAATCTCATGGTGTTGACATTTTCTGAGTAAATCCTTGTACATTTCCCAAGCTTCGCAGAAGGATTCTGAATCCTGTTGCACAAAGGATGTAATGTCATTCCTCAGCTTTGCAGTTTTGGCTGGTGGAAAGTAATTTGTAAGGAATTTGGTGGCTATAGTGTTCCAAGTTGTGATGGAACCTACTGGTACTGAAGGTAGCCAAGCTTTAGCTCTGTCTTTCAAAGAATATGGGAAAACACGCAGTCTCATTGCTTCTTCAGCTGCTCGGTTGTAATTGAAAGTGCCGCAAACTTTCAGGAAGTTGCTGTTGTGGGCATTAGGATCTTCAGTTGCATTTCCCCCAACTGAACTGACTGTTGTATCATATGAATGCATGTTTTGATGTCACACGAATTTGCTGGTAAATGAGGAAGTACAATACATGAAATGAAGCTCTAAACCACCGGAATAGTTCTATCATGAATGGGAATTAGTGGTGCAACTTCCAAAGGTTCAGGTTCCATGTTGATCAGTGCTTCTTGGCCTTCTCGCCTTTCCCTTCTCAACTGTCTGATGTTATTTCAATCTCTGGGTCAAGCGGTCGAATTTCAAAGCTTCTTGTTTGTCTCATGTAGTGTCTGAGAACTTAAAACACAAGGAAATAAAAATAATAAATACAAATAAATTAGACACAAGTAAATGTATCTAACCTCAAAACTAATAGTGAAAGATAAATAAGTCCCCGACAACGGCGCCAAAAACTTGACCGGCATAAACAAACACGTATAACGCAAGCGTGCGTATCGTTCAAATAGTATAAAATGTATCGAACCCACGAGGACTTAATACCTAAGCTATTAATTTATGAAGCCAAGTGTTACGAGTATCTAATAGATTGGTTGTTTAATTGGATGGTGACTTTAAACTAAAACAAGTAAATAAAATAGTGTGAAAGTAAATTAAAGATAAAATCAATATTATTAAACTATCTAGGGTTGTGAATCCTTCCAATATCTTTTAAAGATGAAGTGGTTATCCCATGTTTGTGCAATATATTGGTTTATTAACCTGGAACACGAAATTATGCAAAAGCCTCTGTCGATGGTCAGATGCAAATACCCAGTATAACACAATTAATCATATGTCTGTGTTAACCCAAGTTACCTGAATTCATTAAGAATAAGTTCCAATTGTGGCTACCCCCGCCCGACAAGTATATGTCTATCCTGGAAGGAAATCTATTAAGAGGTATCTAATCCTTAAGGGAGATCGTGGGCTATTAAGACTAAGGCTGAAACCTAAAATTCCTTCATCAAGTTTATTTTAAGTTTACCACATCAATCTTATTAATGGCCAGTTAACAAGAAGCATTAAGCTTAAGACTTAATAAATAAACCTTTATATTAACCATGACACAAAATAACTCATTATAAATCGGTGATATTGAAATTCATCACAACTCCAGATAACGATTTAGTTACGACACATATCTAAGGCTAATAAAAGCTTAAATAATATAAATGGCATAAAGTAGATGCTGGAAATTAAAAACGTAAATAAAACAATAAAGAAAATATTGGGGTTAGAGGATCCACTTTTATTACTTCTATTTTAGATATCTCCCTTATTATAATATATTACTTTGCGTGATAATTACCAACCGACCATATAGGCGGTATCCTGATTAAGTCAAATTTAAGATTAATTCCAACCGACCATAAAGGCGATCAATTTAGTCAGGTTAAAACCAATTTTATTAAGTCTAACCGACCATAAAGGCGGTATCCCATTAAGTCAGGTTTTAAACAGTTAATATATTATAATTAAGGGAGATTAATCTAAATATTAGTAATAAAAGATTAACATTTTACCCCAGCAGAGGGGAGTTACCTCCTCATGCTGAAAAGTAAAATAAAAACTGAAAAGTAAAGAAAGAAAAATGCTATTGCGTAAATTAAAATAAAATTAAATACAGAAAGCTGTAAATAAACAAACAAGATATAATCTTGTTAGTATTCTTAAGGAATTCCTTAGAAGAAAGTATGATTTTACAAATTAAATCGGCCTGAATTTATAGGCATTCATGGGTCTCGCGCGTCGCGATGCGTGCAACCTTGCGCATCGCGACGCGCCGTTGATTTGCACCACGTGGTGCGCAGTTTCCGGAGATGAGGACACGTGGCGTCGGTAGAATTATTAGCTGAATTATTGGCTTGGCATCGCGGCGTGTAAGGTGTGCGTGTCTCGACGCTGACGTCAGTATGATATAAGCAATGACATGTTTCAATGATGAGTGTCGGCAACATGTGATGGCGACACATGTCCGGCGCACGTTAGCAGATTTACTGTGATGTTGACATATGGCAGACACATGTTAGTAAGTGCGTATGTTAGCATACTTCTCTGATTGTGACATATTTCTGGTGCATGTTAGCAGCTCATGATAGCAGACGACGCATTTTTGCACGGCGTATTTTAGCAAACTACATATTTTAGCTGGAAATTTACATTTTTGGCCCTTTTTGTCCGTTTTCCGCTATTTTGGCCCCGAATTACCTCCAGAGAGTTCTGTTATTTTATTTATCTACAAAATAACACAAAACACATCAAAATATTCACAAAACTCAAGAAACTATACAAAATATTAAGTTAGAGGAGTGGGAAATAATGATCTATATACCACTCATCAATTACTCATATACATTCAGACTTAGTGTATGAGTGTCATACATAAGAGGATTTAAGTATGAAGTTAGTAATCTAAAATTGTCCATAGAGAGCAAACAAAGCGGGTACTTTGTTTATGATTTATCTATAGTTGTGGTCCATTCTATAATTATATGACGACATTGATCCGAGATCGTCCATATGGTGACATGAGAATGAAGGCACCTTATATGATGTGATCTCATAAAATTGAACCGAAGTAGAAATGAATTTCTTATAATATTCTTTAAATAAAGAAATTCATTTCAATATACTAGATGATCATATATGGACTGGTCTAAATCCCGGGTATACTGCGAACTTCTGCATGGCAGACTATGTCATTTGATTTACAAATGTGATGTTTATGTAGCAATCCTGACCAATAACTACGTACTTTGGGGACATGATTTGGTGTGTAGCTAGGAATATTTTACATAGATATGAAGTTGACTCATTCTTACGAGAAATAGATGAGTATCTTCCTTACGGGTTGATTCAGTACTTGAACGATTAGAGTGCTCAAGTCTTTCTATTGCGAATAAAAAGATTAATATTCATAATAGTTATGAATAAATTGATTATTAGAGAATCAATGGTACTTAAGGTAAAAATAATTAGAGGGTTATAATGGACAATGTGACCCGGTTATAATTATGAGGTACTCGTGAATGGCCAATCCGTATGCAATGATTATATCGATGGACACCGACGTTGTTCGATTTATATTATCCATCTACGTCAACGGGAGTCTAACTTCGGGTTTTTAGTAGAATAACCCGAAGTTAATAATTTAGAATATTTAGTTAAAGAGTTTAATTAATATTTCAGGATTATTGGAGCTCGGAACCGTAGGTACATTTAGTACTCGTGCTAGCTCAATATACTGTAGCAAATTAAATATAATTAGATAGTCCAATTATATACTCACATACATATATATTATTAATGGGATTAATAATAAATTTTGTCACACATGTAACTTTATATTATATTTAATATAAGGTTTTTATTAAATAAATGATTATGAGATAATCATTTAATTTAATGTATATATATTAAATTGTTTGATATATCATTTATTGTAATGATGAATTTTTCAAATATGATTTGTAGAAATTCAGCATTTCATTAATGTATTTTTATACCTTTTCAACATTATATTTAATTGTCGTAATGATGATAGTTAATAATTTGGTTGTTGCAATTTTAGGTGTAGAAAATAGGGGTGGGTGAATTAATGAGATATATATGGTTAGGTTTCTCGTTTAACATTAACCCTAAGTATAAAAAGAAAAATTGAGTTTTTTTTTTTCTATATAGAAGGATTTTTCATTCTTGAAAAACCTAACCACTATTGTTCTTGTTTTCTCTTAAGTGTTGAAAGAAAAAAGAAGAACAAAGGAGAAAAGAAAAATTATGGTGTGACAAATCTTAACTCAATATTTAAGGTGCTTAGGGTGCTAGTTTCAAAACCTTGTTTAAATCTCTAAAGAGTTTAGTTATTTGGTTTTTTCAGTGCAGCCCACACTTCCTTTTGTTGATAGTGAGATATAGCTCGGAAGATCATTCAGAGTTGGAACAAACTTTCATCTTCTTTCTTTTCTCTATACACATGGTAGGTTTTATGTTTGGAGCTTGCATACGTCACCAAGAAAGCACTCAAGACAGCACACAAACTTTCAGGAACAAGCTAGCGCGTCGCGACGCTTCAAAGAATAAAAACCAAGCAGAAACTTTCAGGCTCTGCGCGTTGCAACGGTATCACCATCGCTTTGTGACTTTGAGAAGATCATTTCGTGACGTACGCTCTTTCGTGTCGCGACATACTCATAAAAAAATCTATACATAAAGTTATGAAATTGAGCGTGCGACGCATCACCACGCATCACAATGCGGGGATTAAACGCAAAAGAGCTTGGTTCACCCCATGCACGGGGGCTGATCCGCAGCTGAAATATTGTTAAAAATAGAAGCACAACATCAGACCAGGGGCTGGTCAGATCCTAGTGTAAAAGAGGCAGAGGGAAAAAAATTCAAGGTCGATCCCGATGCCTAAGGCGTTTTCGCTGTGCAAAGGAAAGTGTTTCCTACAATTGGCATCAAGAGAGAGGTTGAAAAGTATTTTTAACCCTTCTCTTTTTAATTTCAAGTTTTTGTTTTTTAATGATTATATGAGATATGAATTGTTGGTATGCATGTTGTGATGAGTAGGCATATTTTAATGTTCGTATGATGAATGTTTATTTTAGATTCATGTGATGAATGTATTGTATTGGTCGTAAATTTTTTCGGCTCTTATTTTTATGTTATTTTTGGTTTTGGGAATGTAAGGCCATAAGGTCAAATTTTTTACAAGTGTTGTAAATTTATTTCCTATAAAAAAATTTCAAGTTGTAAGAATCTATGCATTTGGAGAGTTGATGCCATAAAGTACTCAACGCCACTCTATGAGCGAGATTTGAAGACCAAAGGATGCCTTGTAATGTTTTGTACTAATTAGATTAGTATGGAAAAATAAGAGCCCAGTCAATGCAATTTTATTTTATATTATATAAATGTTTATTCGAAATGTTTGAATAACATGACATATAGCTTAAGATGCCTACTCTTGTATTTTCACATGTCATAACATGTAATGGATGCATGGATATTCTAGTCATAAAAATATGATTTTATAAATTTAAAAGAGTTAAATTGGAATATGATATGCATAGAAATAAATTAATAAGATTAATTTATTTAATTGTTTTAAAATGGAAATTCAAAATTTAATACATATGGGCTTTATAAGTACATTATGTTTTCCATTGGTATATCGGATGGAAACGCGAATGTAAATTCCATAGCCGATTCCGAATGGACAGTAGCGTGGTCAGCACTTGGGATACAATTCCACGTACCTTTGGAATTTATAACGCGCTTATATTTATTAAATAGTTTGATTAAATTTATCCATTTGTTGATTTAAATTTTAAACTTGTTAGTGAACTAATATTTTAAGTGTAAAATAAATTAGGTCACTAAACCAAACTTAATTAAATTAATTTAATTAAGTAAATATTAGTTGAGGACTATTGGGAATTAGTGAATAAAATTTTAAGAGTTAAAATTGGTTAGATCACTAAATTATGTACTGATGTAAAATTAGAGTTATGTTTTAGTCGTGCATAAACTTATAAACATTGACATGGGAGCGCACTGACAGTGGCTGTCCTATAAAATAATGATAATACGTCATTTCTTGGAAATGATATTCCCATAAAATAACTATCGGTGAAAGCTTGGCTTTCGAGAAAACTCTCCGAGAAATCGTACATTGAGAAATGTACGCTACCTGGTTGTCTCAACGCTTTGAGCATATGAAGTCACAAACAGGCCAATCCGAGTGATAGTCACTAGATTGAAGTAAAAACATATGTTAGTTTCTTGGAGAACTAAAGATGCTGTCTTAATCGGTGGAGAGGAGAACTTGAAGGACTGGGATCACTATTGTAAGTTTCCAAACCGATAAAGACGACTATAAGTCGCAAACGGTACTATACAGTTTGAATAACAGTACAGTAAGATGGAAATCTACCAAGCAAGATGTTGTTACCGAATAAACAACAAATGCGGGTTATTGCTGCAGATGAAGCGACAAAAGAAGCCTTCTGGGTCGATAAACAAATCTAATTAGATTAGATATAGTTCTATTAGCAGCTGAGCTAGGCGTTAGCACAGGCTAAAGAATTAATGGTCTCATCAACGATCCCGATAAATACTTTGACTATTCATCTGATTCGTTCGGATCATACATCGTGGCGATGTGATGATCGAATAAATCGCATCAGACGATAATCATATAATCCACTGACGAAAAGCTTTTCTCAGCAGTTTGAGCCAACCGTACATAGTTCGGGTGTTAGGCACTCGAGTGACTGGCTATAGGCCAAGGGGAGATTGTTGGACAATTATGACCCATAGCGTCACTATTTGTACAGATCATGGTGTTGTTGTACAAATTAACTATGTGACAAAAGAGATTGCTCTCTTATCATTTGTGATTAGATCACCTTAGATATATAAATGATAGGAGGTCCCTATGATTAGTTCCATGATTGAGAATGATATGAGACAATATCAGTCCACGAAGGATTAATCATTAAATATCCCTAGTCAGAGTATTATCGAGATTGGACATCGGTAATACATAAAAGACTAGTATTGCACTTGTGCACGTTGTGAGGGCATAACGGGCATAATTCTCATATATTTAAGTATTGGATACTTATGCAAGTGCAATAGGAGGTTGTGTTTTACCAATGGTACGGAAAAAAGCTTCGCTCTGGATAGACCCCCTTGGAATCCCATTGGTAGTATGACTGTGTGTCTATGGGAGTTCGACATCAGGGTAGGTGTGTTTGGTCTTAACCTGAGACTTGCACCGCTAATACTTGCGACAATCGATATACTCTAGTTGCGGTCGTCCAGGGCTTTAACCGGTTCTGTGTACGCCAATGCTGGGTATATTGAGAATCGTAGAGTATTGGGTGTGATGTCAAGACAGAAGTGTCACTCCAGTCATAATGGAGATGATGTCACGTAGGATACGGTATTAGTACTCTTAAGTGCTGCAGCCATCGGGATATTATGACAAGGTCATGTATATCCGATTATAGAGACTAGTTACCAGACATCCGACATGTGCTTCGTACGGGACAGACACTATTCCAACCTCAGGCCTAGCACGTGACATCCGATACTGGATCGATATGCATTATACTATGTATACTACGCCTGATACAGATCTATATATTCCTATAAGGATATTTCCGGAGAATTGGGTAGGCATGAAGCCTTGCTAGAGGCCAACCTTGTCTTGTAAATTGGTAAAACGTAGTACTTGGTACATACGTATTCGGATAGTCCGATAACCGTATTTACTGCCAACATATCCGAGGATCTCATGGATCGCTTCCCAAAGATTCACCGATGATGTATGACTCGCACTTTAATTAATCTGGGATTAATTCGATGAGAGAGAAAATTAATCTGGATTAATTACGGAGATATTTTATCTATGATGAAATATCATTTAAGAGAGAGAACGATTAATTTGGAATTAATCGATAAATTAATATATTCGATATATTAATCGAAATTGGATTTCGACGCGGAATTGAAATTGGATTTCAATTCGGGCGAACGAGTTAATTTAGAATTAATTCGTTAGCGACGTGAATAGTGATTTCGCTAGGCGTAATCACTTAATTGTGACGCGACGAAAAATTCGTTAATTCGGAATTAGCGAACCCGAGCCCGAGAGTGTTTTGCGAGCGCATTCGCATTTCGAATTCGAGTGCGGTACGCAAGTCACATCAAGCGTCAAATCATTAGTCACATCAAGCGTCAAATCACTTGTCACTTTGAGTGATGTGACTTGACAACTTGTCACTTTATTAAAGTGAAGTGAATAGTGATGGATGTTGATGTTAGAGTGTGGAACACTCAAGGTTGTTGGATTAAGTTTGTTTAACTTTTTGAAAGCCAAACATTTGGTAAAACATTTACTTTATTTTTGGAAAATATATAAGTAAATGTAATACAATTTTCCATTAACCTAACACACAAATTTCTCTCTTTCTTCTCCATCTTGTTCACGCCCAAGGGGCTGAAAAATGCTTCTGGTTCAGCTGCTGTTTGGCGTGAAATGCAGAGAAATGTGATGATTTTGTTGTAAAATCTTGGTGCCAGCACACATACGGAGACATACAAAGGTGATGGGGAAACCCACCCACGAGCCGGGAATCGTTTGACGAAGATTGGAGCTCTATTTCTTGACTCAAAATCTTAAAATGGTGAGCCCAAAATCTGCACTGCAGTGGGTGAATTTGGAGGGCAAAATTTCATTTTGTTCTTCACCGCATCGACTCAACCGATCATTGTGAGTAGTCCGCACCTCCGTTGATTGTATTCACATGTTATTTCATGCCTATAATCGATCTTGGGACCTTAATAGAAACCAACAATGGCATCTAGAGCAAGGTTTGAGCATGAAAAAGTTTAGGGCTTAAAATTGGGTAAAATGAATTTGAGCATGATTTTATGAAATTGGATGATTGAGTATGCTTAAATGTTGTTGAATTGAAGATTGATTAGATCAATTTCAAGAAAATATGTTTGGAACAATTTTCCCCAATTATCTTGTGTTGGCCGAATCTACACATGCCCTAAATGTCTTGGTAATTTTGATTTTTGATCATTGGATGAGTTGGAAATCATTTGGGGATATTGATTTAATGTTAAATTGAATTTAATTGGATTGAATTTGATTTGGACAAAATAATTCCCCTTGGCCGAGACCTTGAAGCATGATAAATAGGTTTGATTTTTGATGAAATATGTTGGACATGTTTTGTTGATGAAGAGCATGATTGATTGGACAAATTTTTGTTTTAGAAATATTGATTTGGTTAATTAATCATGTTATACACTTTAGAATTAGTTAGATTATGAAATTGGACTTTATGATTTAATTAATTGGGCTTGAATTGGATTTGGGCTTGTAATGTTATTATTGGGCTTGTTGGGCTTTTTTGTACAAAGTTGGGTTTAGGCAAAATTGGTTGGATCCAATTGGGCCCAAAACCGCTTCCATAAAGCCCAAATGCGACTTAATGAACCTTTAAAGTTTAATTGGGCCTAATGGGCCAAGATTGATTTCTGGGCTTATGGGGTAACTCCCGGATTGGATTTTGGTTATTCGGTTTGACCCGAGTTGACCAAAAGTCCACGCCTCAAGAAATTAATTAAAAGCCCATTGGACTTTAATTAAATTGACGTTGGACGTTAATCGGGCTTTGAGACCCGTAACGATTAAATTTGGAATTTAAGTCGTAAAAGTTCATGAATAAAGTGTAGTATTTAATTTGGAATTAAATAATGAATTAGAATTAAATGCATATTGAATTGGATTTAATTATGTAGTTTAATTTAATTCATGAATTCGTATTTTGAGTACTTATTCGCAAAAATGAGTTTGACTAGAGCAAAATCAAATCATTGTTTGAACATTGGATGATCACTAATTATCATATTAATTAATTTGATTAGATTGATTGATAACATGCTTGTGTGAATACATGATTACGATGCATGAATAATGTATATCAGATGGATATTAGATGGGTGGGGCAATTTTGGAAATTGTAATAAATTTGATTTATTAATTAGACATGCGTGTCCAGCCTTATTACCTCTCATTTCTTTGTATTCTCTTCTCACCTATTCCCTTAAATGTAAATGAGGTTTCCTTAGAAGTGTAGTGTAACGGGTAGAGGTAAATACATGTGCTAGCGGGAGAGAGAAAGTGAGAGATTTGATCTAGGATCAATGTGTAAAGTATCCATCCGCATATCATTATTATTTTTCATATGCGCTTTATTATGTGTTTAGAATGCATGTTTAAGGGTGTATGATGATGAGACCTTAACAAAGATAATAAATTGGTTGCCAATTTGCACTCGAAAAACTCTCGTTCAATATTAAGCGTTTTTCCTTCCATTGAGTGATTCTCACTCAAGATCCGAGATGACATTGGTTTGTTGGCCAAAGTCAAGGCCTTTGTCTGTCGAGGATGTGTTTGAATCACGAAGGCTTTGTTCCATATCAGTGTCTTGTCCAAGTTGTGGTTTGTTGGCCAAAGTCAAGGCCACTTCTTGTCCATCGACATTGATTATGAAGCTTTCCATGGTCAATGGGTCGCACTTGACTGGGATCACTAAGTTTGTTGTGCCAAAGCCAAGGCTTAGTTGATTGAGAGGAAAAAGGTTAGGTAATACATTGGATGTATTGGCATATATAAGATATATGTTTCGGACTTGGAGTCCCCCTACCGGATCTAGGAATTGGATTGGATCCAATCATCTTATAGATCTACCTAGTTAATTATCATACAATTTGTTGGCCAAAGTCAAGATTGTGTGATATTTAACGGGATCCTAGCCCACTAGGAAACGCGGTTTCCCGAGTCTCGACAGAGGGTTAGAGGCTCGCCGAAAAATAATGGGAGGCAAGAATTGAATTTGCATTACTCGTTCAATTACTCGCCATACGCGCCCAAATCAAATATCATTCGTCAAATAAAATTAAATGTTAGTTGGACTAATATTTAAATGTTGTTTTAATAAATAGTTGGACTATATATTCAAACTATTCATTTATAGTTTATTTTATAATTGGATTATAGTAATCAATATAATTGATTTTAATCTATTAAAATTATAGTTGATTAAATAGTTGGACTATTGTAATCATTATAATAAATAGTACCTTAATCGTTGATTAAATAGTTGGACTATTAGAATCAAGATAAAATTGAAAGATTGACATTTAAAACATAATCATTGGGAAAATGTGTTTAAATGGTTTAATTTTCAAATTGGGAATAAATTTCAGGATGGTCCTGGAAAATAATAAGTTACATTATTTGATAAAATAACATATTATGCCTAAGCCCGGAGTTAAGCAAATAGTAGAGCATAATATTTGGAAGATTTATGTAATGAAAACTTTAGTGCTTAATCCATTAAGCTTGTCGCAGTAGACTCCTTAATTTCTGAATCAGAACTAAGGATTAGATCCTTAAAGTATGATACTGAAATTGAAGGATCTTCATAAATCTCTATTTAGATTTTAGAAGTACTAAATTGCAATACATAACTCTTGGAGAGTTAATGACTATTATCAAGGAGACAAAGTCAATGTTTGCAATTAGGCAAGTAGCGCAAGGCGTACCTTACTTCGATATTCTAGAAGGCCAAGTCTTGGCCAAAAGCTTCTAGAGTGTTGAAAAAGGCAAAGGCAAAATCATTATTATCTTCTGGGAAGATAAAGGACGTATCCCAAAATGTCTGCCTAAATGTGGCAAACGGGATCGCAGAAGCGTGACTGCCGTTTGGACAAAGCAGACATGAAGGAATTGAAGACGAGCAAGGCTCTGACTTCAAATATGTTTGTCAACATTATGTTCACTACTAGTATTAAAATTGGATTTTAAATACTTAGTGTGGTTCATAAATATATATTGATGTTCAGAATCTGCTTTGATCAGGATACTGACCTCAATTGAGATTTAATCTGCGGATTGGAAACGGGACGAAAGTCGTTGTTTTAACCGTAGATACCTAAGTTTAGGAACTACCCTCGAGTGTGTACCTAAGTTATGACACTGTTATAATGTAGCTAGTTTGACTAGAAACATTATCTCTATATCAGTGTTTAACCCGCTTCGGGTGAACCTTTATATTTTAGAACACTAAAGTGTTTCATTATATAAGGATGATATTGAGATAAACACATTAGATGTGAATAACAGAATTTATATTTTGAATATAAATAAATCTCAAATATATATAACATGACAAACAATTAGCTCAAACTGATTTGATCAGAAGAAACATATTGTGGCATAATTGTCTAGGACACTATTAAACAAGAATCGTATATCCACACTTTTGAAGAGTGGGTACCAGGACTGATTTGATCTCATATCAAATAAAGTCTACGAATCTAGTTTATTGGGCAAAGTGCCTAAAACACTATTTACTTGGTAAAAGTGTAAATGCCACTATCCGTTAGCCCTAGTTCATAGTGAAGCAAATGGGCCCATATCTAGCTAGGCTAGATGTGGATATGAATATTTCGTGAGCTATACGGATGTGGCATCGCGTAATGGTTGAGTGTTTCTTTTGAAGAACACAAATCAGAAACTTTTAAAGTTTCGACACGAAATAAACAAACAGATCGGCTAAGGTATTAAATCATCACGGTTAGACCATGATGAAAATACTTAAGAAATAAGTTTCTAATATACTTGAAAGAGTAAAGTATTCTTTCAATGAGGACTCCTCCCGGAACATGTCAATTGACGGTGTGTTCGAACTAGAGTAACTGAATCTTGTTGGACATGATATGGTTAATCATGAGTCGCTCTGAGCTACCATTTCCTTCAACGGATAAGCATTAACAGTGCAAGAACTTATTTAGAATAAGGTTCTATTAAAATCTGTTAAACATATTTCATATTAAATATGAACAGGAAAGAAACCGGGTTTCACATTCTTGATAATTTGGGTATGCTTGGCATATGTTTGGATGATACCAAACTAAAACCCAAATAGGATAAGTGCTAATTGTAGGTTATCCTAGGGATACCATAAGTATTGTACTTACACAACTCACATGAGAACAATTAGATTATTACTCGCCATGCGGTTTTCCTAAGAGGAATACTGATATGCAGTGGTACGTGGGAGGATAGTATAACTCGATGTAAATCGGAGTAATATTGTTCCTGGCACCGAATCCTAATGGAACATGTATAGTTCATCAAGGATGAAACTATACTATTAATCTTCGAATACATAAGCGTAAGTCGGAGAGAGTCAGAAAACAACCTGGGGTATGGGTTTCTTATCTCACCTCATAAAGATGTCTATCTTATTGAGGTATACCAACTGACTACGTATGAGGAAGTGATACAAGGTATCGACTCCATAATTATGAAAAAGTGTCATGAATCTGAAATAGATTCCATGTATATCAACCAAGTTTGGATACTAGTTGATGTACCGCAAGGCATTGTGCCTATTGGTACTTATAAGTCTTCAAAGAAGACATACATGGAAGGCAACATACCAACGTATAAAGCTAGGCTTTTAACGGAAAGGTATCGTTATCAACATTGTGTTGATTACAATTCAACCTTTTACCTGTTGCCACGGTAAATCCATTTGGATAATGCTTGCTAATGATGTATGTCTCATTTATGAAATATGACAGCTGGAACGGCAAAATCGCTTTCCTAAAAATGAAATGTTTTGGAGGATGTTTATAACATCCTGTCGATTTTGTCGTACCAAAACTACCAAACAAGGTTTGCAAGTTATTCGATCCATGTTTGGATTGAAGCAAGCATAGGTTCTAGGAATTGTCGTTTTGATGTGATCATAATGGTATATGATTTAATTCAAAACGATATGATTCTTGTGTATATAAGAGGGCTAGTGGGAGCGCACTGACAGTGGCTGTCCTATAAAATAATAATAATACGTCATTTCTTGGAAATGATATTCCCATAAAATAAATATCGGTGAAATCTTGGCTTTCGAGAAAACTATCCGAGAAATCGTACATTGAGAAATGTACGCTACCTGGTGTCTCATACGCTTTGAGCATATGAAGTCACAAACATGTCAATCCGAGTGATAGTCACTGGATTGAAGTAAGAACATCCGTTAGTTTCTTGGAGAACTAAAGATGCTGTCTTAATCGGTGGAGAAGGAGAACTTGAAGTGACTGAGATCATTACTGCAAGTTTCCAAACCGATAAAGATGACTATAAGTCGCAAACGGTACTATACAGTTTGAATAACGGTACAGTGAGCTGGAAATCTACCAAGCACGATGCTGTTACCGAATAAACAACAAATGCGGGTTATTGCTACAGCTGAAGTGGTAAAAGAAGCCTTCTGGGTCGATAAACAAATCTAATTAGATTAGATATAGTTTTGTTAGCAGCTGAGCTAGGCGTCAACACAGGCTAAAGAATTAATGGTCTCATCAACGATCCAGATAAATACTTCGACTATTCATCTGATTCGTTCGGATCATACATCGTGGCGATGTGATGATCGAATAAATCGCATTAGACAAAATCACTGACGAAAGGCTTTTCTCAACAGTTTGAGCCAACCGTACATAGTTCGGGTGTTAGGCACTCGAGTGACTGGCTATAGGCCAATTGGGAGATTGTTGGACAATTATGACCCATAGCATCACTATTTGTACAGATCAAGGTGTTGTTGTACAAATTAACTATGTGACAAAGGAGATTGCTTTCTTATCATTTGTGATTAGATCACCTTAGATATATAAACGATAGGAGGTCCCTATGATTAGTTCCTGGATTGAGAATGATATGAGACAGTATCAGTCCACGAAGGATTAATCATTAAATATCCCTAGTCAGAGTATTATCGAGATTGGACATCGGTAATACATAAAAGACTAGTATTGCACTTGTGCACGTTGTGAGGGCATAACAGGCATAGTTCTCATATATTTAAGTATTGGATACTTATGCAAGTGCGGTAGGAGGTTGTGCTTTACCGATGGTACGGAAAACAGCTTTTCTCTGGATAGACCCCCTTGGAATCCCATTGGTAGTATGACTGTGTGTCTATGGGAGTCCGACATCAGGGGAGGTGTGTTTGGTCTTAACCTGAGACTTACACCGCTAA
The DNA here is from genome assembly GCA_019454045.1 of Zanthoxylum bungeanum. NCBI lineage: Eukaryota > Viridiplantae > Streptophyta > Magnoliopsida > Sapindales > Rutaceae > Zanthoxylum > Zanthoxylum bungeanum. Next base: position 44,205 of record SKCR01030560.1, read on the forward strand.
TACTTGCGACAATCGATATACTCTAGTTGCGGTCGTCCAGGGCTTTAACCGGTTCTGTGTACGCCAATGCTGGGTATATTGAGAATCGTAGAGCATTGGCGAGGCCCACATCAGTTCAGTATCAGTTCTGCCGGGTATGGCATTCTGGGGGCGAGGCCCACATTGGTTTAGTATTAGTTCTGCGGGGTATGGCATTCTGGGGGCGAGGCCCACATTGGTTCAATATCAGTCTTGCCGGGTATTGCAATCTGGGGGCGAGGCCCACATTAGTATCAGTATCAGTCTTGCCGGGTATGGCACTCTGAGGGCGAGGCCCTCGTTAATTCAGAATCAGTCTTGCCGGGTATGACACTCTGGGGCGAGGCCCACATCATCATCAGTATCAGTTTTACCGGGTATGGCGCTCCGGGTATGGAGACATCAGATCGGTTTGGCCAGGTACGGCACTCCGGGTATGGAGACATCAGAATCAGTCTTGCCGGGTATGGCACTCTGGGGGGCGAGGCCCACATTAGCATCAGAATCGGTCTTACCGGGTATGACACTCTGAGGGCGAGTCCCATATTAGCATCAGTATCAGCATGAGGGCGAGGTCCTTATCAGTATCAACATAGGGGCGAGGCCCATATCTGTATCAGTTTGAGGGCGAGGCCCATATCAGTATCAGTCTGGGGCGAGGCCCACGTCAGTATCAGTTGAGGGCGAGGCCCACATCAATAATAGTCTGGGGCGAGACCCACATCAATATCAGTTTTGGGGCGAGCCCACATCAGTATCAGTTTTGGGGCGAGGCCCACATCAGTATCAGTTGAGGGCGAAGCCCATATCAGTATCAGTTGAGGGCGAGGCCCACATCAGTATCAGTTAAGGGCGAGGCCCACATCAGTATTAGTTTTGGGGCGAGGCCCACGTCATCATCAGTTTGAGGGTGAGGTCCCTATTTTCAGCGGTATTGGAATGAACAAACCGAGAATGGCACTCTGAGAATGGAACGCAGTTCGGGAATAGACCACATCACAGTAACGATTCAGGAATGGACCACATCACAGTAATGGTTCGGGAATGGACCATCTCATACAGTACAGTATTAGTTTTTCCGGGTATGGCATTCTGGGCGTCGAGGCCCACATCAGTTCAGAATCAATTCTGCCGGGTATGACATTCTGGGGGCGATGCCCATATTGGTTTAGTATTAGTTCTACCGGGTATGGCATTCTAGGGGGCGAGGCCCACATAAGTTCAGTATCAGTTCTGCCGGGTATGGCATTCTGGGGGTGAGGCCCACATTAGTTTAGTATTAGTTCTGCCGGGTATGGCATTCCGGGGGGCGAGGCCCACATCAGTTCAGTATCAGTTCTGCCGGGTATGGAAATCTAGGGGCGAGGCCCACATTGGTTAGTATTAGTTCTGCCGGGTATGGCATTCTGGGGGCGAGGCCCACATTGGTTCAGTATTAGTTCTGCCGGGTATGGCATTCTGGGGGCGAGGCCCACATTGTTTCAATATCAGTCTTGCCGGTATGGAAATTTGGGGGCGAGGCCCACATTAGTATCAGTATCAGTCTTGCCGGGTATGGCACTCTGAGGGCGAGGCCCACGTTAATTCAGAATCAGTCTTGCCGGGTATGACACTCTGGGGGGCGAGGCCCACGTCATCATCAGTATCAGTTTTACCGGGTATGGCGCTCCGGGTATGGAGACATCAAATCAGTTTGGCCAGGTACGGCACTCCAGGTAGGGAGACATCAGAATCAGTCTTGCGGGTATAGCACTCTGGGGGGCGAGGCCCACATTAGCATCAGAATCGGTCTTGCCGGGTATGGCACTCTGAGGGCGAGGCCCATATTAGCATCAGTATCAGCATGGGGGCGAGGTCCTTATCAGTATCAACATAGGGGTGAGGCCTATATCAGTATCAGTTTGAGGGCGAGGCCCATATCAGTATCAGTCTGGGGCGAGGCCCACGTCAGTATCAGTTGAGGGCGAGGCCCACATCAATAATAGTCTGGGGCGAGACCCACATCAGTATCAGTTTTGGGGGCGAGGCCCACATCAGTATCAGTTGAGGGCGAAGCCCATATCAGTATCAGTTGAGGACAAGGCCCACATCAGTATCAGTTAAGGGCGAGGCCCACATCAGTATTAGTTTTGGGGGCGAGGCCCACGTCATCATCAGTTTGAGGGTGAGGTCCCTATTTTCAGCGGTATTGGGATGCGTCCCAGGGTCGAGGTGCCCCCGTTGTCGGTTGTAGTTCCGGGATGCGTCCTAGGGTCGAAGTGCCCACTACATCATCATATTGAGGGCCAGGTCCCTATTGTCAGCGGTGTTGGGTCGAGGTTCCCCCGTTGTCGGTTGTAGTTCCAGGATGCGTCCCAAGGTCGAGGGCCCACTACATCATCAGCACAGTTCACATTCGGTGGTTCGGGAACAAAGCCCAGGGGTCGAGGCACCTCGCCACCATATCAACTCAGTTCGAAGCAGCAGGCAAGTCAGGTGGCAGCTGGAGAGCCAGGTAAGTAAAAATGCATTGCACGTACTTTGATAGGATTGTCATTGCCACACACTGCACAAGTCCCATCAAAGTGGGGGCGACTGTAGGCACTGTATTTTTGCATGTAAGTCCCGATGATGAGTCTCATATGGAGACACTACCTCTTTGATTGTGAAAGCCGCGGGAAACGGACGTCGGAAGGGGAAAGTTGGAAATTAGCATTTGGATGGATTTAACTCGCTTGTTTCGCTTCGGGTTCGCTTGTTGGACCTCTATTTTAAAACACACCAACACCATTAAATCACATCTCACAAATTAAATAATTAAAATATTTAAAATATATGTCACAAATTAAGTTAAAATTAAATAACTAAATTGAAAATAAATTAAATAACTAAATTGAAATTAAATTAAACAAATTAAATTTAAAATTAAATTAAACCTAATACCAAAATTAAATAAATCAATTCCTAAAATAAACACAAATCACTCCCCTAATTTAAAATAATTCCCCACATTAAATTACTTGATTTCTTTCCTTCAAATAAACCCATGCAGAAACCCTAATACACTACTATATAAACAACAAACCCTAAAAAAACAAACCAAAAAAAAAAAAGACACTCCCGGCCGGCTCTCTCCTTCACTGCAACCCTAAACGAGATCAAACAGCACATACCACCCACCCACCCACCTATTCACTCACGGCCACATCAAACAGAACCCTAGCTCATTCACGGCGGCCCCTATTGGTCTCCCTCTCTCTCATCAACTCACTCAGAACGCCCCTTCTCCATGCAGCCGAACACGTGAAGCCCTCACCATGCATGTTTCTTCAAAAGCCTAAGTAATTGTCCCTCACCGCCAACCCCACTCACTGCCCCTTCTTCCCATCAGACTCACGGCATCTTCACACTCTATTCACGACTTCACATTAAAACAACACACTCACACGGCCCCCTTTTACCACTCGCATTCATCACCATCGTCACAAATAAACAAGAAAACATCACTGATAACCATTCGGCTCTTCATGCTTATGACTCCCCCCTTCACGCTCAGACCTTAAGCAAACCACTCATCCACGCTGCTCATAGACCACGAAACCACAGAAACCAAGCAGGCCACGATCAACAAAGCAACAAAGCAGATCTCTCCTTCACACAACACTCATACGGCATCACTCATCTCACAGCACAACAGAAAACCCTAGATCATTCATTTTCTCTCTCTGATCTATCGCCCTCTCCCCTTTACTCCACACGGCAGTAACAAAACCAAACCCTAACAGATCCCTCTTCTCCTCTCTCTTCACGCCCGCAACCTTCCCACATACCTGCTGAAACATCATTCTCTTCTCTTCACCAAACAAACAGTCAACTAGCAGCCCTTCAATCATGGTACTCGGTAAACAGCAACACCATCACTGACCAACAAGCCTACTGCATTCCATATCACCGGCCGGATCAAACAAACAGACTAACCAATGAGCCACACACCGACACACCACTCACAGACATACAAACCAGCTCCCTTTCACCGACCAAATAAGCTACGAAAATAATCACACACAAACACCCCTCTCTGACCATCACAGAGGCCATGACAACAAAACCACAATTTCCGTGAACAAACTGCACAAATATCACTCCAAAATAGCCCCCTGAACCCTTGAAACAATGAAAAAAAATAACCCAAAAAATAGTCCCCAAAACAGCCCTTTAAACCCCGTAAAAATGCACCAAAAACCGTCCCAAAATCGGCCCAAAAATAGACTGAAAACTGCAGTAAAAATAGAGAAAACAGCGAGCGGAAATAGCGAGTGAATCGGAGAAAATAGCGAGCGGAAACCACAAGTAAAAACAGACAAAATAGTGAAAACAGTGAACCAGTGGAAATAGTGGAAACAGCGGAAACCATGAACCAGTAAAAACAGTGGAAATGATAACCCTTCCGGCACCGTGTAACGCCCTTTCGTGAGACGACAAAAGAGTTTAGACCTGAGGGCACCCTTTTATTTATCATCTTTCGTTTATTTTATTTATTTTAAAAAAGATTATTGCATGAGAGTCGTTTGAGGCATGATGTGATTGTTGGATGGGCGGAACATGTGTTCCCTTTTGTGGTATATAGGATGGAAACCCGAACTTAAATTCCGTAGCCGAATCCGAATGGACGGTAGTGCGGTTTGTACTCGGGATACAACGCCATGTATCACTTAAGAGACATATGTTTCGTTCTATCCAAACTTGTATTTGAGCATGTTATAGTTTCTAGGGGTGTTTTATTTATTAATTTAAGCATGATTTAGTCTAGTTCGTTATTTATTTTCGAAGCATAATTATATTATTCTTGGTGCATGGTGTTTTGTTTAGGTTGTGTTTATACTTGAATAGCTATTTATTTACCTTGTTTTGATGGTTCAATATGCTCATTGTGTGGTATTGTGTTGCCATTTGAAGACTTACTTTCAAGCATGCGAACTTAGATTATGAGTTATTTTGACGAATACATATTAGATCTAAGTGATCTTTGAGCATATTGTTGCGTAGACTCGGTTAATTTATTGAACAAGTCATACCATCACAAGTGACATAAGTAAGAGACCATTCTGAACCCAACGGTTTGAGGTCTTCCCTTGCGAGGGGTGAGTGCGGCCTTAAACCTTTGTCCCGGTTCACACCGGGTGGCGACTCCATTATTCTCCGGTTTAGTTCCCCACGCACTACTCCGTACTCCCAACTAGGTCGCGAGCCTAGAACAGCGTCGTCAGTTTCTGTGTCCCCACACTACGCTTGATACAGATCTATATATTCCTATAAGGATATTTCCGGAGAATTGGGTAGGCATGACGCCTTGCTAGAGACCAACCTTGTCTTGTAAATCGGTAAAACGTAGTACTTGTTACATACGTATTCGGATAGTCCGATAACCGTATTTACTGCCAACATATTCGGGGATCTCATGGGTCGCTTCCCAAAGATTCACCGATGATGTATGACTCGCACTTTAATTAATCTGGGATTAATTCGATGAGAGAGAAAATTAATCTGGGATTAATTACGGAGATATTTTATCTAGGATGAAATATCATTTAAGAGAGAGAACGATTAATTTGGAATTAATCGATAAATTAATATATTTGATATATTAATCGAAATTAGATTTTGACGTGGAATTGAATCCATTGATTTCAATTCAGGCGAACGAGTTAATTTAGAATTAATTCGTTAGCGACGTGAATAGTGATTTCGATAGGCATAATCACTTAATTGCGACGCGACGGAAAATTCGTTAATTCGAAATTAGCGAACCCGAGCCCGAGAGTGTTTTACGAGCGCATTCGCATTTCGAATTCGAGTGCGACACGCAAGTCACATCAAGCGTCAAATCATTAGTCACATCAAGCGTCAAATCACTTGTCACTTTGAGTGATGTGACTTGACAACTTGTCACTTTATTAAAGTGAAGTGAATAGTGATGGATGTCTATGTTAGAGTGTGGAACACTCAAGGTTGTTGGATTAAGTTTGTTTGACTTTTTGAAAGCCAAACATTTGGTAAAACATTTACTTTATTTTTGGAAAATATATAAGTAAATGTAATACAATTTTTCATTAACCTAACACACAAATTTCTCTCTTTCTTCTCCATCTTGTTCACGCCCAAGGAGCTGAAAAATGCTTCTGGTTCAGCTGCTGTTTGGCGTGAAATGCAGAAGGAAATGTGATGATTTTGTTGTAAAATCTTGGTGCTAGCACACATACGGAGACATACAAAGGTGATGGGGAAACCCACCCACGAGCCGGGAATCGTTTGACGAAGATTGGAGCTCTATTTCTTGACTCAAAATCTTAAAATGGTGAGCCCAAAATCTCCACTGCAGTGGGTGAATTTGGAGGGCAGAATTTCATTTTATTCTTCACTACATCGACTCAACCATCATTGTGAGTAGTCCGCACCTCCGTTGATTCTATTCACATGTTATTTCATGCTTATAATCGATCTTAGGACCTTAATAGAAACCAACAGTTATTGGGCTAATTGGGCTTGGCTGTACCAAGTTAGGTTAGGCCAAATGGATTAGATCCAATTGGGCCCAAAACCGCTTCCATAAAGCCGTAATGCGACTAATGGACCTTTAAAGTTTAATTGAGCCTAATGGGCCTAAATTGATTTCTGGGCTTATGGGGTAATTCCCGGATTGGATTTTGGTTATTCGGTTTGACACGAGTTGACCAAAAGTCCACGCCTTAAGAAATTAATTAAAAGCCCATTGGACTTTAATTGAATTGACGTTGGACGTTAATCGGGCTTTGAGACCCGTAACGATTAAATTTGGAATTTAAGTCGTATAGGTTCGTTAATAAAGTGTAGTATTTAATTTGGAATTAAATAGCGAGTTAGTATTAAATACAAATTGAATTGGATTTAATTATGTAGTTCAATTTAATTCGAGAATTCGTACTTTGAGTACTTATTCGCAAAACGAGTTTGACTCGAGCAAAATCAAATCGTTGTTTGAACATTGGATGGTCACTAATTATCAGATTAATTAATTTGATTAGATTGATTGATAACATGCTTGTGTGAATACATGGTTGCGATGCATGAATAATGTATATCAGATGGATAGATGGGTGGGGCAATTTTAGAAATTGTTGTAATAAATTTGATTTATTAATTGGACCTGCGTGTCCAGCCTTATCACCTCCTATTCTTTGTATTCTCTTCTCACCTATTCCCCTCAATGTAAATGAGGTTTCTTTAGAAGTGTAGTGTAACGGGTAGAAGTGATACATGTGCTAGCGGGAGAGAGAAATGGAGAGATTTGATCTAGGATCAACGTGTAAAGTATCCATCTGCATATCATTATTATTTTATTATACGCGCTTTATTATGTGTTTAGAATGCATGTTTAAGGGTGTATGATGATGAGACCTTAACAAAGATAATAAATTGGTTGCCAATTTGCACTCGAAAAACCCTCACAAAATATTAAGCATTTTTCCTTCCATTGAATGATTCTTACTCAAGATCCAAGACTGGCATTGGCTTGTTGGCCAAAGTCAAGGCCTTTTCCGTCGAGGATGTGTTTGAATCACGAATGCTTTGTTCCATATTGGTGTATTGTCCAAGTTGTGGTTTGTTGGCCAAAGTCAAGACCACTTCTTGTCCATCGACATTGATTACGAAGCTTTCCATGGTCAATGGGTCGCGCTTAACTGGGATCACTAAGTTTGTTGTGCCAAAGCCAAGGCTTAGTTGATTCAGAGGAAAAATTAGGAATTAGGTATATATTGGATATATTGGCATATATAAGATATATGTTTCGGACTTGGATGTCCCCTACTGGATCTAGGAATTGGATTGGATCCAATTGATCTTAGAGATCTACCTAGTTAATTATCATACAATTGTTGGCCAAAGTCAAGATTGTGTGATATTTAACGGGATCCTAGCCCACTAGGAAACACAGTTTCCTGAGTTTCGACAGAGGGTTAGAGGCTCGCCGAAAAATAGTGGGAGGCAAGAATTGAATTTGCAATATTCGTTTAATTACTTGCCATACGCGCTCAAACAAATATCATTCGTCAAATAAATTAAATGTTAGTTGGACTAATATTAAATTGTTGTTTTAACAAATAGTTGAACTGTATTCAAACTATTCATCTATAGTTGATTTTATAATTGGATTATAGTAATCAATATAATTGATTTTAATCTATTAAATTATAGTTGATTAAATAGTTGGACTATTGTAATCATTATAATAAATAGTACCTAAATCGTTGATTAAATAGTTGGACTATTAAAATCAAGACAAAATTGAAAGATTGACGTTTAGTACATAATCCTAGGAAAATGTATTTAAATGGTTTAATTTTCAAATTGGGAATAAAATTTCAGGATAGTCCTGGAAACTAATAAGTTACTTTATTTGATAAAATAACATATTATGCCTAAGCCCGAAGTTAAGCAAATAGTAGAGCATAATGTTTGCAAGATTTATGTGATGATAACTTTAGTGCTTAATCCATTAGCTTGTCGCAGTAGACTCCTTAATTTCTGAATCAGAACTAAGGATTAGATCCTTAAAGTATGATAATGAAATTGAAGGATCTTCATAGAACTATTTTAGATCTTAGAAGTACTAAATTGCAATAAATAACTCTTGGAGAGTTAATGACTATTCTCAATGAGACAAAGTCAAAGTTGCAATAAGGCAAGTAGCGCAAGGCGAACTTTACTTCGATATTCTAGAAACCAAAAGCTTGGCCAAAGGCTTCTGGAATATGGAAAAGGTCAAAGGCAAAATCATTATAATCTTCTGGGAGATAAATGACATATCCCAAAATGTCTGCCTAAATGTGGCAAACGGGATCGCGGAAGCGTGACTGCCGTTTGGACAAGTCAGACATGAAGAATTGAAGATGGGCTTGGCTCCGACTTCAAATATGTTTGTCAACATTATGTTCACTACTAGTATTAAAATTAGATTTTAAATACTTAGTGTGGTACATAAAATATATGTATTGATGTTCATAATCTGTTTTGAACAGAATACTGATTTCAGTTGAGATTCATCTGCGAAATGGAAATGGGATGAAAGTCGCTGTTTTAACTATAGATACCTAATTTAGGAACTACCCTTCGGGTGTGTACCTAAATTTGGAAACTGTTAAAATGTAACTAGTTTGACTGGATACATTATCTCCATATCAGTGTTTAACCCGCTGCGGGTGAACCTTTTGTTAGACAATTATGACCCATAGCGTCACTGTTTGTAAAAGACATTGTGTTTTTGTACTAAATTAACTATTTAGTAATGAAATTGCCTTTTACCATTTTGAAATTTATTTACTTTGATATAAAAATGGTAGAAGTCCTTATGATTAGTTCCGGATTGAGATGATATGAGACAGTATCAATCCATAAAGGTTTATCATTAAATATCCCTAGTCGTAGTATTATCGAGACTGGACATCGATAATGCGGAATAGAATAGTATTGCACTTGTGCGCGTTATGAGGGCATAACGGCATAATTCTCATATGTTTAAGTATTGGATACTTATACAAGTGCGATAGGAGGTTGTGTTTTACCGATGGTACGGAAAACAGCTTCGCTCTGGATAGACCCCGCGGAATCCCATTGGTAGTATGTATATGTGTTTATGGGAGTCCGCTTCAGGGTAGGTGTATTTTTTCTTAACCTGAGACTTGCATCGCTAGTACTTGCGACAATCGGTAAACTTTCATTTTGGTCGTCCAGGGCTTTAACAGGTTCTGTGTGCGCCTCTTCTAGGTTTATTGAGAATCGTAGTGTATTGGATGTGATGTCAAGATGGAAGTATCACTTCAGACATATGGAGATGATGATCACGCAGGGATTCAGAACTAGTTCTCTATAGTGTTGCAACCATCGAGATAATATGACAAGGTCATGATTATCTGATTCAAAGAGACTAGTTGCTTGATATCTGATATGTGATTCGTACGGGGCAGACACTATTCCAGCCCCAGGCCTTGTACGTGACATCAGATACTGGATCGCTATACGCAATACTACGTATACTACGCCTGACATAGATTATATATTCCAGTAAGAATATTCCTGGAGAATTGGGTAGGCACGGTGCTTTGCTAGAAGCCAACCATGTCTTGTAAATCGGTTAGCATGTGGTACGAGGTACGCACTTAATCGGATATAGTCTGATAACCGGATTTACTGCCAACATATCCAGAGATCTCTTGGGTCGCTTCCCAAAGATTCACCGATTAATATAATCTGGGATTAATATTACGGTTGGATCGTGGTGGTGAATACTTGAGTAATGAGTTTCTAGATTACTTGAAAGAATATGGCATTCTTTCACAGTGGACTCCTCCGGGAACACCGCAATTAAACGGTGTGTCCAAACGGAGAAACCAAACTTTGTTGGACATGGTAAGGTCTATGATGAGTCGCACTGAGCTACCTATTTCCTTCTGGGGATATGCATTGAACAGTGCAATTCTTATTTTGAATAAGGTTCCGTCAAAGTCTGTACAACAGAAACCATATGAGATATGAACAGGAAAGAAATCAGGTTTCTCATTCCTGAAGATTTGGGGATGTTGGGCATACGTCAAACGTTTGGAAGGTACCAAACTTGAGCCCAAGTCGGATAAATGCCTATTCATAGGATATCCTAGGGAAACCAAAGGATATTACTTCTATCACCCACGAGAGAACAAAGTATTTGTTGCTCTACATGCGGTTTTCCTTGAGAAGGAATTCGTAAATGCAGTGGTTAGTGGGAGGAAAGTGTAACTTGATGAAAATCAGAATGATACTGTTCCTGGCATAGAATCCTCAACGGAACAAGAACAGTCCATCCGGGATGAGACTGTACCACAATCTTCTATCACACAAGGACCGCGTAGGTCGGAGAGAGTCAGGATACAACCTGAGAAGTATGGGTTTCTGATCTCACCTCATGTAGATATTAATCTCATTGAGGATACTGAACCGGCTACGTATGAGGAAGCGATACAAGATATCGATTCCGCTTTATGGCAAGAAGCCATGAAGTCTGAAATGGATTCCATGTACACCAACCAAGTTTGGACACTGGTTGATGTACTAGAAGGCGTAAAGCCTATTGGTTGCAAATGGGTCTTCAAGAAGAAGACCGACATGGATGGCAACGTACAAACGTACAAAGTTAGGCTTGTAGCGAAGGGGTATCTTCAACGACATGGTGTCGACTACGAAGAAACTTTCTCACCCGTTGCCATGATTAAATCCATTCAGATAATGCTTGCTATTGCTGCATATTTCGATTACGAGATATGGCAGATGGACGTTAAAAACCGCTTCCTTAACGGAAACCTTTTGGAGGATGTTTATATGCAACAGCCTGACGGTTTTATCATGCCTAAACTTGCAAACAAGGTTTGTAAGTTAAATCGGTCCATTTATGGACTGAAGCAAGCATCGCGGTCATGGAACCAACGTTTTGATGAGATCATAAAAGAATATGATTTCATTCAAAACGAAGATGATCCTTGTGTATACAAGAAGGTTAGTGGGAGAACACTGACTTTTATTGTCCTTTATGTTGACGATGTATTGCTTATAGGCAATGACATTCCCATATTAACATCGGTGAAAGCTTGGCTTTCATTAAAATTCTCCATGAAAGGTCTGGGAGAAGCAGCCTATATTCTAGGAATAAAGATACCGGGATAGATCTAGAAAGCTGCTTGGACTCTCCCAGAGCACGTACATTGACAAGGTGTTGAAAAGATTCAACATGGATCGGTCCAAGAGGAGACTGTTTCCAGTGTCACATGGCATCACTCTATCTAAGGACATGTGTCCTAAAACTCAAGATGAGAGAAAAAACATGAGTCGGATATCGTTTGCCTCGGCAGTCGGATCGATCATGTATGCCATGATATGTACGCGACCTGATGTCTCGTATACTTTGAGCATGTGTAGTTGTTATCAGGCCGATCCAGGTGATGGTCACTGGATGGCAGTTAAGAACATCCTTAAGTATCTTAGACGAACTAAGGATGCTTTCTTAATCTATGGAGATGGAGAACTTGAGGTAACTGGGTATACCGATGCAAGTTTCCAAACCGATAAAGATGACTACAAGTCGCAATCTGGGTACATATTTTGTTTGAATAACGGAGCAGTGAGCTGGAAATCTTCCAAGCAAGATACTGTTGCCGATTCAACAACAGAAGCGGAGTACATTGCTGCAGCCGAAGCAGCAAAGGAAGCAGTTTAGATCCGAAAATTTCTAATTGGATTAGGAGTAGTTCCGTTAGAAGCTGACCCCATTCCATTGTATTGTGACAATAACGGGGCTATAGCGCAGGCTAAAGAACCGCGGTCTCATCAACGATCCAAGCATGTTCTTCGACATTTCCATCTGATACGTGAGATCATACATCGTGGCGATGTGAAGATCGAGAAGGTCGCATCAGATGACAACATTGCAAATCCGCTGACGAAAGTTATTTCACAGCAGAAGTTTGAGAAACATATACATAGTTCAGGTGTTAGATGCTTGAGTGACTGGCTATAGGCAAAGTGGGAGATTGTTAGACAATTATGACCCATCGTGTCACTGTTTGTAAAAGACATTGTGTTTTTGTACTAAATTAACTATGTAGTAATGAAATTGCCTTTTACCATTTTGTAATTTATTTACTTTGATATAAAAATTGTAGAAGTCCTTATGATTAGTTCCGGATTAAGATGATATGAGACAGTATCAATCCATAAAGGTTTAATCATTAAATATCCCTAGTCATAGTATTATCGAGACTGGACATCGATAATGCGGAATAGACTAGTATTGCACTTGTGCGCATTATGAGGGCATAACGACACAATTCTCATATGTTTAAGTATTGGATATTTATGCAAGTGCGATAGGAGGTTGTGTTTTACCGATGGTACGGAAAATAGCTTCGCTCTGGATAGACCCCGCGGAATCCCATTGGTAGTATGTATATGTGTTTATGGGAGTCCGCTTCAGGGTAGGTGTATTTGGTCTTAACCTGAGACTTGCATCACTAGTACTTGCGACAATCGGTAAACTTTCGTTTTGGTCGTCCAGGGCTTTAACAGGTTCTGTGTGCGCCTCTTCTAGGTTTATTGAGAATCGTAGTGTATTGGATGTGATGTCAAGATGGAAGTATCACTTCAGACATATGGAGATGATGATCACGCAGGGATTCAGAACTAGTTCTCTATAGTGTTGGAACCATCGAGATAATATGACAAGGTCATGATTATCCGATTCAAAGAGACTAGTTGCTTGATATCTGATATGTGCTTCGTACGGGGCGGACACTATTCCAGCCCCAGGCCTTGCACGTGACATCAGATACTGGATCGCTATACACAATACTACGTATACTACGCCTGACATAGATTATATATTCCAGTAAGAATATTTCTGGAGAATTGGGTAGGCACGGTGCTTTGCTAGAAGCCTACCATGTCTTGTAAATCGGTTAGCACATGGTACGAGGTACGCACTTAATCGGATAGTCCGATAACCGGATTTACTGCCAACATATCCAGAGATCTCTTGGGTCGCTTCCCAAAGATTCACCGATGATAGTTTACTTAAATTAATCTGGGATTAATATAGAGAGAGAGAAAAAAAATTAATCTGGGATTAATTAGGGCTTTATTTAATCTGGGATTAAATGTGTTCGGTAGAGAGAGAACGCGATTAATTTGGAATTAATCGGTAAAATAAATTTAATAGTTAAATTTGATTTTTCTAATTAATTATTTGAACGGGCTAAAATTAATATATCGGATATATTAATACGAATTGGATTTCGTTACGAAATTAAAGTCGGACTTTAATACGAACGAACGAATTAATTTAGAATTAATTCGTAATGATGTTCGTAATATATTTGCGAGGCATCGATATTTAATTAAATTAGATTTAATTATTTAACGATGGAAGTTCGTTTAATCGGATTAAACGGAACCGAGCCGCGGCAAATGTTCGTAGAGATATTTGAATTTTGAATTCAAATGTGGGGCCCATGTGTGGTAGGTGTACCTACCACCCAACTACCTTGTTTTGGTCTTTGAAAAACCATTTACCCACACCTACCAAGTTTAGGGTAAAAGTGAAATGGTTTTACCAAAAGGTGAATAAAAAAAGGCTCTCTACACTTTTGTAACACACTTTTTCATTAGATGAAAATTTGAAAAACCCTAGAGAACTCCCTAAGGTGGCCGAAATTCTCTCCTCCATTTCTCTCTTGGATTTGCTTTCAAATCAACAAAAGCTAGCACTTTGGAAGTTAACAAAGGTGATAGGGAAACTACTCAAAAGCTGGGAATCATCAAAAGGTTGGAACTTGGAGTTCATCTTCTCAAAATTTTAAAGCTCTATCCATTCATTGTAAGTTTATTCCGCACCTTATAATGATCATATTATTTGTTTTTCATGCTTATTAGATCCTATGTATATTCTAGGAACACTAAAACACCTTTATATTCTGGAACACTAAAGTGTTTTATTATATAAAGATGATATTGAGATAAACACATTAGATGTGAATAACAGAATTTATATTTTGAATATAAATAAATCTCAAATACATATAACATGACAAACAAACAGCTCAAACTGATTTGATCAGAAGAAACTAATTGTGGCATTATTGTCTGTGACACAATTAAACAAGACTCGTATATCCACACTTTCGAAGAGTGGGTACTCGGACTGATTTTATTCTATTCAAATAAAGTCTATGAATCTAGTTTATTGGGCAAAGTGCCTAAAACACCTTTACTTGGTAAAAGTGTAAATGCCACTGATCTGTTAGCCCTAGTTCATAGTGAAGCAAGTGGGCCCTTGTCTAGCTAGGCTAGAGGTGGATATGAATATTTCATGACCTTTACGGATGTGGCATCGCGTTATAGTTATATGTTTCTTTTGAAGAACACAAATCGGAAACTTTTAAAGTTTCTACACGAAGTAGACAAACCGACCGGCTAAAGTATTAAACCGTCACGATAAGACCGTAATGGAAAATACTTAAGTAATAAGTTTCTCATATACTTGAAAGAGTATAGTATTCTTTCAATGAGGACTCCTCCCGGAACACGTCAGTTTGACGGTGTGTCCGAACTGAATAACCGAATTTTGTTGAACATGATAAGGTTAATCATGAGTCGCTCTGAGCTACCATTTCCTTCAACGGATAAGTATTAACAGTGCATAACTTATTTAGAATAGGTTAATAATAATCTGTTTGACAGATTTCATATTAGATATGAACGGAAAGAAACCGGGTTTCACATTCCTGTATATTTGGGTATGCTAGGCATATATTTGGATGATACCAAACTAAAACCCAAATTGGATAAGTGCCAATTGTAGGTTATCCTAGGGATACCAAAATATAGTACTTATACAACTCATGAGAGAACAATGTAATTGTTGCTCACCATGCAGTTTTCCTAAGAGGAATACCGATATGCAGTGGTAAGTGGGAGGATAGTAAAACTCGATGAAAATCGGAGTAATATTGTTCAAGGCACTCATTCCTTAATGGAACATAAATAGTTCATCAAGGATGATACTATACCATTAATCTTCAAATACACAAGAACCGCGTATGTCGGAGAGAGTCAGAAAATAACCTGGGGTATAGGTTTCTGATCTCACCTCATAAAGATGTCTATCTTATTGAGGAATACCAACTGACTACGTATGAGGAAGTGACTCCCTATTATGACAAAGTGTCATGAGTCCGAATTGGATTCCATGTATATCAACCAGTTTGGATACTAGTTGATGTACCGCAAGGCATTGTGCCTATTGGTACTTTATAAGTCTTCAAGGAGGACATACATGGATAGCAACAAACCAACGTATAAAGTTAGGCTTTTAGCGGAAATGTATCATTATCAACATTGTGTTGACTACGAAGAAACCTTTTACCTGTTGCCACGGTAAATCCATTTGGATAATGCTTCTAATGCTGCATGTTTCATTTGTGAAATATGTCAACTTAACGAAAAAATCGCTTTCCTGAAAAGGAAACCTTTTGGAGGATGTTTACAACATCCTGACGATTTTTTCGTACCAAAACTAGCAAACAAGGTTTGCAAGTTATTCGATCCATGTTTGGATTGAAGCAAGCATTAGGTTCTTGGAATTATTGTTTTGATGTGATCATAATGGTTTATGATTTAATTCAAAACGAAATGATTCTTGTGTATATAAGAGGGTTAGTGGGAGCGCACTGACAGTAGATGTCCTATAAATAATGATAATATGTCATTTCTTGGAAATGATATTCCCATAATAATAATCGGTGAAAGCTTGGCTTTCGAGAAAACTCTCCGAGAACTCGTACATTGATAAATGTACGCGACCTGGTGTCTCATACTCTTTGAGCATATGGATTCACAAACAGGCCAATCCAAGTGATAGTCACTGGATTGATGTTAAGAACATCTGTTAGTATCTTAGAGAACTAAGGATGCTATCTTAGTCTATGGAGAATGAGAACTTGAAGTGACTGTGATCACTGTAGCAAGTTTCCAAACCGATAAAAATGACTATAAGTCGTAAATGGTACTATACAGTTTGAATAACGGAACAGTAAGCTGGAAATCTTTCATGCAAGATACTGTTACTGAATAAACAACAAATGCGGGTTATTGCTGCAGCTGAGGCGGCAATAGAAGCCATTTGGGTCGATAATAAATCTAATTAGATTAGATATAGTTCTGTTAGCAGCTGAGCTAGGCTACAGCACAGGCCAAAGAATTATTGGTCTCATCAACGATCCAGATAAATACTTCGACTATTCATCTGATTCGTTTGGATCATACATTGTTGCGATGTGATGATCGAATAAATCGCATCAGATGATAGTCATGCAAATCCGCTGACGAAAGTCTTTTCTCAGTAATTTGAGCCAACCGTACATAGTTCGGGTGGTAGACACTTGAGTGACTGGCTATAGGCCAAGTGGTAGATTGTTGGACAATTATGACCCATAGCGTCACTATTTGTACAGATCATGGTGTTGTTGTACAAATTAACTATGTGACAAAGGAGATTGCTCTCTTATCATTTGTGATTAGATCACCAAGATAAATAAATGATAGGAGGTCCTTATGATTTGTTCCTGGATTGAGAATGATATGAGACAATATCAGTCCACGAAAGATAAATCATTAAATATCCCTAGTCAGAGTATTATCAAGATTGGACATCGATAAATACGTAAAAGACTAGTATTACACTTGTGCGCATTGTGATGGCACAACAGCATAGTTCTCATATATTTGGGTATAGGATGCTCATGCAAGTGTAATAGGAGGTTGTGTTTTACCGACGGTACGGGAAACAGCTTCGCTCTGGATAGACCCCATCGGAATTCCATTGGTAGTATGACTATGTGTCTATGGAAGTCCGAAATCAATGTAGGTGTATTTGGTCTTAACCTGAGACTTGCACCGCTAATACTTACGACTATCAATATACTTTGGTTTTGGTCGTCCAGGGCTTTAACCAGTTTCTGTGTACGCCTCTTCTAGGTATATCGAGAATCGTAGTGTGTTGGGTGTGATGTCAAGACGGAAGTGTCACTCCAGTCATATGGAGATGATGGTCACGTAGGATACGGTACTAGTACTCTTATGTACTTCAGTCATCGGGATAAAATGACAAGGTCAGGTTTATCCGATTATAGAGACTATTTACCAGACATTCGATATGTGTTTCGTACGGGGCAGACATAATTCCAACCCCATGCCTAGCACATGATCATCCGATACTGGATCGACATACACAATACTACGTATACTACGCCTGATATAGATCCTTATATTCCTGTAAGGATATTTCTGGAGAATTGGGTAGGCATGGCGCTTTGCTAGAAGCCAACCTTGTCTTGTAAATCGGTATAAACGTAGTACTAGGTACTTACGTGTTCGGATAGTCCAACGACCGAATTTACTACCAACATATCCGGGGATCTCATGGGTCGCTTCCTGAAGATTCACCGATGAAGTATGACTCGCACTTTTATTAATCTGGGATTAATTGAATGAGAGAGAAAATTAATCTGGGATTAATTGCGGAGATATTTTATCTGGGATAAAATATCAATTAAAGAGAGAATAACGATTAATTTGGAATTAATCGATAAATTAATATATTCGATATATTAAACGAAATTGGATTTCGACGCGGAATTAAAATTAGATTTTAATTCGGGTGAACGAATTAATTTAGAATTAATTCGTTAGCGACGTGAATAGTGATTTCACTAGGCGTAATCATTTAATTACGACGCAACGGAAAATTCATTAATTTGGAATTAGCGAACCCGAGCCCGGGATTATTTGCGAGCGCATTCGCATTTCGAATTCGAGTACGGCACGTAAGTCATATCAAGCGTCAAATCTTTAGTCGCATCTAGCGTCACATCAAGCGTCAAATCATGTCACTTTGAGTGATATGACCATTGATTGATTGAATGATGTGACTTGATGGGAGTTGATGGAAAACATTTAATTGCTTGACTTTTTGTAAATCAAAAGCGGTATATGGTAAATGGATTTTAGAAATCAATTATCTATTACACTTTTTCCATCTCTCTCTCACAACTCTCTCTTCCTAAATCCTCTCCTCTCTGCCGAGAGCCAATGAAGAAATGGGAAGCAAAGTTTTTGATTTTTGTGGCAAAAATCAAAAGAGCTAGCACTCCGAGAGACATGCGAAGGTGATATGGAAGTCCATCCATGATCTTGGAATCCTTTGACGAATCTTGGAGCTTGACGAAGGACCTCAAAAACTGAAAATGGTAGACTGCCACAGCAGCTCACTGCCGTGAGGAACAGAAGGCAAAATCAGATTTGTGTTCGTCATAGCGTCGCTCAACCGATCGATGTGAGTATTTCGCAACTCCCTCGTTGTATTCGCATTTGTTTCATGCTTGTTTAATGATTTTGGGATGTTTCGAAACTCCAACACGTACTACATGTCATCCATTATTTATAGGAGAGGACGACAAGTCGTTCGGATTAGGTACAACATGTTGTACGTGTTCCGAATTTGCAGACGATATGTCATCTGGTTTATGTACGACAAGTCATACGCATAACACCAAGAAGGATGACATGTCATCCGTAACATGTCAACCGACAAGTCGGCTGGCAGTATTAGATTAAAACGACATGTCATACGGCCACCGAATAAGCGGACGACATGTCGTCTGTGCGTGGAAGTAAACCGAGGCTAGCTGGCACGTGAGGGCGTGTGAGGGAGAGTGGGAGCCCGTGACCGACGCGTGGCGGCGCGTGGAGGTGCGTGAGCCACTCCTGTGGCGCGTGAATGGCGTGCGGACATCCGTGTTGGCCTGTGTTGGTCATGTCTGTATCGGTTTGCTTCGGTAATTCTGATCCGTCATGATTAAATATCTAGTCTTTTTGCATATTGTATTAATCATCCATGATAAATTTGTTTTATCATATAAACTTTGTGTTTATGTAAATGAATATCTTTATGATGTTTATTTTAGTTAATGTAACTTTGTGTTTCATTATATTGATTTTTCTTTGTATTTATTGTAGAAAAATCATGCCGATCAGACAAAAAACTGCAAAAAGGGTTATGACATCCGCCCACAATGAAAAATTGAAAGACATGTTGGATCTGGATAAGTATCGGATGAAAGAAGATGATGATATGATTTCGCATATAATCACCTTTAATAACATGTTACAAGAATCTATATGGGAAGGTAATTGGATAGGACAACTGAACAGACTCAGATTGCTACGAAATACTCTCCCAGAAATATGGCAAAAACGGCTTACTGATATTTGGAAATTAGTAACTCATACAGAAGAATTACGTGTTCAGTATAACATAGCCATTGAGAGGTTAGCGATTGAGTATCTCCAATATAAGGCAAATCATACCATTTTTCCTTTGATGTCCCGGAAACGTTGCAAGGATCCGAAATTTGCTATAGGTTTCCCATGGTTGTCCAAGATCAATTACGAGTTACCACAAGAATTTAAGGATTCTTATCCTAAGACATTTATTCGTTGGAACACTAGAACCGGAAAAGTTTTAAGTGTTAGATATTAGTTTTTTCTATGATAAAACTATGTTAATGTTTATATGTGTAATTGTTTGTTACTTCACGGCATGTAAATATTGTATTTATATGTATGAATGTTTCATGTTGAATTTAATTTATGTAATTAAATAAATGATTGTCATGTACAATAGTCACATGATTAAGATGTCCTTAGAATTTATGTAATTTTTAGAAAATGATTTTACAAGATTGATTATGTTGATAATAATTTTACATTGGGTAATTGGATGATGATTGGACACATAGTGGCCTTTTGACTCCAACCCCATTGAAAAATCTTATTAAACATAATTTCTTTCATGATAAAATAAGACAAAAGTATTAACAATTGTGCATGAATGTCTGTAGAAACTTTGTGTTTTTAATATGGCTTCTGCAACAAAGAACATTATTGCTGAACTCAACAAGGGTGAGAAATTGAATGGCGATAATTATGAAATTTGGAGCATGAAAATCCAATAAGTGCTAGAAGAACAAGAGGTTCTTGAAACTTTGAAAATGAGCATGGATGGACCTGAACAGGGCACTACGGCCCAACACAGCGAGACCGAGAGGCTTATGAGGCTTGGAAAAAAATAATTTCATTGTCCGCATTACGTTGCTAAGCAGTATGGATAATGACCTAATGAAAGAGTTCAGGAAATATGACATGGCTAAGGACATGTGGTCCACACTAGCTGAAAAGTTTGGTAGTACATCAATAACCAAACTCAGGTCACTGAAAATCAAGTTTGACACATACAAGAAACGCTCTGAGTTCACTATGTCAAAACACTTGAGGCAAATGTCAAACATGATTACTGAACTGGCAGATGCTGGACATGTTCTTACGGATGAACAGAAAGTCCAAGCGGTCATTCGTTCTCTTCCAAATAGCTGGGAGCATATGAAGATGCATTTGACCCACAATGAGAGCATAAAAACCTTTGATGATGCTAAACGTCACCTTGAATTAGAAAGCGGCCGACTTGCGGCTGCTAAGTCAAATACTGAAGTGTATATGACAGAAACTAGAAAACCTGGGGGTTTCAAGAAAAAAAGAAAATTTCATGGTGGTGGGTTCCAGTTCGGAAAAGAACAAATTCTTCTAAACCAGAAAAGAAACAGAAAATCAATCAACATGGGAAAGGAAAACGTCCTACCAAAAAGAAAAACATGGCAAAGGTTAAATGTTTTAACTGTGGTAAGAAATGTCATTTTTCTCGTGACTGCACTGAGCCTAAAATGGTGAATACCTTTCGTGCATATTTAAATGAAATATGTGTTTCAAGTTCAATCTTTCTAACTGAATCTAATCCTTTGTGGACTGTAGACTCAGGAGCCACAGACCATGTAGCGAATGATAAAGATGCCTTCGTGGAATTTCGACGAATTTCACCTGGGGTGAAGTGGATATATGTTGGTAAAAACTCACGGGTTGAAGTCAAAGGAATAGGAACATGCAAGTTACTCATGCATGGTGGAAAAACTTTACTACTACATGATGTATTGTTTGCTCCACAAATTCGTCGAAATTTAGTTTCTGTGTTGGTTTTGGTTAATTTAGGTTTCAATTTGAACTTCCATAAATTTGGGGTTGATTTGTACTTAGGTACAATACACTATGGTTCTGGTTATTTTCTTGATGGTTTTATTGTATTAAATGTTGAATGTTTTAATCACAATTCCAGTTTTTCATTTGTTACTTCATCTGTCAGTAATGATAGTGATGTATTGTGTGACATGCTAGACTTGGCCACATTAGCCAGCAAAGAATGAACAGATTAGCCAAAGAAGGCTTTCTGGGAAATATTGAGAAGGTAGAATTATCCACCTGTGAATATTGCTTGGCCTGGAAAAACTGCGAGAAAACCATTCGGAAAATGGACTAGAGCAGAATTTCCATTATAATTAATTCATTCAGATATCTGTGGTCCAATGATGTCAGGGCAAGGCATGGAGCATTTTATTTCATCACATTCATAGATGATTTTACACGCTTTAGTTATGTCTATTTGATTGCTCATAATCTGAAGCATTATAATGTTTCAAGAAATTTATGAATTTAATAAAAAAATCAATTAGACAAGAAAATTAAAGCACTACGCACTGACCGTGCTCGTGAGTACTTATCTGATCAGTTCATAGAATTATGTGATGAAAAATGAATTAGTCGTTTGTTGACTACTCCTGCTACTCCTAAAAAAAATGGTGTTGCGGAAAGAAGAAATATAACTCTTCTTGAGATGGTTAGGTCTATGATGGCACAAGCAAATTTGCCTATAACCTATTGGGGTGATGCATTATTAACTGCCACATATGTACTTAACCGAGTGCCATCAAAATCTGTGTCCACCACACCATATGAGTTATGAACAGGTCGTAAACCAGATATTCATTTTCTAAAACCTTGGGGTTGTGCGGCCTATGTTCATGTGCGTTCTCACGAACATGGAAAGTTAGGCTCAAGAAAAAATAGTATCTTCATAAGATATTCTGAACAATCAAAAGGATATGTTTGCATATGTGAACATGAAAGTGGAGGTGTGACAGAATTTGAATCACGAGATATCACATTTTTAGAAAATGATTTTCCTAAGCAGGGTGAGATAAGTCAAGATTTATCTCTATATGAAACTCAGGATCACATGGATCACATGATTGGTGAACACTCGGGTTTACCTAATTCAAGTGGGAGTAATGAGAGAAATTTGAGAAAACATGATAAATCTGTTTCATATGAATCTCAAAATGATGAATTAGTTTCACACGAGTCTCATTTACGTGATCCGAGTGGGAGTGATGTACATAATCCAAGTGGGAGCAATGTGCACGATCCAAATGGGAATAATATCGAAAGTGAGGAATCAGTTGCACCACTAGAATCCCAATTGCGACGTAGTGATCGTATAGGAATTCCTCGACGTCGTTTCGATATCGAAGGAGAAACCTTTATGATTCTACCTCAGATGATGAAGAACCTAGAAACATAAAAGAGGCTCTTCAGTGTTCTGCTAAGGAAAAATGGATGAAAGCAATGGAAGATGAAATGGAGTCAATGAGGTCCAACCAAGTTTGGGAATTGGTTGATCTACCAAAAGGACGCAAAGCTATCAAGAACAAATGGGTTCTTAAAATAAAGCGTAATGTCGATGGCAATATCGAAAGATATAAAGCACGACTTGTGGAAAAAGGGTATACGCAACAGGAAGGAATTGACTACGAAGAGACTTTTTCACCTGTTGTAAGGTTTACCTCAATTTGCTTGATTCTGGCTATAGTAGCAAGTATGGATCTAGAATTATATCAAATGGATGTAAAGACTGCTTTTCTCAATGGAGAACTTGATGAAGAAATCTACATGGAACAACCAGTAGGCTTCATAAAATAAAATGAAAAGGAGAAAGTATGTAGACTTTTAAGTCTATAAATGGTCTCAAGCAATCGTCTAGACAATGGTATATACGATTCCACAATACAATCATTTCGAATGATTTCACAATGATAGATGAGGATCATTGTGTGTACACCAAGAGAGATAAAGATAAGTTCATTATCTTATCTTTGTACGTGGATGATATACTTATAGCCGGAAATGATAAGGAGTTTGTAAAACACATCAAAGAATGGTTATCATCTAACTTCGAGATGAAAGATATGGGTGAAGCTGCATATATTCTTGGGGTTAAGATCTCAAGAAATCGTTCAAAGAATTTATTATCTCTTTCACATGAGTCATATATAAAGAAAATTCTTGAACGCTTCCAAATGCAAGCTTGTAAACTCATTGATACTCCTATCACGAAAACTGAAGCTTTGAGTCGTAGATTGTGTCCTGAAACTCCACAGGAAAAAGGAACAAATGAAGAAAGTTCCTTATGCAAATGCAGTTGGAAGTTTAATGTACGTAATGTTGTGTACAAGACCTGATATCTGTTTCGTTGTTGGAATGATAAGTAGATATCAATCCATCCCAGGACTAGCACATTGGAAAACAATTAAAAGAATATATAGGTATCTGAGAGGGACAGCTGATTACTCATTGTGTTATCAAGGAAATGATCTGCAATTGAGAGGCTATACTGATGCTGACTGGGGAGGAGATTTAGATGAAAGAAAATCTACATCTGGTTTTGTTTTCTTGCTAAACAATGGTGCCATTTCATGGAGCAGTAAGAAATAGTCTTGTATAGCCTTATCCACAATGGAGGCTGAATTTGTGGCCTTTTCATCAGCAGTACAAGAGGTTGTGTGGTTGAAAAGGTTCTTGGATCATTTGGGTATGTCAAATGAAGCTTTTGGTCCAGTATTAGTTAACTGTGATAGTGAAGCAGCGATAGCCTACACAAAAGACCCAAAATTCCATTGTAAAACGAAACATATAGATACCAAACATAACTTTGTGAAAAACATAGTTGCACGAGAAGAGATAAACATGAAGTACATTTCTACACAAGAAATGGTAGCAGATCCATTGACCAAGCCTGTTCCTAGAGATGTCTTTGTTAGACATGTAAAAACTCAGGGATTGCGTAGATGTTAATGTGCTTACATATTATGATATGTATTTTTCCCAAATAATGTTTACTAATGTTAATACTCATTGATGTTTATATTCAATGCTTACATGTTATATGTTGATACATGTTTTAAACAAATATATTATTCGTTAGTATGAGAAGTATCGGACAAGTGAATGATTGGCCCTCTCACGGGCAATCGCCTCCATTACTTTGTGTTAATGGGAGATGAGACAAATTTTTAAGCTAATTATCTGAGTGATAATTTAGAGAGCTCAAGCTTGAAAATTAAGTAATGTCGTTATGAGGTCACTTTCTCTGTGATATGACCTAAGGTGAATAAGTTCATTTCACCTTACTTGTCTTAATGTCAGTTATGAGTTAGACATTGTGTTTGTCTGAACTATAATCTGTACGGTATTTTATGAGACATGTGCTCCATGGGAAATGAGAGAATACCGTAGCACATGTTTTCATACCATGTGTACATTTGTGACTATTGAGGGTAATACAAGTAAAGATCTAAGTCTTGATATTGTGTGAGACCCTTGAGATTATTTCAATCTCACCTTGTACCCTTTAGACTCTTGTCTGCTTCTCAAAACTTAGATTTGATGATCGCTATCTTAGAGTGTTACTGAAGGATCATGAGAGATTCGATCCGAAAGGACATATCTGGAAAAATGAATTGAATCAAGGTTGAGAGATTCGAGAAGGATAAAGATCATTATATAAGTAATATCACATTAGCTTGTATTCACTGGTCGACCAATTATGTTGTTCTATGTGATCAAACATGATTGTGAATACAAAATAAATATTACATTCGAAAAGAGATCGAGAGAGATTTAATGTGATAAATGATCGAGGATACTGCATACATAATCCACTATGGTTCTATCCATTTTTCGAGCGGCTATATATTCATAACAGATGTATAGCAAGTGAGCTCTCGAAGTATGCTGGTCGCACGGCACAATTGCAAAGTATGAATTATTCTTGTAGAGATAATAAAAACTGTTGATCCCATCATGTGTGAGTGTGAGATGTTGGAAATTAATTGTTGTTAATTATTTGGTGTTGTTAAATAACAACAATTAGTAATAATTTCATGTTGGAAATTATTAAGTTAATTATTTGGTGTTGTTAAATAACAACAATTAGTAATGATTTCATGTTGGAAATTATTAAGTAACAACAAGAGTTGTTAATCAAATAATTAAGTAACAACAAGAGTTGTTAAGTAACAACAATTGGTAAAATGTTAAGTGTGGAACAAATGGTACACCCATGATGGTAATTTTTTGGAAGGGTTAGAGAAAGTCATTATGCATCCAAATACATGTGATTACATAGTAATCAATGCATATGATTAAATAGTAATCAAGGATTAATAGTAATCCATGCATGTGAGCTAATAGTGACTTGGTTTCCCTCCTATAAATAAGACCATTTGCTTATTGAGTTAAGCAATCAATTAAGTTTGATTAAGAGGTCTCTACAAGTTTAAAGGTATGCAATTGTGTTGTGGTTAATATAGATTTATTTCAATTAGCATGTAAATAAATCTAGGACTAGTAATACATGTATGGTTAGATCCTAATAGGATAAACATATATTAGGGATTATGTTTCCTAACAGAGATTAAAACTTGTGTTACCCTCAACTTTGTATTAAGAGTGAGTAAATTTGTACTAATGTATTTGTCTAAGTTTTATAAAACTACATTAAAGAAAATCACATATTGAGGGGGAACTAATAATGAGAGAGAGCAAAATCGTCAATAAATTTGGAACTCTCAAGCACATAAGTTTTAAAGGTTACCATCATCAAAATCGCATATTGAGGCTTGACTAAACCACAATAACATTGTTCCTTTATCTTTATTTTGTTTTCTAAACGCATTGGGGACAATGCTAGATTTAGGTTTGGGGGTAGGAATGTTTATGTTTATTGTTTTCTCCGTTATTTTTCTTTCCAACATGTTTTCTTTCCTACATGTTTTATTTGATGCATGCTTTAATTTTTGCATGTTATATTCAAAAAATTACTTTAAAAAGAATTATCTAATGATGAGATTGTTTGTTTCAGTAAAAAAGTTCTAGGAAAAGATAAATGCTAATTTCACTTTCATCCTATATTTTGAGCATAATATCTAGTTCAGACTTATATACACTACAAAAATAATTCTGTAGCAATTAGATAATAAGAATTTGCAAAGTGACTAGTTAAAATAATCAGAGGTTGATGAATGACTGTTTGCCTGAATATCTGTTTCTGTCTACATTTATTTATGATATATTGTATGATGATTAAAAAAATAAATAAATGAATAAAAACTTATCAAGTTTTTACATAGTAACCGAGCGTCTTACCTGGCCAGCAGTGATTGTTCGCGTCAAATGATACGGCTTGAGTTAGTTAATAAATAAGCTTTTACTCAGTAATCGGACATCTTGCCTCAGCAAGCAGTGATCGTTCGCGTCAAACAGTAAAGATTGAAAACAAATAAAATAAAATAAAATAAAAATCGCATAACACACTTTACGCATATAGAAGCAAACAGAATAATTTTTAGATAATCAAGTTGGTTTGACCCATTAACTACTGAGAATTGAGACAAACTCACCTAGTTAATAACTTAGAATCGAAGCTGTTTGCATAACTATTCACACACACACTTAGAGTCTGATTTAGATACTTTGTTCAAAGAAATGGATTTTAGTTGTAGTATGTATTTCAAAGGTTCCTTTAACTTTGTTGCTAGACATTCTCTGAGAACATTGTATATATAGCTATTATTTTCGTTTATTTTATTTCTTTCTTTTTGTTTTATTTTTATGTGTGATTGCATGTGCATGATTGACGTTTGTGGGTATCGTCATTGTAAGCCCTCACGAGACTACAACTTGTCCATTATGGACACCTAGGGGTTTAAAGGCTTGTTGCATACACTAAATGCAACTGTGATCCCTACGAAAGTGGCTTAGATTAATTTAGTTTTAATTATTTATTTCATTTTGTTTTGTTTTTTTTGCTTGAGGACTAGCAAAATGTTAGGTTTGGGGTGCGATGAGCGGAAAATATGTCAATATTTACCGCCATTTTGAGCTAATATTTTGTATGGTTTCACAGATTTTATGAATATTTTGATGTGTTTTTGTTTGTTTTTCAGATAAATAATGTTTTGGGACTCAATGGAATCAACTTGGGGCTAAAACGATGAAAAACAGACAAAAAGGTAAAAATGAGAAATTTATTATTCACGCGTCGCGACGGGCACACTTCGTTGTGTCGCGATGTGCCTCAATTATGCAGCCTGCCGAAACGCGTCATCATTGTAGCACGCATCGCGACACCCAAGTCTTCACGCGTCGTGACACTGACACAATAATTAAGTCTACCGACAGCCGTCATCTACTGTAGCGCATGTCGCGACACGCAAGCCCTCTGCGTCGTGACGCGTAAAGCAGGTTTTTGCCTATAAATTGAGGCTGATTTCATTTTCCATTTTCATAATTTCCTTAAGGTTCTTAATAAGGATCTAAGGATTGTATCTTGTTTGTATTTATTTTTAGTATTTTATTTATGTATTTTTATTTTTAATAATAATAATTGTTTGTTTGTTTTATCTTTCTTTTATGTTTTGTAGTTAATTTCCGTTGGGGGAAGGGTGAAACTTTTAATATGAATAATTTAGGTTAATCTCCCTAAATTTATAATATATAAATTATCTTAAAACCTAACTTAATTAGATATTGCATTTATGGTCGGTTGGACTTAATTAAATTAATTTTAACCTGACTTAATTGGATACCGACTTTATGATCGGTTGGAATTAATTAAAACTTGACTTAATTAGGATACCGCCTATATGGTCGGTTGGTAATGTCATGCAAATTTATATATTATAATAAGGGAGATTTCTAGATTTAAAATATTAAAGGTGGATCCTCTAACCCCCAATATTTTATTTTTATTCTAGGGAAGTGATGAAACACAATATTCACAAGTTTAATAATTGATTTTCTTTATATAATGTGTGATGCTTTGGCTTGTTTATTGAATCTTAACTTTAATGCTTCTTGTTGCCTGATCACTAATAAGATTGATGTGGTAAACTTAAAATGAACTTGGAAAATGGATTTTAGGTTTCAGCCTTAGATTCAATAGCTCACGATCTCATCTTAAGAGATTTCCTTCCAGGATAGGAATATACCTATCGGGCATGGGTAGCCACAATTGGAACTTGATCTTAATGAGTTCGGGTAACTTAGTTAACATATGAATATAGTTAACTGGGTTACTTTGGGTGGTTGCATCTAACCATCGGTAGTGGCGTTTGCATATCTTCGTGTTCCAGGTTAACAACTGATTTATTACACATGTATAAGAAAATAAATTCATCATTAGAATAATATTGTGTGGAATCACAACCCTAGATGTTTGTGTCTTTTGTCTATTTTCCTTTGTATTTTCTTTTGTGTTTTTATTTATTTAGAAAATCCACAATCAACCAACCAATCCACAATTATTCCATTCTCACCCCAATTAGATACCTGTAAATAAATAGAATCAATAATTAATAACAACAGTAGAAATTAAGTCCTCGTGGGATCGATATTTTTATATTATTTGAGCGATACTTGTGCTTGCGTTACGTGTGTGATTTCACCCGATAAAGATTTTGGCACCGTTGTCGAGACTTATTTTTCTTGCATTATTAATTTTGAAGTTATTTACTTTACTTGTATTTAATTTTATTTCTTTTTATTATTTTTAAATTTTTATTTGTTTCTTTTTAAGATGGTTGAAATTGGATCATTATTGGGCGATGGAAGCATTACGAGCTTTAAGAGATGAAGATATACCCAATATCAGGGAGACGTAGTCCGGTTTTCTGAGGCCTGTTATCCAGCCCAACCACTATTAGTGGATGTCAGAGAGAAATAAAACAACATTTGCTCAACCATTTCAAGACATAATGATTAGATGTGGGATATGTGATGGTAACCACCCAAACAATCAATGCACGTACCAGTATAATTCAGGGTGGAAGAATTATCAGAATCATTCTTGGTATGTCAATGAAGAACCATCATATTTCACCAAACCATATTCTCCATCTTATCCACCATCAACCTATGATCTTCATCAAGAACCAGAACCATCAGAGGAAGAATGGTTGATTGACATGCTTGAGGCACAAAAAAAAAACGGATGGCTGACGAGTTCAATAAATGGGAAGCTGAATTTAATGAAACATTTCAGAGACAAGCAGCAATCATACAGAGAATGACAGATCAAGTGATATAATTAACAGAAAACTAGAGCTACATACCTCACGGAGTATTATCAGATGACACTGATGAAGCCTTCAACTACCAAATATTTCATGATGACACCTTAATAGGAGAAGAGGCTGAGCAGTATCAAGAGTCAGAGGTATTAGTTCAGAAACCCGAACATGAAGAATCTCAATTTGATCTGGATAATTCTTTGGTTGCTGATTATATTTGTGAGGAGAAACATGCAGAAGAGCTACCCGAGCAGTTAATACCAACCACATAGGATAAAGGCCTACAGATAGATATATCTTTACATCATCAGGCTGAAACTTATGGAGCATGCATTACCCAGATGTCGGATGAAAAGCTGAATGCATAAATGTTAAAATACATATGTGAAGAAATGGTGGAACAAAATGCAAGGCAAATACAAGAGCAAATATGTGACTATGTTGAAAATCTCATGAAACCAGATGATACATCACAGCAGTGGGGAATATATATCGAAGACATCGCCCAGAAACTTGACAGAATGGCACAACCATTCAAAGTCAAGCATCATACGAGACCTCCTTATTCATTTTCTTTTCTTTCAGGAACCACTAGAGCGATAAAATTTAAGAAGGTGGCATGGGCACCAAGTCGAACAAATTTCTTTTGGCTACCCCATCGTTGGAAAAGACCCTTTAAAAGCAATGCTCACGGGATTGTCCTTTCTCGAACGTCCAAAACCACGCTGAAGCCTCCTTGACAGATGGTCATCGACACGTCTGGCTGAAAACGATAAATTTAGCGCTAGCAGGGAGGCAACCCATGCAAATTTTTATTTTTTTTGTTATTTTTTATATTTTGTGTATATATGTTGTAGAATTTTTTTTAATTTTGTGTGTTATTTTTCAGGGAAAAATACAAACGGAGCACTTAAAGCAAAATAAGCCAATAAAAACAAGGTCATCACAGAATAATGTTTGAAAAAATCAGGAAGATAAAAATTCAATTCAGTAGAGATGGCGGAGTAAGGAGACAACTCTTTAAGACGCATCCTAGTGGACATAATCGTCTTACAGACAACAAAAATAAAACTAAACAAAATAAAAAACTAAATCGTGTACCGACGCATGAACACTCTGCACGTCGCGACGCTCCAACCTAACACGTGAAAATCCCCAAATTTTAGGGTTGCGCATCGTGACGCGCATCACTCTATATCGCGGCACGTACGCATTCCAGGTCTAAAATCAGTAGCGACCACTCATTTTTCTCACAAAATCCTTCTCATTTTCTCTCAATCTCTCTCATCCCTCAACTTGTCCCTCACCCAAGCTCATCAAACCACTCTCAATCTCACTAAACACCAAAACCCATCCACCAATTCCCGCCCATACTCTTCCATTTTCGCGTGAAAATTTCCAAAATGGAGAACAAAAAAACCCTCCATTATGCATGCGTAATCCTAGGTTTTGGGAAACAACTCGTGAATCTCAGGTTCTATCTTTCTATTTCATTTTTTTATTATTGTTTTAATTAATTTTTACTTTTCTGAGTTGTGACTATGCAAAATATTGTTGTGGTTGTTGAATTTTTGTAGTATTGGGGGCGAATGATATATTGTGATTTTTGTTGAAGTGTTAGTTTAGGGTGATAATTGGAATTACTTGGAAATTATGGGAGGTTCTGTAGAAATTTTTATAAAAATTTAAAATTGAAAATGGCCCCAAAGAGATCGCAGACCTCAACGACTTCTGGATCAAGTTACGATGTCACAAAATTTATGTCGACAGCCGCTGAGGGTCGTTATGAAAAGAAGATGGGATAAAAAGTCCCGATTATGGAGAAAGGTTTTGATATTGACCCCAAGCATTACCCCCAAATTGATAGAATTATCACCACCAAGCACTAGCATAAGCTTTGCCGGCAGCCTACACCAGTCTGTATACCCGTAGTCCGTGAGTTCTACGTCAATGCTTACGATCATCAGACGTACCATGTGTTAGTAAAAGGCCAACATGTGATGTTTGATAGATACATAATTAACTGGTATTATGAGTTGCCTGATATGGAGATAGATGAATACACTTCAGCCATAGAGCATCTGAACATGGCTCATCTAACACAAACACTTTGCATCCCTGATGCTGTTTGGGATATGAACAGCAATAGGGAATATTTGAAGATGAGTTCACGATATCTTAAGCCAGATGTCAGGGTTTGGTTTCATTTCTTTACCCGCATATTGCTGCCAGGCACTCATATCACCAATGTAACCAAAGAACGGATGATCATGTTGTATTCTCTGTTGGAGGGATATACTATTGATGTAGGAGGGCTGATATCAACCAATATCGTCCGGGCAGCACGTTCTACTCAAACTGGCTTGATGTACTGCAGCTTAATTACAAACTTATGCACACTGGCCAGAGTGCCCGTTGATCTAAGGGAAGAAACGATGCAGCCCACCACTGCATTATCAACAAGAATCATACAGCAACTTCAAGCAGAGAGGCCAGCACATGCCAGTTCCTCCTCGACACCTGCAGCACCGCAACAGCAACCTCAACCCACGCGGTGACCATCGCGACCGCGCTCCATATCACAATGTGTAGAGCGGTTGGAATATCGTGTCTATTACATTACTCAATTGTTTCAAAAAATGACACACCGTCAGAGATTGAGTGATGATCAGATTCCAGCCTATCTAGGGGACAGCAACGATGATGATGATGGGGCTGAGGCTTGACTAAACTACGGTAATATTATTCCTTTATCTTTATTTTGTTTTCTAAACGCATTGGGGACAATGCTAGATTTAGGTTTGGGGGTGGGGATGTTTATGTTTATTGTTTTCTCCGTTATTTTTCTTTCCTGCATGTTTTCTTTCTTACATGTTTTGTTTTATGCATGCTTTAATTTTTGCATGTTATATTCAAAAAGTTGCTTTAAAAAAAATTATCTAATGATGAGATTATTTGTTTCAGTAAAAAGTTCTAGGAAAAGATAAATGCTAATTTCACTTTCATCCTATATTTTGAGCATAATATCTAGTTCAGACTTATATACACTACAAAAATAATTATGTAGCAATTAGATAATAAGAATTTGAAAAGTGACTAGTTAAAATAATCAGAGGTTGATGAATGATTGTTTGCCTGAATATTTGTTTCTGTCTACATTTATTTATGATATATTGTATGATGATTAAAAAAATAAATAAATGAATAAAAACTTACCAAGCTTTTACTTAGTAACCGAGCGTCTTACCTGGCCAGCAGTGATTGTTCGCGTCAAACGATACAGCTTGAGTTAGTTAATAAATAATCTTTTACTCAGTAATCGGACATCTTGCCTCAGCAAGCAGTGATCGTTCGCGTCAAACCGTAAAGATTGAAAAAAAATAAAATAAAATAAAAATCGCATAACACACTTTACGCATATAGAAGCAAACAGAATAATTTTTAGATAATCAAGTTGGTTTGACCCATTAACTACTGAGAATTGAGACAAACTCACCTAGTTAATAACTTAGAATCGAAGCTGTTTGCAGAGCTATTCACACACACACTTAGAGTCTGATTTAGATACTTTGTTCAAAGAAATGGATTTTAGTTGTAGTATGTATTTCAAAGGTTCCTTTAACTTTGTTGCTAGACATTCTCTGAGAACATTGTATATATAGCTATTATTTTCGTTTATTTTATTTCTTTCTTTTTGTTTTATTTTTATGTGTGATGTGCATGATTGACGTTTGTGGGTATCGTCATTGTAAGCCCTCACGAGACTACAACTTGTCCACTAGGGACACCTAGGGGTTTAAAGGCTTGTTGCATACACTAAATGCAACTGTGATCCCTACGAAAGTGGCTTAGATTAATTTAGTTTTAATTATTTATTTCATTTTGTTTTGTTTGTTTTGCTTGAGGACTCGCAAAATATTAGGTTTGGGGGTGTGATGAGTATAAAATATATCAATATTTACCGCCCTTTTGACATAATATTTTGTATGATTTCTCGGATTTTATGAACGTTTTGATGTGTTTTTGTTTGTTTTGCAGATAAATAAAGTTTTGGGACTCAATGGAATCAACTTGGGGCTAAAATGACGAAAACGGACAAAAAGGGCAAAAATGACAAATTTATTGTTCACGCGTCGCGACGCGCACACTTCGTTGTGTCGCGATGTGCCTCAATTATGCAGCCTGCCAACGCGCGTCATCACTTGCGTCATCATTGAGTCATCACTGTAGCACGTATCACGACGCCCAAGTCTTCACGCGACGCGAAGCTGAAATAATAATTTAGTCTGCCGAGAGCCGCCATCTACTGTAGCGCGCGTCACGACTCGCAAGCCCTCTGTGTCGAGATGCGTAAGGCAGATTTTTACCTATAAATTGAGGCTAATTTCATTTTCCATTTTCATATTTTCCTTAAGGTTTTTAATAAGGATCTAAGGATTGTATCTTGTTTGTATTTATTTTAGTACTCTAATTATGTATTTTTATTTTTAATAGTAATAATAGTTTATTTTTTTTTATCTTTCTTTTATGTTTTGTAGTTAATTTCCGTTAGGGGAATGGTGAAACTTTCAACATGAATAATTTAGGTTAATCTCCCTTAATTTATAATATATAAATTATCTTAAAACCTGACTTAATTGGATACTGCCTTTATAGTCGGTTGGACTTAATTAAATTAATTTTAACCTGACTTAATTGGATACGGCCCTTATGGCCGGTTGGAATTAATTAAAACGTGACTTAATCAGGATACCGCCTATATGGTCGGTTGGTAATATAATGCAAAAATATATATTATAATAAGAGAGATTTCTAGATTTGAAATATTAAAGGTGGATCCCCTAACCCCCAGCATTTTATTTTTATTCTAGGGAAGTGATGAAGCACAATATTCACAAGTTTAATAATTGATTTTCTTTATATAATGTGTGATGTTTTGGCTTGTTTATTGAATCTTAACTTTATTGCTTCTTGTTGCCTGATCACCAATAAGATTGATGTGGTAAACTTAAAATGAACTTAGGAAAAGGATTTTAGGTTTCAGCCTTAGATTCAATAGCTCACGATCTCATCTTAAGAGATTTCCTTTCAGGATAGGAATATACATGTCGGGCGTAGGTAGCCACAATTGGAACTTGACCTTAATGAGTTCGGGTAACTTAGTTAACATAGGAATATAGTTAATTGGGTTACTTTGAGTGTTTGCATCTAACCATCGGAAAAGGCTTTTGCATATCTTCGTGTTCCAGGTTCTTTTGTCTATTTTCCTTTGTATTTTCTTTTGTGTTTTTATTTATTTAGCAAATCCACATTCAACCACAATCATTCCCTACTCACCCCAATTAGATACCTATAAATAAATAGAATCAATAATTAATACCGACATTAAAAATTAAGTCATCGTGGGATCGATATTTTTATACTACTTGAGTGATACGTGGGCTTGCTTTACGTGTATGATTTCACCCGATCAAGCACATTGGTGGTAAAGAAACAATGAATGTGAAGACTTGCACTTATTGAAGAAAATCTTTTATACTCTTAGCTTAGGGATCTCTTTGTAAAGTGAGTTGATAATTTAAGTCACTAAGCTCATATGACATATACACATTCATATAGATGCATTAGGGTCATGTGCAAAATGGTTTTAATTTTCAAATCCTGATATTTTTCACTGAGACCGGCATACTAGTCCCCACACCAGAATACCGGTGTCCCTGCTCTGTTTTGAGTAGCTTTGCATCGCCTCTGGAACCGGGCTACTCCATACCGGTTATTCTGGGGTTTGCACAGTTACTGGAACTGTCCTAGATCATACTAGTCTTAATACCAGTGAACCTTCATATTTTACATTCTCTCGGAAACCGATATGATCCATATCGGTCTCTATATCGGTAGTAAACTGGTCTTGTTTACGCATACTGATGTCAAACGGTAACATTTTATAGCCGTTGTATTGGCAGACCGGCATATCAATCTCAACGTAAACATAAAGGGATTGTTTTCATTTTCTCTATAAATCGAGTCCTTATCTCATTTTTTCCTAACTGTAACACCTTCATACAATTTTTTCTTAGACAAAAACATAGAGTAAACAAAATCTTTTTTATCATACACTCTCATACTCAAGCTCACACACTACACCTTCATTATCATTTGTAGTGAGTTTAGATTTCTTGGCTTAGCAACTCACACTAAATCTTCGTTATCTTTGTGAGTGCGCAAGTTGTACTTTAAACTTCAATTATTCAAACACTTGTGGTTGGGAAGACCCTTGTTGAGTGGGTATATTTAAAAGGGCAATTTGTAAAAGGCTGTGAGTGAGCCTAGGAACAAAAATCATTGTAAGAGTTTTAGAGTGAGCTATTGGAAAACTCTTGTGTAAAGGTTTGAAGTGAACCTAGGGGACAAAACTTTTGGTTGCAGGTGAGCCACGAAAAACTTGGTGTAAGTTATGGATTCAACTTAGTGGAAAGCTTCAAGGACGGCTTGAGGAAGTGGACATAGACATTGTTGGTCGAACCACTATAAATCACCGGTCAATTTCTCTAACCTATCTCTTTATTTTATCGCAAGCTTAATATCATCTTTTCATATTATTTAACATAGCTTGTGATTGAGAAATTGATTAATAAACTTAATTGGTAAAGCTACTAGCTTAGTAGCATAAAATTGAAAAGATCCCCCGCCCTCTTGGGTAAAGAGAATTGCTTGTTGTGTGCTTGTAGGTAATTTGAGGGATAGCTTTTGGTGAAGGTTGATCATCATGGAGAACAGCAGATCGAGCTTCAACATGAAAGAGCAAGAGCAAAACGAGAAAGCTAAGCAACCACAATGGATTCATCAGAATCTGAAACTGCAGAATTTTAGAGTCCTCAGGGAAGCATTTATTTGTGATAAATATTGAAATGGGTTGGTTATGCATGTGCCTCATTGATATGTCATCAAACAAAAGAGTAGCATTTTTGGTTTCTTCTCAGGCTCTATTTCTGTCCTTATAAATAATTTTAAGTTTGAGGCTCTAAGCTATCCAAAACAAAAAAGAAAATTTACTATATTCTTTGTTTGTTCTCTGCACTGGTAAATATTTTTAGCAGCCACATGTTTATTGTTGCTTTGAAAAGATCACTGAGGTCAATATAGATATATTGTGAAGTTAAATTAAAAGTCAGTATTACTTGCTTTTCCAACTGGTATACTTTAGCTTGTAGGTAATTGATGATCTCATTGCACATGCCACTGTTTAGGAATGCATAATGCTTTAGCCATTTAACAGTTGCCTCACGACCCATTTATGGCCAACATTCATGAATTTACTTTGTTCTTAATGTTCATAGACGTTGAACATTTCCCAAGAATGATGGGATTATTAAGTATTATAATGAATGTTTTGATAAAACTGAACAGCTGGAACATTAGTAACATATTTGGTCCCAGTTACACGTTTATGTTGACAGATTTTGTGTATTTAAGAAACCAGTGCTTGCATCATTATCACAACATAAGTACATATGCCCCTATTTCCCATAAGAAAAATTAAAATAAATATAAATATATTTATTTCATATGGGTTTTAATCAAATCTAATTAGAAATAATTCTGATATGATATAACTATTGCTCATGCCGATATGAAATAAAAGTATGGGTAGATGAATGGTGATGGGGATTCATGGTGATATATAACTAAATCCAAATCCAAATCCAAATAAAAATTAACAATAAACAACAAATACTAAAGCCAAAAAGTAGGTGAAAATTAAAATATGAATGAAGTCGGCAAACCTTAACTGAGGTTTACTATTAGACAAACAAATGACGCCAAGCAATATTACACACACTAGCAGATTAGCAGTATCGGCTCTTGGAGTTAAGATAACCGATAAAAGAAGAGTAAAACAAGAAAATTGGGGCCAAGTATTCCTTGATCACATGTCGATTAATCACATGTTAGTCCAGGGAATAAAAAAAAAGGATCGCACATTTCAGCTTTGAGCTGAGGCAGCAGGGTTTGAACTTGGAAATGTCACCACACCAGTGCCACTCTCTGGGGTAACATTCTCATCACTGGCGTGTCGAACAAACTCCTCAGGGGACATATGGGTTCCATGACAAGCACATACAATCCGGATCTGGTTCGAACTGTACCTATAAGTAACACCGGAAATTGTCCTACCATTTGGGCCAGAACCTATCGTGGATACCCACGGTAAATTTGGGTAAGAACCACACCCCCCAAATTTTACTTCTGCAGCAATACCTGGCTTTATAGCTGATAAATCCAGAGAAAGACCTTCGGGTGTTGATCTTTCAGATATATCTTTCGCCTTATGGTTCAAGCCACTTACTTTTCCATCTTCTGCTTGAGCAGAGGAGCCTTCTTCTGCAGCATGCTGTGTCCCTTCACCTTTGGCCCATTCTACTGTTCTCCCATCAGATTGTGTAGCCTCGGATGAATTACATGCAATTACTTGCACAGAAGCTGTATTCATAAAGCAGGATAAAGAAATAAATCCATTTCCAATCATAAGCATTGACAGTAATGTAACAAGTATCTACATCATATTGTATCATACTGAAAAGATAAACGTCACATAAGCATAAAAATGTCAGCAGAATTTCAAGAATTTTATTGGTGCCTGAGAATAAAAAAGTCAGAATTCACTTCCAAGGTCCAACAATGAAAAGTAATATGCGCAAATACCCTCCCGGAGTACTAGAAGAGAGGGTTAGTTGCAAAAGATAAACATCTTTCAGCAATTAAACTATAAAAATAAGCCAATAGTACAGTCTTGAGTAAGACTTGGCTTCCTATTTGTTTAATAATGTTTGAATTTCAAATAATCAAATTTCTTCTGAGGTAAAAGAGTATGTCAGTCAAGATCAATGCTTTTCAATGTCAGGAAAGGTAAGTTCTCTTTGCAAGGAGCTGGTTTAGTTCAAAAGCTGACAATATGGCAGCTTTTATAAACATCGTCTTTACTAAATAAACTAGCCATTTCTTCTTCATGCATCAATAAGAAAGAAAAGAACAAGCTACCAGACCTTGGGAAATCTTTATTCCATTATTATGCTTCTCAGAGTTTGGTGGACCTCTGCCGGCATAAGAAGGGTGGATCTGCTGAGACTGAGAAACCAACCCCCACGAATTATCTTTAGCAAACATTGGAAGTTGGACAGGTGGGTAGCCAAACATAACCGGCATGTTTCCAGGGTTCACAGGCTGGGCTCCTGACAGCTCATCACTAGCAGTAGGCATTTTCTGTGTCATGCCAGCAGATTTAGGCTCCCTGACAGATATGGTGTATGGTATATTCATAATGTTCACCGGTTGGACTGAGAATGGAACACCATGGCTTATGTTTCCAACCTTCAATTCATTTTCTGAAGGACCAATGAACCTCTTTTGTCCTTGTAAGTCTACAACACTTGAATCAGAAAACCCCCAAACCTCCTTTGGAACCTCAGAAGAACCACCAACTGCAATGTAGCGTTTGGAGCCATCATCATGGTGAGAAACCAGCCTTGAGGTTGAACCCTCAACTTCAGACTCTGCCACATCTTCATTTTCAGCAGTCAAGCCTTCTGTTGTTGTTACGGAAATATGTGATGTCTTTGAATTGTCATGTAAATCAGAAGGATGGGATTCTCTCTCATGTCTTTTTTTATTGATCTCATCAAACAACATTTTCCGTTTATTACCGGCCTCTGATTGTTTTTCCTCAATCTCAGCAGACCTACTGCTGTTTGTAATCCAAAGTCCTCTACTGTTATAGTTAGTAGAAGCATCTGCTTCAGCAGAGGGCTTGGATAGGTCACTAAAGAAGTTCTCTTGGGGTTTCACCGAATCAATTCTTTGAGACCCAGCACCTGAGTCCTGTTTCAGGGTGCTGCCATGAAGGAAGTTTTTAAAATCATCTACGATTTTTTTGCCTCTATCACCTTCCTCTGCTTTAGTATCTGAAGGACCACCATTTTTACCTTTGGATTTACCAGCTGATACACCATAAGATAAGCCCAAGCTCAGCTCAAGCCCATTATCATCCTCCATTCTATAGGATTGACGTCTATAAACAAGTGTTGAGCATAACCTTTTTCAATCCTACAGACAACCCTTCACAATCGTGAACCTATAAGTAACCATCACAAAAGTTCAAGCCTGCAGAAAAGGCAATCTTATTACAAAGAACAGTGCAGAACAACATTGCCCATGTAAAAAAAAAAAATTAGAGAATGAAATAACTGACATAAAGGTATAAACCCAGCACCCAACTCAAAGCAACATATTGACATCTGAAAGTAAATGCACATCATTCAGATTTGATAACTAAACACAATCATTACTGTTGATTAACTTGCATGCAAAAAAAGAAGAACTTCTAGAGGTGTTAGGAATAGGGCCTGAAAAATGGTGATTCGTACCATAACATATGCATAAACTACCAAAGTTTTTTAAAAAAAAATTCAGAAATTCAAATTAATGTGTTAGTGGCACATATAAATGCTAAATTTCAACTATAATTTACACCAAAAGGCCAAAACTCAGAGAAATGAATGAGCACAATGTCTTCTAAAAAACTTTCTACGTATCCTAAAAGCTAATAAGAAACTATCTAAAACAACAAGAAAAATAGTTACAATAAACTACCAACATAAGATCTGGGATCCACACAAAGATTCTGTCTCTTTGTGAGTGAGCATATGAAATATAAAGCAATCAAAGCACCAAACATCAAATTTTCAATTATCCAAGATCCCATAAGATAAATCACCCGATACAAATTACCTAAAAACAACTTAATTGCTTCACTGAGCTAAAATGCAAACCTTTTAGCTAAGTCAAATAAAATTTTATATCAAGAGAGAAACACCCTAAGTATTTCATAATTCTTTCTCATTTCTCAGCTATCAAACAATAATTCCCAGATCTATCTATCATGCATGCTAGCCAAAAAAAAAAAAAAAAAAAAAAAAAACACTCAAAATTAAGCAACCAGAAAAACTTGTACTCAGAAACAGCAGATATCAAGTTGGATTCAAAATCAGCAATAAAATCAAATAAAATCCCAAAAGAATGGAAACCCCACATAAACAAACAAAAAAATCCCCATAGATTCAACAATAATAAATAATAATTTAAAGCTACAAACATTCAACAAAAATAACAGATGATACCCAAATTGAAAACGGTAAAAATAAAAAAAGAAATTAAGAGAAATATACCTGAATTGGTACAGAAGATAGACAGCAAACCCTAGGTCAAAGTTGTGCTTTTGCTTTGCAAAGTAAAATTAATAGTTGTACAAGGTGGATTTGTTTGGTACGGTACAGGTTAGTGGAACAGGCGTTCAAAAACCATTTCTATTTTCTTTTATTTTTTAATTTTTCTTTCTAAATTGAGCATGTGATTATCATGGAGATTTTTTTTGCCTTTTTCGTTTTTGGAAATTAAAAATCCTATCCATATATCATATATGATTTTCTTTACGACCTCAATAATTAGTTTTTATTTTTATTTTTATTTTTATTTTTATAGCTGAAACAATAACTAATTTAAGTTTATTTACTTTGCTGTTTGTTTTACTACATTTTCCACTTTTTTGTTTGAGCATCCTTCTCTCTTTTTGCAATCGAATAATTTTCTATTTTTGTCCACAAAATAGACCGATTTCCCGAGATCGATTTTCAAAATTAATTTTTTATTATTCTATTATTTATGGTATTTTCATAGAATCCCTTTATTTTAGATATTTTCATATGTTGTTTATAAGGGTTCATTTACAGTACTCCAAATATATTTCTTCTTAGAAACTCCACCAACAAAAAATAAATACAACAAAAATAATTATTTTTCTATTTGTAAAAAATATTTATATACCTTGATCGTCAGCCCATAATCATTGTTGATGTTGTGATTCACCGATCACTTTAGAGAAGATTTGAGGAAAAACCGAATTCGTATTATTACTACAAGAATAATACACAAGTTTTTCACAAAGAAAACTCACAAAAAAACCTCACACTCTCTCAAGCTCTCTACTTGGAGCTTACACACTTGGGATACATGGAAATGGTCCTGGGGGCTCAAATTTATAGAGCCAAAACCGCGTGAACAGTGTCACGCGGTTTGGCCAACTTGTTCCAGCACACACACACACACTCACAGCTTGCAAGCAAGCTGTCTCACCCTAAGCATGCAAAAGTCATGCATGCTTTCGGTGAGTTTGTTGTCATGCATGACTTGCATGCAATTGGAACCAACAAATCTCCCCCTCGGTGAAGATTTCTCCAATCTGAGCCGACCATCATCATCCAAACCGGATCCTCCAAAGGATCCTCCCCTGGCTGCATCTGAATGACTGCCTACGTACCCTGAGTTGGGATCAAGCCAATCGTAGTTCTCTGTATCATCTGACAGCTATCCCGGTTATGTCTCTGCACAACTCTAGCTTGTCCCGATCATTGTTCCTTGTTGACGTGTCGGCTGTGTCTCTGCACAGCACACTTCACTGCATCTATGTACAGTGTGCTTCTGCTATGTCTCTGCATAGTACAATCCACTGTGTCTCTGCACAGTAATCTTCTGTTGTGTCTCTGCACAATTTTGCTTCCATGT
This sequence comes from Zanthoxylum bungeanum, assembly GCA_019454045.1. Lineage (NCBI taxonomy): Eukaryota > Viridiplantae > Streptophyta > Magnoliopsida > Sapindales > Rutaceae > Zanthoxylum > Zanthoxylum bungeanum. Next base: position 86,783 of record SKCR01030560.1, read on the forward strand.
TTCTTCACTTCCTCAGTGCCTTCTTGCCTTTGGGAAACTCTCTGGCTCCCCCACATCAGTAAGCAGAATAAATTCGGATCCCGGATATCTGGTTGATGGAATCCTGCCTCGCTCAGATCTTCTTGTCTGAGGTCCACTGGTTTCAGGAGGTCTATCATCATCCATCTGTGAATGATCTTGTAGCTTCTAGTGGAGTGGGTGCGGCTCCCCCTGCTCAACACTTTCTTCTGTCATCTCCGATGGAACAGCTGTGACTCCCCCTGCTCAACATCTCTATCTGCCTCCTCTGGTTCTGCTTCTGGAATTTCCTCGTGCACCATATCTGTGGCCAATTGTGCTGGTGCTGGGTCTGGATTTCTGTTGGCACTGGTATTGGAAGACATTCTGGGCATTTCAATGTCTTCAATTGTTTGGTCTTCAAGAAACTCTACTTCATGGCTTCTGATGACCATCTTTTCCTTCGGATCCCATAGTCTGTATCCAAATTCTTCATCTCCATGGCCTAGGAATATACATGGAGTTGTCCTTGCATCGAGCTTCTCCCTGAGCTCATTGGATACATGTACAACGGCTAAACAACCGAATACTCTAGGATGAGTGTAGGAGTGATTCTTACCAGACCACACTTTCTCCGGAATCTCCAAGTTCAACGGTTCAGTTGGTGATCTGTTGATCAGGTAACAGGCAGCACGAACAGCTTCTCCCCAGAATGGCTTTGGCAGCTTAGCCATACTGATCATTCCTCTGACTTTCTCCATAATGGTGCAGTTTATTCTCGCAGCGACACCATTATGTTGTGGTGTGTATGGAACAGTTCTCTCATGTCGAATCCCGTGTCTCCAGCAGTAGGCTTCGAACTTTCTGGAACTGTACTCGCCTCCATCGTCTGTGCGAAGGCACTTCGGCTTCTTCTCTGTTTCATGCTCTACTATGGCGTGGAACAGCTTGAACTGATCTAAGACCTGATCCTTCGTCTTGAGGAAATACACCCAGATTTTTCGAGAAGCATCATCAATAAAAGTCAGAAAATATTTTTTACCGCCCAATGAATCAACCTCCAAGGGACCACAAACATCAGAGTGCACCAGACTGAGCAACTCTGATCTTCTCTCTGAAGAGAAATCAAATGAGACTCTGCGTTGCTTACCAATTGAGTAGTGGTTGCAAGGACCTCGTGCAGCATCATTGGTAAGCTCCTTCTTGTTAAGGGTAGACAACCCTTTCCCACTCATGTGTCTGAGTCTCCGGTTCCACAGATTTTGAGAAGCCTCTTTTTCAGCTACATTGAGGCTGTCTGCACAAATCTTCACATGAGTCTTGTATAGTGCGCCGCAAGCATGTCCTCGGGCGACAATCATGACACCTTTCGTCATTCTCCATGTGCCATTTCTGAAGTGATTTTCATAGCCCTGTTTGTCAAGAGCTATCCCCGAGAGTACATTCAGCCGAAGTTCTGGAACATGCAGGACATCCTTCAAGATCAATGTACACCCGACATTTTTCCGCAACTGAATATCACCAATTCCTACTATCCCAGAGGAACTGATATTTCCCATCTTCACTGCTCCAAAGTCTCCCGTTTTGTAGGTTGTGAAGTAATCTCTGTGAGGAGTGACGTGGTAGGATGCTGCAGTATCTACCACCCACTCAACATCTTGGGTTGCGTTGTGAAGGCATGTCTCTTCATGTATGGAGCATATTGCTACATCTGCTTGGACAACGACCAGTGTCTCTCCTTCGTCATTCTTCGGCTGGTGATTGCCTTCTCTCTGCTCTCGTTGCAGTTTTCGGCAATTCTTCTTTAGGTGGCCTACAATGCCACAATGGTAGCACTTATAGGTAGACTTCCTTCCATCTGAGGATCTACCCCTGGTTGTGCTTCTTCTTTTCTCTCCGTCTCTTCCTTGATGTCTTCCTCGAGTCTCTGTGACGAAGGCTTCTGTCTGTTCTGAGCCAACATCTTTTCTCCTGGACTCCTCATTCGACAGTGCATCTTTTACCATAGGCATGGTAACTTTACCTCCTGGAGCGGAATTGCTGAGAGTAACCATCAATGTCTCCCAGCTATCAGGAAGGGAACTGAGTAGTAAGAGGGCTTGTACTTCATCTCCCAGCTGCATGTCTACTGCAGACAACTGGTTCACCAAGCTCTGAAACTCGTTGGTGTGTTCCGCAACGGAAGTTCCACTCGGTAGCTTCAGGTTCACCAAACGCCTCATTAACAGGGCTTTATTCCGAGCTGTCTTGGCCTGGAACATGTCTTCCAGCTTTATCCACATCTTGTAAGCATCTGAATCCTGTGCTACATGGTGGAAGACACTGTGACCGATCCACTGCCTAATCTGACCCAAAGTTTTGTTGTTGAGTTTATTCCATTCATGCTCCTTAACAGACTCTCGTTTCACTCCCTTCAACTCGATGACATCAAACAGATCTTTACAATGCAAAAAATCTATCATCCTAGGTCTCCAGAGGGAGTAATTAGTGGCAGCCAGTTTAATCATTGCACCAGAATGAGAATCCTCCAACTCCATTTTAAGTTTTAAATTTTAAAATGGGAATACCCTAAAATCGGGACTGAATTTCACAAATCCGAGGTCACCGTTGCGTCCGAACGGTCGTCGAAAATGGTGGAATAGACACTTCGTTGGTCTAAATCCGACACAGGGGCTGATTTGTAAATTCCTAAAAGTTCTGGGGCAAAACTGTAAATTTCAAAACTTCAGGGGGCTAAATGAAATTTACCAGGCTGCTGACGTGGCGCTGACGTGGCAGTGCTGACGTGGCAATGTGGGACCGGATGGCTGACGTGGCAGACACGTGGCGCTGACGTGTCGGATGACGTGTCTGCTGACTGGGCGATGACGTGGCGGCTGACTGGGCGCTGACTGTGCGCTGACGTGGCGCCACGTGTGTCGTCTTCAACCTTCAGCAGCGCGTGCGGCGCGTGGTGCGCGTGAGGGCGCGTCGGCTGCTCTCTGGAAGGCGCGTGCGGCGTCCTGGGACGTCGGTTCGGTCGCCGGAAAATACCACCGTGCTCGTCTCGACGTGAACTAGCTGATGGTGTACTCAAAGTTGATTTTTGACAACTTTTCCGGAACTCGAATTTTCCGAACCGAGCTCCGTTCTTCGGTTTTTCGATCCCAATGAAGAACCAAAGCTTCTGATACCACTTGTTGTGATTCACCGATCACTTTAGAGAAGATTTGAGGAAAAACCGAATTCGTATTATTACTACAAGAATAATACACAAGTTTTTCACAAAGAAAACTCACAAAAAAACCTCACACTCTCTCAAGCTCTCTACTTGGAGCTTACACACTTTGGGATACATGGAAATGGTCCTGGGGGCTCAAATTTATAGAGCCAAAACCGCATGAACAGTGTCACGCGGTTTGGCCAACTTGTTCCAGCACACACACACACACTCACAGCTTGCAAGCAAGCTGTCTCACCCTAAGCATGCAAAAGTCATGCATGCTTTCGGTGAGTTTGTTGTCATGCATGACTTTTGCGTGCAATTGGAACCAACAGTTGAGTGCATATGATCGCCTCTAACGTGTAATGACAAAGCCTGCTACGGATGTGAACTTAAACATCTACTCCCATACTAAAAGCAGATTCTGAGGTAACTACTGTCACAGGTATGACAAAAATATTCTTAGCAATCTTGGTCAGAATATGATACTTGCCTTTGTTAACCTTCCAAGTTAAAACGTCAAAATCCTCCACATTTGTGTCAATTATAGGATCATCTAAGTACCTCTCAAGATCGGACTTCGATCTTGTAGAGTTCTTACTTTGGCTTGCAAATGAATGAAAATCAGTTAAATCTAAAAAACCACTTACAATTGCTTGAATATTGTCAAATTATTACTTCCCTGATGGGTTGGGTCGAGTCGGTATCCCTACTCCTCTCCATTAGCTGATACTGCCATTGTTAAGACTATCGTACAATGGGTTCGGGTTCCTCATCTGACTTCAGCCTCTCTGGCCCCTCATTATTCTCTTCTGGTCAAGTACAAGTCTCATACTACCCTTCTTCAGTATTCAAACTTTTTCGGGATGAAAAATCACCGTATTTTTATATCTAAATTTTTTAGAATTAAAAAAAAAAAAAATGCCCAGAAAAAACTCAAACTCTTCTCTATATACATGTGAGGGAAATCTTGAAATAAACACTAATTGTTTTAGTTTCCATGGAAGATATTGAAGAGGAGATAATTATATTGTAATCAATTATGTCAATATTTGATTATTTCTTTTTAATTTTCAGAATTGTGTTAAAATTCAACTGCACAATCATATCTTCGTTTCTTTTTTGACTTTTAAAGATCACGTAAATAGTGATGAATAAGAAACAAACGTGTTTCGTTTATCTTGCTAGCACGCTTTATTGGGGTTACGTCAAGTAAAACATGTGTTTTGGAAAAAGCTGAAGCCAATCTACACTACCAACCTAAAGCGGGGAAAATGATTAACATGCCTAGTCAGCTTGTACGGTACGGATAAAATCATTTGCCATATTTTTCTTTTCTTTTTTCAATTGTGATGATGGATATTTTTAAAGAATTATTTTTAGTGAAATTACTCCTTTAAATTGTTGTATATTTGAAACAGGAATGTTATTAAAAAATATTTATCTTATAATTATTTTCTATTGATTTTATAAATGTAAGGTTAGAGAAAATTTGAATTCATAAACTTTTATTGCATTATAATTCATAGTCACATGATAGACTTCTATTACTTATCAAAAATATTATTAAAAAAAATTATATTTATCAAATGTTTATCAATTCTTTTTATCACGTCAGATAAGGTATAAGAACTACAACATCACAATACCAAAAATATTGTTAGAAAAAAAAAAAAATATATATATATATATATATAATATATTCACGGATATTTAAAAAGATATATTTACCTTTATTAATATTTGTGAGATGAGATTTTTTTCCGAGTGATCAACCTACCAGCATGACAAACAGAGCCGGCCATGATGTTCTCGGAGTCCAAGACGATTTTTATATTTTGAGATCACTGAACAAAACAAAATATTATAACAAAAGAAAATTGGGGTACATAACCATTAACTACTTATATGCTAAAAAAAAAAAAAAAAAATTGGGGGTCATAGACGGATTGTCTAGCCTGTCCATTGCAAGGGCGATGACAAGGCCATGGTTTCTCTTAGAATAATTTTCGCATATGTCCCTTGAGATTTAAGAAACTAACATAATTTAGAAGTTATATGTTAAATTAACAAGAACCTCCCATGCCAAAAGACATGCACACGGTTACGGTTCGGAACTTTAACCGAACTGTAAGCGAACCGTTGACCAACCGTAAATCGAATCGTTGACTATGCAACCAAACTGTGAATCGTAACAGAACCGGTCGAGTCCGGTTCGGTTAAGGTTGAGATAATTTCCAACTTCCAGTTTGGACGGTTGGACCGGTTCGAACTATAACAGTTATATTTTTGGTTTGAATCGTAATCATTACGGTTCGAAACCGTTAGCCGTTACGATTAAAGGTTTCAACTGTTAACCGTAACGACTAACAGTTTCAACCGTTAACGGTCAAAAATATTTTTTTAATAATAAGTTAAAATGTCTAATTTTTCCCTGCCAACAACTATATTTTGAGGATATTTTAGGCATCATAAAAAATCAAATAACACTATAAATAACCCTTTAACTCATTTTCCATAACCATAAAATCATTTATTTTCTTCTTACTCTCTCAATTTCTCAAATCTTATATATTCAATCAGTTTATTCTCTTATTATCTCAATCTCTTCATTATAATGGCAAGCTCATCACACAACACTAACATTTATGAGGCTGAGGATATCATTCAACAAACCAACGGCGAAACAACTTCACATATTCAAGTGAGAAATCAAGGTTATGAAATGTTGATAAAATATTTCACTCTAGTCGTGAATGATGTCACTGACGAGAAGAATGATGTCTGTAATTATTGTGGAAAAAATTACAAATACACTGGTGGGTATGAAACTATGATGAGTCATATGAGGAGTACTCATAAAGCTGAGTTTGGGATTTATACAACATAAATACAAATGACAAGATTTTCTACTCCTTCTTCTACTAAAATATTTAAATATAATGAATCTCAATGGAAAGATAATTTAACTAAATTTATTGCCATAGAACATTTAACTTTTACCTTTGGTGAAAAAGTATTTTTTTTAATAATTTAATACATGAAAATTTGAATCATACTGTATGTAAACTTACTAGGATGACATGTAAAAGAAAAATGATGAAATTGTATGCAAAATGTCAAAATAATTTAAGGGAAATATTTTTTAAACTTAAAGATCATGTTTCAATTTGTAGTAATATATGGAGTGACAATTGACAGTCACATTCATACATGGGTGTGACATGTCATTGGATTGATGGTTCATGATTTATTCAAAAAAAATATTTTATTTCGGCTTTTTGATGATGCACACACTGCACATAATATTTATGTAATGATTAGTAAAATTTTACAGCAATATAGATTAGTGCAAAAAATTAACTTTTGGATTTGATAATGCATCGGCTAATACTGCATCAATTAATGAACGAGACAATTTAACCTTCCTGCTGGTAGAAGTTCGTTAATACAGCGAAGTAAAAAATCAAAGTCCATTAATACCACCATTACTAATTCAGAAATTAATGCATATCTAATGACAAATTTCAAGTTTCCCCAAAGTGCTTTTGTAGGTGAGCAATTTTTTATCCTTGATTGATGACAAAAACATAAAGGATTGTTTCCATTCCTGGGCATGATTGTAATTGAGGTATTAGCGATACTGGTCTCAACTGTATCTGTAGAGCAACCATTTAATGTGGGTGATAATATTCTTGATGACAGAAGATCAAGGTTGAAACCGCAGACATTAGAAACTCAAACGTGTCTTGATGATTGTTGTAGGGCGGAACGTCGTAAATAAGAAAATCAACTGAAAACTTTTGAAGATTTGTGTGATAACATGAACACAACTGGAACCGAAGGCTAAAAAACTGGACCGCAAACCCTGGATGACGATGAATAAAATATTAATGTGATAAATTATTAAAAATAAAATATAATAGAACTACGTGAGTTGTGATTCCTCTACACCCCAAAAGGATACATAGACAGCTTATTTAAGTGCAAACATTTTTTTCTCAAAACAATAAATAAATTATCAATGTCTACTTTTAATTTTACTTTTTTAGTAAATCTATAATTTTTTATTAATATTATAATAATTAAATTAATTTATTTACTCTTTAGTAAAATTATAATTTTTTTTATTTTTATAACAATTTAATTTATTAAAAAATAGTTTCAAACCTTAAACCGAACCGAATCAAATTATACAGTTCGATCAGTTTAAGGTTCGATTGGGTTCGGCCAATGCCGAATCGCCAATCGCACGGCTCGGTTACAGTTTTGAACTATAACCAAACCGTGTGCTTCCCTACCTGCCAGTGTTTGATGACTCAGCCATCCATTATCGTTAGGATAATTAAGTAATTGCACATTAATAGAATAAAATAATACAATTTGACAGTTGTAAATTTGTACTTTGGAGTCGTATTCTACCAATAAATATAAATAATAATTATTTATCAAAATCTTAACAAACCAATCCTTTTGCAGAACCGTAAAACCAAATATATGCCGAATTTAATTTAAAATTAAATTAAGAAAAAGAAGAGGGATAAATTATTAGAAGGAAATTTATTGAAAAGAATATAAAAATATATCATTTTTTGTGACTTGTATAAAGTATCTATATAACATTTACTGTGTTTATTCAGGTTTGAGGACATATGTGTTTCCGATAAACTGGTTAGGTTGTCATGCCTCATCGACGGAAGAATCTTCTTAAATGGGTAGCTCTTGGAGCTTGTGGTTTTCATGGTTTCCCTTAGGAAGTTTACATTTTATTTAGAGTATAGAGTGTTATATTATCGGAGCTTGGTCGATTTCGGTGATATGGTTTTGTGTTTTCATATATTTTGATTTTTTCTTGTATTCATACATGATGTGATTTATCGTCAACTCTAATGTTGTTTAATTTAAAACTAATAGGCGTGAGAGCTAAGTGATTTAATCAGAAATCGGTAACAAATTACTCCAAGAGTGATTACATTGATTTGTAATTAATCGGGAATTAATCTGGAATAGTAAAGTTGACATTTCGCATGATTGAGAATAAAAATATTTGTGCAATAAACTCTACAAATAATATAATCAATAGAAAAATAGAGAAATTGATAAAAAAAAAAAAATATTGCCTTATTGTTTGATTATCAAAATGTCAGTCCATTGATCTAGAGATTCTCGTACTATTTATAATAATTTGTTACAAGGAAAATAAACTGACAGCGGTTACATTTCATTTATGTTTCCCACTAACTGGCTCACTCCCTATAATCTCGGAACTTCCTTATTTGAGCGATTGTCCAGCTTAAAGAAATGTAAACTAATTAATTAGATGTCTGAATCCTTGTTTAGAAGATTCGTGTCATCAAAGAGCTGATATTTCAGGCATATTCCTTGCAAGACCCATGCTTGCCTTCGTTAGAGTCAAGCATGGTATTGATTTCCCACTAATGAATCCTGAATTCAAACTCTAATGAAGGTGGTGACTTCAGACCCTGGTGATGGGTTCCGTTACCAGGCTCTGATGGTAGGCTCTGTTGCTAGACTCTGACGATAAGTCTTGAATATTGGTTCTAACAGGAGGTCATAATGCCATCTTCGTCCAACCACGTGTCATTTTACCAGATGCTTGATTTTCCCCAAATATTTCTCCCTTTTGTTTGTATTATTTTAGATAAAATATTGGGAACAAACGAATTTTCGGGGTAACTCAAATTTTCAATGATCAAGTGTACTGTTCATATTCTACACACTCTACAGTTTGGGCCTTTAATGGACTTCTGGGTGTTCTGGGCCGCATCTTTGTTTCCTCGAGAGCCTAACTGTCACATCTCATAAATACCAAGTTGACTGCCTTTGTCAACTCCATCAGTTCAAATTTTCAAATTTCAAACCTTTGCATTCATTTCTCTTGTGAAACTGTTCCGCTTATTTCTAGTATTCTTACTTCCAAATCCAAGCTCACAACCTTTCTGCTACTATGGCTTCATCATCTTATTCTGACGACAAGATTCAACGCCTGATGGAGGACACTGATGTTCATCAGGACGTGTACCTACACCCTCTCCTCAAAAGTGCAACCCTTTGTGACACTGACCCAATCATCGTCCCCTACGGTGGCATTATTTTAGGGGAATACCACCTCTGAATCCTCAGATTCCATTTTTACCCTCTATTTCACTATATATGTGTGCTTTGTAACTTGCACTTGATTCAGCTTACCCCAAACGGCCTCAGGTGCATTCTGGGTTTCGTCATTTTCTCAATGATCAACGACTCATGCTTGACAATCCGTGACTTCCTCTTTCTCTTCTCCATGACTAAGGTGGGGTCTGCCAACGGTGTGGATAGGTACACTTTCGCACCACATAAGTCAACAATTATGTTTACAGGGTTGCATACCTCAGATAAAGATGGTTCTTCTAAGGGTCTGTTGATGATGACTAGCAATTGGAAGACCATCTGCGTCGACCGTGTTGTCTTCCCTCTGTGACTGTCGATGTTCAAAGTTATTTTTCTGACTTCTGTTCATAAGTATGATGTTTATGCCTTTTGGTCATTTGTGGGGTCTGACATGTTTTTTCTTTATTCTCTCTTCAACTTCTGGTTCTGTGTACATTCCCCCTGCTCTGAACTGTCTAAGGAAAGGGTTAGATA